>GG745356.1:56966-225904 GCA_000151295.1 Allomyces macrogynus ATCC 38327 | reverse complement strand
GCGGCCCCCCGCGTCCGCGGCGGCGTCGGCGCCATCCCGCGATCCAACACCCCGGCCGCTGCAGCCACCGTCATCCGCCGTCCCGCCGTCACCTGCGGGGTATGCATATGGAACAGCGTTGCAGCCGACGCCGACGTCGACGACGCGCGCGACCGCCCCGACAATGGCGTGAGTGGCGGGAGCGGCAGTGCACCGCCGGTACCGCGAATCGGTGTGGATTCGACAACAAACGTAGGCGCGTCGGATCTGGCGACCGCGTTGGTGGGTGGGGTTGGCAGCAATCCGGCCGAGGCACTGGCGTCGCCGCTGGCGCGACGCCGTGCGTTTGCCGTGGGCGCGGGCACCGCGAGCGTCGCGCGGGACGACGAGTCGAGCGAACTCATCGACGCAAATAGTGCCGCGGCGGCAGAGTTCCCGGGAGACGGGTGCCGCCTCGCGCCACGACGCGGACCGACCGCCCGCCGTGGGACCGCGACAGGGCCGTAGTTCGGGTCGTCGACGACGGGCAAGTCGAGCACCTGCATCCGTGCTGCCGCGACACGGCCCGCGTGGTGCAGGGTCGTCAGTGACGAGTTGGCGGTGGGCGGGAGCGAGACGGTACTGAGCAGCGCGGTCGAGAGCATCCCTGGAATCCGGCCGCCGTAAGGCGTCGGTCGCCCACTGCCAGGGACTGCGGACGAGGACCCGCCGCCCGAAAAGGACGTGGCCGTGGGTGAACCGAGACTGCTGGCCATGACGATCCCGGACATGTCGCTGTTTGTTTGCCCGCCCCACGAGGGCAGTTCCTGCGAGTGGAAAAGCGTTCCGAACGTGTTGCGCCGCGCGCGCGGGGGGACGGGGAGGCGCCAGTTGGCGAGCGCGTGCCCGACACTCGTCGTGCTCGCGTCGGTCTCGTCGGTGGCGGCGCGGTCGGGTGGGGTCAGGTTGATCCGTGGACAGTTGCTTTCGGAATCCTCCTCGTGCTCGGGCGCCATATCGGTCGGGAACGACAGTGCTGACCCGAGACTCGACGTTTCCATCCTCCCCGCTGCGGCCGCAGCCAGTGACCCGGGTGGCGGTGCGCGCGATCGAGACGATGGTGTCCGCTGCACCCCCAGCGCGTGGTCGGCGGGCAACCTCGGCGCCGGCGGTGGCGGGGAATTGGCTGCTGGTGCGGGCGACGGCGCGAACGCGACCCCCTCCTTTGCGAGTCCCTGCGGCGACAGTAGCCCGTCCAGTGCGCTTTTCCCACTCGAATTGCTGAGATTGCTCGACTTGCGCCGTAGCAGTGACACTGGCAATGACATCCGCACGACCGATGCCTCCGCCGCATCACGCCCCACGACAGCCTGTCGCGCGGGGGCCGACGCACGGTGCAGCAGCCGTGGTCCCAGAGCCTCGTCGTCCGGGTCCACGAGCGCGACCGTGCTGGCGTTCTTGAGAATCAGTTTCCACCGGCGGGTCGCCGACATCGGTTTCCCCGCGGACGTGTCGCTATTCGACTCGACAGAGGCCGACGCGTCGGGCGCGTCGAGCGCCGACGGCGGGATCGACGACGTGCTCACTGACCCAGCGGCAGCGTTACTGCCGTGGATCAATCCGCGCAGGCTCACGAACGAGGCCATGGCCGTGACGGTGTGCGGAATCGATGGCGCCGACCGGCGTTTCTGGACGGTGCGCGGCGGTGTGGGCACAAGGGCCACGGGCGCATGTGTGCCGGCGCCGTTCCCGCCGCGGGACGACGAGTGGGACGAGGACGAGACGCGGCTCGGCAGGGGCATTCGACGTGCAACGTCTGGCGCGGTCGGGACCGGGTGCGGCGGGCGCGATTCGGGCGGTAAGAGCAGGGCTTCGGCGTCAAGGGTTGCGGATGCAGATTGCGGTAAAACGCGGTGTAGGCCGTCGCCAACGGTCGATGGCGTGGATGGGGCTGAATCGAACCGGTGTTTTTTGGGCTCGACGGGGGCTTGCGAGATAAGGGGTTGGGCGCCCGTGGGGGTGGAGGTCGGGAGCGAAATGAACGCGGTGCGCCGGCGACGCCGCCAGCACCGGACGACGCAGAATGTGGCGATGAGCGCGAGAGCGCCCCCAACCGTGGCGATCGCGATCGTTACCACGCTGAGGCTCGAGCTCGTGGGTACGACGCCCTTCGGGTCGGTCGGGTCGATGGGAATCGTGCCCTTGGCAGCGGCGAGAGGCGGCCACGCGGCGGTGACCTTGGACGGGGATACGAGCAGCGCGGCACTGGAATTCACCATGACGAGTCGCGCAACCCCTGTGCCAGATCCGGCGCCCGCGGTCGGGACCGACGCGGCCCACGCGAGCTTCGACCAGTTGCGCGGGTAGACTCGAATTTGACCCTGTTTCGGGGACAGCAGGGCGACGTGGTCTTTTCCAATCGCATAGACGCGGTCGTCGACCGTGCATGCGATGCTCGTGGCTGCGCCCGCACCGACACGCACTGAACTGCCGTCGCACATGACAAGCGTATCTTCCCCGACCAATCCGAGCGGGACGATCGCGCCCGCGGATCGCGTCTCGTCGAGCCGAACCGTGGTGAGGGGTCCCGTCGTCCCGGTCGATGCGGCTGCAAGGGTGGTCGCGTTGGGTGGGAGCCCACGGACGCCGTGAATCGCGCCGTTCCCGACGAGAAATACGGCCTGTGGTGGAGTTGCGAACAGCCACTGATCAGCTATGCGCAAGTCCGTAGGCGGCGCGTACTGCGACGAAATGGGGAGCGGCGCAGCGACGCCCGGAATTGCCGGGATCGACGTGACGGGTCCGTCGAGCAGTTCGGCGCCGTTCCGCTGTTGCAGGACACGCAGCGGGTTGGGCGACGGGCGGTACAGGAAGGTCGTCTCGGGCACGCGCAGTGGAAGGTTACCACACGCGAGCGATGCGGACGAGAGCGGGTGGAGAACGTTGGTCGTGGTCGTCACGCACAGCGGGCCGTTCTGGCCGGGGCGTTGCCCGACGGCGTGTAACGCGGATCCGTCGATGACGACTTCCAGCAGAGAGCCGGGCTCGAGCGCGATCGAGGCTGGCCACATGGTCGACCACGAGGATTTGCCGTCGAGCGCGGCCAAGGTCGTGGCCATGACCACGAGCGACTTGTTGTTAGTTGAATCGGACGCGGATTGCTGTTCTTGCTGCTGCATGAGCACGATCGCGCCAGCGTCGGTCAGCACCCAGTTTGTTGGGCCCGCGTTGGCGAGCAGCACGTCCTGCTGCGTCTGCCATACGACCGAGACGCCCGAGTTGTCCCAGTCGCCGTGGACGCGGCTCGTGTACAGGGTCGTGCCCGACTGGTATCCGACCACCAGATCGACGTTCGACGATCCTGGATCGGGCGGGACGACGAGCGGCGCGAGTGGGATGGCGCCCGAGGGGATATGCAGCGCCGAGAGCAGGGAATCCGTGGTGATATCTACCCCGTAGTATTGGATGGTGAGCGACTCGGGACGAAAAGTAATTCATTAGCCGATGGAAGGGCCATACCAATGGCGTGGCAGGGGCGCACAAGGGCAACGAGCACAGCGACGAGCAATCCCGCACGAAAGAGTAACCTCGCCGAGCGCTCGGATCGGGTGGAGAGCGTCGTGAAAGCATTTTGGGTTCGCGAGCTGCAGTCGAGAGCCCTCGACGATAAACATGGTTGGTGGTCGTCACGGTCGGGTGAGGGACTTGACGAGCAGCGCCATGAACTCGTCGACGTCAGCCATATTTGGTCGGCATTGTGCGCATCGTCGGTCTTGTTACCATGTCTAATCGCAGCGCCGCAGCACATGGCGCCAAATGGCATCGTGGTCATTTTCGATGCGGCCGGCCAGCGGCTCGCGCTAGATGGTGCTGCTATTGCTTGTCGTTGCCCAGCCTGCTGGTGCTCGATGGTCGGTCTGTTCGCGTGCTGCTGCTGCTGCCGTTACTGCGTCGGTAAAGATCATGCACCGGGTGGGCTGACCAGGTTTGCTTACGGGCATGAGGACGTCGTGGACCCGCGGACTCGTCGTGCACGACGGGTGCCTGGCGTGCTGAGCGTGCGCGCAAACGACATTACGGTTGTCGTCGCTGCCATGGCTGCTGGCGGTGGATGGGCGGCGGCGGGCGGCAAAGTTGGAGGAAGCCGTCCCGATTCGGCAAGCGAGGTGTGCCGCACCGCGTTTGTTGAGGTGATGAAGTTGAAGGTGGAAGGCGGCCTGCCGCGATGGCGTTGTTTGACGTGGCGGCGTGTTGTCAAGGACGTGGATGACTTTAGTCCTGTCTGCACGGAGCGATTCGCTGTAGTTGCCATGACCAACCACAATCCCCGCGCCCCCGCCTGCTTTGACCTGGTCCAACTACCCGCATTCGACTCCTGAACTGCTCTCCACGCTGCCAACCCTCCCAAGGCCGCGATCACGACTGCTTTGAGCCGCTCCCGCCCGGCTGAATGTTGCTTTCAGCCGCGGGCCCCGTCCCCGACTTGCCTGCCGCTCGATTTCGCTACCAGCAGCAGCAATCATCAACGGCCAGCCGGTTACCTTGGCTCTCCGGCACCTCGTCGAGTATCGTCGGTTTGTCGACCATGCCCGAGTCCGCACCCTCAACCCGCTCATCATCGACATCAAGTCTCGGCTCCAGCCCGGCGGCAGGCGCGCCGCACCTCGTTGCGGCCTCGTCTCCCGCGCTCGGCAGCGCAAATGGCCGGAAGCCACGGCGCAACCTGGCCAAGCAGACTGCACAACGATGTCGGTGCGTTTGTTGGCCCTTTGAAGTCCAGGAGCAGACAAAACAGTTTGCTCATCAGACTGCCCGATCGATGATAGTTTGATCGAGGAAAAGCAGCGCGCCATGGTCGCGGAGCAAGAGGCGACGCGCGAACGTATTCTGCGCGAACGCAAGGAAAAGTACCGCCAGGTCGTGCTCGCGACGAAGCCCGACTGGGGCGCGGTTGGCGCGCCCAAGAGACGCAGTGAAGAGGCGCGACCCGGAGGAGCGGACCAGGAGCCGTGGGACCAGCGGTGGCCCATGTGCGATCCTGCACCGGCACCAGCAAGAACGGGGGTGCCGGCAAGTGTACCAGCTGAGAGGACGCCGAAAATCAAGTGTATGCGGTCCTTTTTTGCGGGACTCCCCGATGCACGTTTGACTGATGCAAGTGTTTGGACGTAGACAAGGGCACATGGGACCCGCAGCAGCAGCTCCGCGTCGCGAGGGCCAGTGCCGTGGAGGTCGTGAAGCCGCGAGTAGAGCCAAGGTACTTTGACTCCCTCGTTTGCGCTGGCGGTGTTTTGTTGATGTGACTTGCTGTTCTGACCTGACTGCACCCATCAGTTCGCACCTCGCTTCGGCATACACCTCGCGCTCCGCCAGCCCCGTCCCACCCGACTCGCCCCTCTTCCGCACACCGCGCTCACAGCCACCCCCCGCCCCTACTCCACCGGGTCCACCTGCAACCGCGCCGTCCGTCATCACCCCAGCCTTCGGTCCGTCCCCGACCCTCCCCGCCTACGACCCCACCGCCGACTTTTCCGACTCGTCCATGAGCGACGGCGATGACGGCGTCTCTGGGTCAAACGGGCACCGCCGTGGTACGCTGCACCTATCGGAAGCAGCGATCCGCTTACTCGAGTCGAACGTCAAGATGAAAGTGTCGCGAGCGAAAGCCATGATGCTCGGCGCGAGCGGGCCCGCCGGCGCGCCGCCCGGTGGGGTGGGAAGCGCGCCGCGGTTATTGCAGCCGTTACCGCCGGAAAGGCAGAGGTCGCGGTCGCCGAGCCCCCCGGCCGCGCTTTGTGTGCGGAACGGATCTACGACAGCCGGGCGACCGAAGAGTGCGAGGCGCGTCGGTGGGGGTAAGGGCGCGGCGGCGGCGCCGGGGACCAAGTCGCGGATTGGAGGTGGCGAGGAGCGGTCGCGGACGGTGTCCAGGATTCCGTTGTCGGGTGGGGATGAGGGTGGCGTGAGACGGCCGAGTGTGGCGATGGCGCGGAGATGGGCGCACAGTGATTCTTTGCTGTATTCGGGCAGCACGGCGCGCGCGGCAGACGAGTGTGGGGATGTGTTGATTGCAAGCACGGCGACAAAGCTCGATTCGGCGATTCGTGCGTTGTTCAACGGTGTAGATTGTTGCAGTGCTCGACTAATTGATTTCGCGCGTTGTAGGACAACTGGAAGCGTTTTTACCCGCACATGCGCCGGATCAGCCGAAACCGAACCAGCCCGCGTCAGCCGTGTCTAATCGCGCTCGTCTGGTGGTCCAGTCGGCGGGAACTGCTTCGCGCTCGCAACTGGCAGCGCCCTCGTTTATCGCAACCGCACCTCCTCCCTCCACCGCACCCACGCGTACCACTACGATCGCCGTCCCGCCATCTGCCGCATCGACACGCACGTCAACCGCTTCCCCACCCTCCGCCGCATCCACTCGCGCCGCCGCACCGCCCGTATCCACAGCCTCCACGCGCTCTACCACCGCGACGCGCACCGGCACCAGCTGTCCCGGCCGCCCGAGCAAGATCCCCATAGCACCCTCGACCTTATCCGCGCGACCGCCGCGACTTATGCGCGTCCTCGTTCCCGCAACCGTACTAACACTGCCGCCACCACCTCCCCCACCACCAGCGCCCGAGCCGGACGCGATCGAGTCGCAGCTGGTCGCGAGTCTGGAGCGACTCACGGTCGAGATTGACGCGCGGCTCGCGCGAGTTGGCCTGTTGCATCCGACGCCGTCTGTGTTCTTGCGCGGCGTGCCGCGGCCCGGCGGCGCGGTGCGCGGGTGGCCGACTGTTGGAGGGTAGGGTAGACGAGGGACTTCGGACTGTGCTGAGGGCTTGGTCTCGGTCGATTTGAACGGGGTGGAATTTGAAATGAAATAAAATGAAATGAAATGAAACGCAGAATTGATTTGAACCTTTAATCCAAGTCAGACATCCACGTCAAGCACCACCCAAAACGCCGGCCCCAACACTCACCGCGCTGTCGCGGAGCGCGCCGGCTCGCTCGCCCGACATGAATCTGCCCTTGCGACTCTGCGACATGCGTGCTCGCTCTGTTCCTCCTTTGTGCGACACAGTGGGAACCGAGGCACGAGCGCCACGGCAACTTTTCGGGCCCCTTCTCACAGCATAGCGCGCGAGACGCGCCGCGCCTGGAGCGGGAGACAGCCGGGCAAAGCCGTTTGCGCTCGTGCCGATCCTTTGGGCCGTGGCTGCTCGCAGGCCCGCCGCGCGTGCCAACGGTTCCCGTGCACCGACGCCCGGAGAAGACTGACGCGGCCGACGCTGCGCGACGCTGGGCAAAGTATAAAAGGCGCGCGCGCCCGTGACGGTCGCAGCTGCTCTGACCGACCGCGACCCTTCTCTTCCCGCCGATCCGTTCCAACCCACCTCGATACCGCTTCCACCATGACCGTCAAAGTTGGCATCAACGGGTACGACTCTGATCTCGGGATTCGATGCGTCCGAGCGCGAGCGCGAGCGCGACGGCGGCGGCGAGCAGGCCGTGATCCGACGCGGTGAAAGGGGCCTCGCGGCTTGGTGCACTCGAATGCGCCGCGCGCGGGCTACTCGACGACGCGTCGCTATTTGGGCATGGTCGTGGCGGCGACGTGTGATCCGTGGAGCCGACCCGGCAGCGACCGCTGCTGTCTCTTCGAGCGACGCGGCGCGTGTGTCTCACGGTCTGAATCGACTCTGAACCGCTCGCTCACTCTGTGCTCCCACCACCACCACGATGACAGGTTCGGCCGTATTGGCCGCCTCGTCTTCCGCGCGTCGCTCGAGAACCCGGACGTGCAGGTCGTGGCGATCAACGACCCCTTCATTGACCTCGAGTATATGACGTACCTGTTGCGGTACGACTCGACGCACGGGCGGTACAAGGGCACGATTGCGGTCGAGAACGGCAAGCTGGTCGTGAACGGCCACGCGATCACCGTCTTCAACTCGATGAAGCCGACGGAGATTGCCTGGGGCAGTGCCGGCGCCGTCTACGTGGTCGAGTCAACGGGCGTGTTCCTGTCGATCGAAAAGGCGTCGCAGCACTTCCAGGGCGGCGCCAAGAAGGTGGTCGTCACGGCCCCCTCGCCTGACGCGCCCATGTTCGTCATGGGCGTCAACCAGGACAAGTACGACCCGAGCACGATGAACGTGGTCTCGAACGCGTCGTGCACGACCAACTGCCTGGCCCCGCTCGCCAAGGTGATCAACGACGAGTTTGGGATTGTCGAGGGCCTCATGACGACGGTGCACGCGACGACGGCCACGCAGAAGACGGTCGATGGGCCCTCGGGCAAGGACTGGCGTTCCGGCCGTGGTGCCGCACAGAACATTATTCCGGCGTCGACGGGTGCCGCCAAGGCCGTCGGTAAGGTGATTCCGGCGCTGAACGGCAAGCTGACGGGCATGGCGTTCCGTGTCCCGACGCCGGACGTGTCGGTGGTCGACTTGACGGTGCGGCTCGCCAAGCCCGCGACCTACGACCAGATCAAGGCCGTGATCAAGCAGGCGTCGCAGTCGTCGCTCAAGGGCATCTTGGGGTACACCGAGGACGCTGTGGTCTCGAACGACTTTGTGGGCGACTCGCACTCGTCGATTTTCGATGCCGATGCCGGTATTGCGCTCAACGACACGTTTGTCAAGCTGATTTCGTGGTACGACAACGAGTTTGGTTACTCGTGCCGCGTCATCGACCTTGTCAAGCACATTGCCAAGAAGGACGCTGAGGCCGGGCTCAAGCTGTAAGCAGCTGCAAGGGCGCGTGTCGCGTCGCGGGGCGCCGCGGGGCCGTGCCGGTCACGGTGGGCGGCGCCCTCGGCGCGAAGGAAGGGGGTCGTGCTGTCGCTTTCCTTTGTGATCGATTCTTGTTGGTTGGATGTTCTTGCGCGCGTGCTTTGGTTTCCGTCGCAATGAGCACAATAAACGTTTGAAATGCGCCCTTATGTTCGCGTCTATGATGCTATCTTGTCCTTCTCTTCGTGCTCAAAGGCAGTATTAGTCGTCGAAGCCTTTGCACACACTCTGTGTATAGCGTAGTTTGGCTGGCAGCCTTCAGCGGCCCACCGCCCAAGGCTTTCTCTTGCACCGCCGTTCGCGCAAATCGCCACGCTCCCATGGCCGGCCGCCGCCACCAAACGCCTTTCTCCTTGCTCTTGCACCAACAACGTATTCCTTCTCTCCCGTCGCGTCCCTGCCGCGCCCAGCACCAGCAACTTGCGGCATTCTGCAGCTCCAGCGTCTTCAACATCTTGCACAGGCTCGCTCTCGCCAAACTCGCTCGCTTGCGCCGTACTCGTCAACTCTGCATTTTCTCGACATTCCCACACTGTTACAACGAGATGGGCGCCGTCCCGACCCGCTCCCCGACGCACGAGCCCGCAGCAAATGAAGCCACGACCAGCAGCGCACCCACGACGACGACGCCCTTACCGCCGCTCCTCGCCGCCGCGCGCGGCGACACCCAGATCGCTCCCGTGCTCGCATCGGCGCCCGGCAAGGCGATTTTGTTTGGCGAGCATGCGGTCGTTTACGGCAAGGTGCGCACGCAGGCGCTCCGCCTTCGATCGTGCCGTTTTTCACGACTGGATGCGCTGACGGCCGTATTCCCGCATTTCACAGACTGCCATTGCAACCGCCGTCGACCTGCGCTCCTACGTTCTGCTCTACCCGGCCCCCTCAGCGCACGGCGTCGTGACCATCGTTTTCCCGGACATCCAGTTCCGCGTCGCTGTCCCGATCGAGTCCCTCGCGGCCTTCACGCACGCGCCGTCCCCGACGACGGCCCCGCAGGACCTCGACCCGGACCGTCGTGCAGCACTGACGGGCATTATCAAGGCGCGGTGTCCCGGTGTCCTGCCCACGCAGCTCGCCGCGGCACTGGCTGTCCTGCACGTCCTGCTCGAACTGTGTGGAGACACGGTCCCGCCGTTTACGCTAGTCCTGCGCAGCGAGATCCCCGTCGGGTCCGGGCTGGGAAGTTCGGCGAGTTTGAGTGTCGCGCTGGCGGTCGCGATGTTGACCGGGTTTGGGGTCGTCGGGTGTGGCGAGGTGGAGGAGGAGGAAGGGGGCGCGAAGCGCAAGCGTGCACGAACGGCGAGTGGGGAGGTGGCCAAGGACGACAAGAAGGAGGCGATGCTCACGACGGTCAATGCATGGGCATTCGCGTCGGAAAAAGTGATTCACGGGAACCCGTCGGGCGTCGACAACACCGTGGTCACGTACGGCGGGTCGCTCGCGTACACGAAGGGTGCCGGGATGGTGCCGCTGACGGGGTACGCTCCACTCCGCCCCCACTCTCTCTTGGCTCCGCAAGCGAAACTGACCTGCCCTCGTCGCGTAGCTGCGCGGCCTTCAAGTTCCTCCTGACCAACACGCTCGTCGAAAAAAACACCAAGACGCAAGTCGACAAAGTCCGCCGCCGGCGGGACTTACTCCCGACCGTCATCAACCCAGTCCTCGACGCCATGCACCACTTGGCCACGACCGCACAGTCTCTCCTGACCGCCGAGACTGCCGACCTCTCTCCGCTGATCCACGTGAACCAGACCCTCCTCGCCGCACTCGACGCGTCACATCCGGCCATCGACTCTGTCGTGGCCCTCACGGCCGCGCACGGCCTGCCCTCGAAACTGACGGGTGCTGGCGGCGGCGGGTGCGTCATGACGTACGTGCCCCCTGGGACCCCGGCGGGGGCGGTGGATACGGTGATGGACAATTTAAGGGAGGCTGGGTTTGATACGTTCAAGACGCAAGTCGGCGGGATGGGGGTTGCGCTGCACCGGGTGGCGGCGGCCGAAGCGCCGGTGGCAAGGGCTAGGGAGAAGCGCGCGCGCGAGAAGGAGAGCGAGGAAGTCAAGGATTGGGACGCGTGGATGGCGAGGTTTGAAAAGGTCCCGGCGAGTGGGTTGCGGGAGATGGTCGGCGCGCCGAGCGATGCGGGGACACCGGTGTTGCTCGCACCGCCGTCACTGTCGCGGGTCGCAAAGGAGGTGGAGAGTGGTGCGAAGCAGGTGGAGAGTGAGGTCGTGGCCGCAAAAAGAGTGCCGCGTCGAAGGCGGCGCTAGCGCGGCCGCGGAAGAGTCAGCGGCACAAGTAGGCCGTGGAATATTGTGCGGAAGCGCGCGGATGCGAATGGACTTGATGTAAATACCGAGGGAGATTACTGAACCATTTCCTTGTTCGACCTGCTCAACTCCCCGATGGTGAGCGCTCCAGCACATATTGCCCCAGACAGCGCGAGAAAGAGCAAACAAAAAGATTGGGCTTGTTTCGAAGACAAATCAGAGGGTTTCAACTCTCCCAATGCCACAGCGACAACGACAGGATTCGAACCTGTGCAGGCAGAGCCTAATTGATTTCTAGTCAATCTCCTTAACCACTCGGACACGTTGTCGATATTTTCAAGGCGTTGACAGCTTTTCAACCGGGAAAAATTGAGACGGTCGAAGTGCGGTTGCCCTTGTGCGTGAGTGTACCCTTCACAGTTAATTAGAGTCGTGGCTTGATCCTTGCTAGGCCAAAAGCTGACATGTGCCTGGCAGAGCCTCATGTCGCTTCATTTCTCCCTCATGTCCACCGACGCTCCGCCGAAATGTTTGCGCACTTCCTCCACAGTTGCCCCTGCCCGCGCGCGCCCGCACCCGCCTCGACGCCGCCATCCATGTTTTGCGCGGTGCCTGGCGTGAAGAAGCTACGCACCTGTTGACGACGACGGCGATGACCCACGGTCACCCTCCGAAGCCGCGCTTGCCATCTCCAAGTCGGACTCTTCTCCCGCTGCAAACAACCGGCACCAATTTCGTCCAACCTTTTGCAACTTCTCGCGCGCTCGCTTTCTGCGAGGCCAACTCCGCTCCGGTCTCCACCCCTCGTCGCACTCACGAGCAACATTCACGCGCGTCGCGCCCTGCCACTGCGTCTAAATCGGGGCCCAAATCGTAATCTACGACGACGACGCCGCTACATTGTTCACGACTCGACGGCGCCGCCGCCGCCGACCTGGTTTATGGTTCTTTGATCGAGCATCGGCCGACGGCAGTGCTGCATGGTGGACGAAGGCTCGCTCTCTCAACGTCCATTGCTGCCTGTCGCTGCTGCCGCACAATGCCGACGACCGCGGCTCGACCATTACTTACCCTGTTGCTTCTGCTCGTCGTTTTGGCCGCCGCGACCACGTTCGTACCGGACAGCGCCGCCCTCGGTGCGCCGGTGGATGGTGCTATGGCTGCCGCCGTCTCGTCGACATCCCTGACGAGGAAGGCCGCGCCGGTTAACGTTGACCGACGAGTACGTTGGTGTGGTGACGCTCCCGATTGCAGAACGCGGACAAGCGCGGTTGCTGCATTCGGGTGGGTCGGTTTTGGTCAGCGGTGACATCGTTGCTGACTCTTTTTCATGATGTTCCTCCAGGTCGATGAGCCGTCCCCGCCCGTGCCCTCCGAGCGGCCGCACCACGACAGCGCTTGGCGCCGCGCCAGCGACCTCGACGGCTGGGACCATCCGGTCGACAGCGACGTGCCGATGCCCATGATCCCGCAAGTGCCCAGGCGTGCGTCCCCATCGCAACCGCCCTCCCCGCGCGGGTCCGACGCTCCACGCTCGCCGTCCGACGCGGCACCACACGTCCCGCCGCAGGGCAATGCGACCTCGACGAGGCCAACGTCAACGCCTGGCTCGTCGCCATTCGCGGTCGCTGCTGCTGCCACCCCCACCGCGCGCGACGTGCCTACCCCAACGCCAACGCTCTCCCCTGCCGACGAATCGATGCGCGGCGCCGAATCGAGCCGCACGTCGGCGATCCCGTCCGAGACCCCCGCGCCGAACCCGCTGTTCGCAATGGACATTCGCGCCGTGACCGCGTGGTCGTCCGCGGCCACCGTTGGCGCGGCCCTCGGCGCAACGCTCCTGCTCGTCATCATGAAGCGGTACGGGTGGGACGGCGTGCACGGACAGTGGGGCTCCGCACCGGCACCCGCTGCGCCAGAACTCCCACCGCCACCACCGCTCGCGCGGCGTGAATCCGTGGCCAGCACGTATTACTCGCCCATGGTCGGGGTCGGGTCGCTCGAAGCGGCGACGCCGCCAATCGATTTGACGGTGCCCGTCCCGCCCGCACCGCCGCCTGCAGCAACGACGAATATCGACCGCGCGCCAAGGCGGTTCCGGTCGTGGGCGGCGTACCGGCTCAGCGATATGCCGGATTACGACGACGACGGGTCGGTCGAGTCGCTCGGGCGCGAGTTTCGCGTGTGGTAGCAGCGGTTTGCCGTGCCGCGTGTGCCGGGACCGTGTTTATATGATATGTACAGGCGAGCAGAGGACGTGCTCGAAGGAAGAGTGGGGGGGGGGGGGGGGGGTGTCTTGATAGCCCCGTGTTGTTGTTTTGTTTCGCGTCCCAATCCATCTGTGCTCTGCTTTTCTCTTCGCCCAATTTTGCCTGCTCCTTTTCTGTTCCCACTTCATCTACCCATTCTCGCTCCTCTATGCGCTTTGTTCTAGACTCGTGGACCGTGATCCAGTGCGGACGCTGTCCAAATTTTGCGGAGTTGATATTTATCTTTCTAACACGTTCGTCTGTGTGTGACACTTGCTGAGCTGCCTGCGATTGGTTGCGGTTCCTCACTTCGCACCCGTTATCTAGACTGGTCTTGATATCGCACGAAGTTCTCAATGGCAGTCGCGACGCCATCTCGAGTAAGAACGCGCTCCGCTCACCCAAACGAAGCTAACGTCAGACACTTTGCGTTCTAAGCACATGGAGGCATGGGCAGCGTGGATCCCTGATCGCCGTGGCCGCCGGCGTGCTGGCGAGTTCAAGATGTGAAGACAGCTTTCCTGTATCCAGCCTATTGCATCTTCCACCGACCACGTCGACCGTGTTCTTGATACTAGTGGATTTGATGATAGCATGTATTACTCCTCTCAAAGTATCAGCGGCGATGGCTTGACGACAGACAGCGAGGCTCGGAATCATAACGGGAAGCATTGGAAGCGAAGCAGCAATCGCCTGCTTGTCCGCGATCTGCTTTCCGTTTTGAATCACAACAACGCCGTGGTCCACGTATGGCTGACATAATATCTGCGAAGAGAATGCGGCGGCTGCAAGCTATGAACCAGCTGCCTGAGCTGGCAACGGTGTTCTGGAAACGAGTCCCAAGTCAGTTGGTGACGTGGAACAACGAGGTTGTCAAGCAAGAAACTGACGTGGACCAAGTCAACAAAACAACAAGTCTCAGCTCGATGACCGCGACCAGCGCTACCCTCTCTGTTTTCTTTCTCTCTTCCCGGCGACCTTCACCCGCACGCGACGATATCCTACACACTCGATCGACTATGACCAAAGCAAGCGTCATGACAGTCCCTCGAGACGAGAGGGTCTTCACTTACGACCCTTTCACAACTCCCCGATTCGGTACTCGTGAGCTCGTAGCGACGTGCATCAAGAACGACGCTCTCCACCCGCTCTTTGCGTCTCTCTCGGCCATTGAAGGGCCGCTAAAAGTGATCACGGTCACGGGCGACGTTGTGGGCCCTACGCTCGATCTCTATCGCCTTCTTGCAAAGACGGCGATGTGTCCTGCCCACCGCGATCAGTATCAGATCAGCTTGCCTGCCGTCGAGTTCATACCCGGCGATCCGCGCTTGTTTGGCCTGCTGTTTCGCCAAACCGATCGCGGCGCGCTGCTCCTGCTTCTTGCGCCCGAGTGGGCTGCTGCCAGTGTTCGCGCCGCGTACCAGTCCGCCTTTAACCTCGTCTACGTCACGAGCGCAGCCGTCGTCAACTGGGACCTGTACAACCGGTTCCTGGTGGCAGTCGATGTGACCACGGCGTTTGACATGGAAGCGGCTCTCGCTGAGGGAAACGTGGGCCCTGACACATGGGCCAAGAACACAGCCGGAGAAGTGAACGAAGAGGAAGAGGAATATGGTGACAGCGACGATGACGGGTCGGAAACCGACACAGAGAGTAGCGCAAGCGATGAAGATGCTTCGTCGGACTCGGAAAGTCTGGCTGATAGTGCCACCGGCATGAGCGACGACATGGAAGACGCTGCCCCACTTTTGGTTCCGCCGAAACTCTCGGTCGTGTTCCCCAATTTCGATCTTGGTGCGCCTGCCACGAACGTTGCGCGAGACGTTCAACGCGTGTTCCGAGAGTTTCTGCCCACCGCGTATGGACAAAATGTGGTTCAGATTCTTTTTTCGGTTTGCGCTCCATGGATTTTTCGCTAACCATTCCGACGCCCCCCCCCCCCCCCCCCAGACCTTCCCCGTGTTCTCAGGCGCTCAGGGTTATGTCGTCCGGAGTGGCGATAACCAGGCCAAACGTGACACTGACCTGTCGTCAGCAGTCGAGTCGATCCTTACCACGGCGCAACCCGCGCGGATCCAGATCCCCGACACGACCTTGGGCCAAAGCGCAGCCGTCATGTCTGGCCAAGACTACGCGACCCTTTTGCGGCTGACCATGGCTGCGGCCGAGGACCAAGCGCGGCTGGGCATCCAGTCGTCGTCCATTCTTGCGCATTTGGCGGACGAACAAGCGCGCAGCTTGCTCGATGCAGCGATCGATGCGTATAAAGAGGCGATGAAGGAGGTGAATGGGCATGAGATTTTCTATGACCGCACTGCTCTCATCGCCAAGCACACGGAAACGGCCAAGAAAGCCTACACGGCGTTCCGCAGAGCGCTTGACGATGTGCCTGGCGTTCACGGCGCATCGCTTGAGACCTGGACGCTGACGCTCGCGACTCGTCTGCGCACCGAGTTTGCTCTTATTGCCAGTGCGGTCGATATCGAGGCGGCCAAGTACAACCGCCACATCGCCGCCAAGGAGTGGGACCATCTCATTGCCAGCATCGACACCGAGGCATACCTCGGGACAGGGCTCAAGGCGGCGCAGCTCATCGCCGATCTGGTTGTGTCGTGGGAGACCAACTACCGCCGCCGCGCCAAAGGTCCTACAGCCAAGCGCGTGCTCATGACGTATCTCCGCGGCAAGAGCACATGGATCGAGTCAATCGTCAACCTGGCCAAACTGCAGGCCGAAATTGCGGCCGAGGACCTTGCACAACTGCATGAGTTGGCCGATGTGGTGCGTGAGCGTGACCTAGTGCGCATGCTGCTCGCGACCGAGCTCGTGGAGGCCCTCCAGTTGCAAGTCCAAGCCGAGACGGCGATGCTCGTGGACGAGCTGACCAGCGAACTGCACGAAAGTGCGAGTGCAGCCATCTCCACCGTCCAGAACCACTTTGCGTCGCAGCTGAGCAATCTGGACCGCCAGCTCTACAATGCGGTGGATGAAGCTACCATGGCCACGAGGCAGAGCGTGCATGCAACCCACAACATTGCCGCGGCGCAGCGCGCGCATATCGTGGGTGCCGCGGAAACGATTGCCCAGACTGAAGCGACGGCGGCGGCCGCCGCAAAGACGCTCAAGGAAAAGGAGGAATATGACCTGATTGGCACCATCTTCCAAGGCATCATTGCCGGTGCGTCGTTGATTGGCGGTCTCACTCTCGTGTTCATGACCGGTGGCGCTGCTGCGATCATTGGCGGTGTGCTTCTTTCCGCGGGTATCAGCACGATCACGAAGGTCGTCATGGGCGGCGGCCGTATGTCGTGGGCCAACTTTGGCAAATCGTACGGTATCGGCGCGATCACGGGCCTCATTTCGGCAGGTGTCGCAGCGGGTGCTAGCGTGGCTGCACAGGCGGCCTGCGAAGGGGTTGCGACTCTTGGCGGGAGCGCTCAGTCCATTGCCCAGGCAGCCACAAAAGTTGGCATCTCCTCGGCGTCATCGTGTATGTCGAAGATGATTGACAACGGTATTTCTGGGAAACGGTGGAATGCTGACCTCGTCGATGCCGCCGTTTTTGGTGCCGTTTGGGCGGGCCTCAAGGAGGGAAAATTGTTGCCCAAGTTTTTGTTACCCGAACAGGCCCCCACTCCCAGCTTGGAGGCTGCCGACATGAGTGGCGCTGTGGGCACCTTCAAGAAGAAGGCGGCCAAGTTTGGCACCGACACTTTGACGGGCTCGACGCGCGCGTTGGCTCGTCTAGCATGGAAGCGGTGCCAGCGTCTCAGGCGTCTGAGCCGGAGCCGGCGCGCACCGAAATGCGCGATCAATGGGTTCTTGTCGACCATGCGCTAGTTGCCGACACGAATTTGCGCGTGCATTGTCGTGCCTTTCTCACCAGGATTGTTTTCGAGGAAACGCTTGATCTCTATTTCAACGCTGTTCATTTGCTCCCTTTGCTGTGTGATCGTTTGTGCAGTCTGTCAATGCTTTGTTCTACACACAACTCTAGCAAGGGACTCACTCGTTGTCATATTTCGACGCTGCAATACAGCGCGGCCGCAGCAGTTTGCCAGGTCAACACAAACAATCGGTTATGAACGAATCGCCCACATCAAGATGCGGCGGCGCGCTGATGTACCGTACATCATACATCACCGAACCCCAAAATTGATTTTCATCCCGAGATATCAAATTCAGAATTGATTTGGGCCGAAAATCGATTTCGAGATTGAGTTTACTCTTAATTTTTGAGAACGAGGCCATAATATGATTTTACTTTCAGAGAGAAAATTAAAATGCACACTGCTTGCCGTCTCTCACCAATGGGTTGCCAATCAATTCTAATTTCGATGCCGAGATTGAACTGCGGTTCGATCTGCATTTCAATTTGCAACTCGACACCAAAATTGAAAGCGTGATCAGACAACAGAATTGAAATTCAAACTGATTTTATGTTGCTGCTGCGGCCCAACAATTCTAACCGCCCACAATCCACGCCATTCACAATCTCGGAGCGCCGCACTCCCCTCCACGAACCCGAACTCACATGTATTTCCTTGACAGCTCCCAGGTTTGCGATTTAGTCGAACCGATAATGTTTTATCACGGACAACTGCTCAATGTATTTCTTATGGGCGAAAAATGCCGAATATACCGCTGACGCCAGCCCAGTCCAGCTCCAGCCCGTCCAATGATGGTTTGTTGTGGGATTGATACACGAAACTTATCCAGGAAAGCACCATGAAGCACGCTCAAGACTTCATTTACAACCCGCCAGCTGGTCGGCCTCTGCACATCGTAAATGATGGCATCCGTGGGCACATTGTGTCGCGCCGGGGGCATCATCCTCGCCGCCGTAAGTGCGCGTCCTCGACGCGCAATGCTTCATCATTTTTTAGGTTTGTCGCCGTGTCATGAGCTCTCTTTTCGCTTTATGACTCTGCTCTTTTTGATTGCTCTGGTCTCTGGCGCGGACCTTGAGGTCCGCGCCACATGTGCCCTAGGACCCTGGCCTAGGTCCAAAAGCACGGCAAAGAAAGCGGGCGACACATTTAAGCGCAAAGAAGAGGAGAGTCTTGCCCGCCAACGCCGTCTCAACACGATTCTCCAAGCAGTCATTGGTGGTGCTTCCTTGATCGGCGGCTTTGTCCTGGTGGCCCTGACGGGTGGGGCTGCCGCGGTCGTTGGTGGCATGCTTCTTTCCGCTGGGGTGAGCACATGCATGCAAGTTGCTTCAGGTGGCGGCCGGGTATCGTGGACCGACTTTGGCAAGACCTATGGAATCGCTGCCGGAACGGCGCTGTTTGCTGCGAGTATGGGGGCAGGGGCGAGCGTCGCGACCAAGGCCGCATGTGACGCAATCCAGGCGGCGGGTGGGGGTGCTTTTGCTCAGGCCGCGGTAAATTTTGGCACGAACGCGGTCTCCTCTGGTCTCTCGACCCTAACAAACAATGTGGTCGCGGGACGGCGGTGTAACAACGGACTGGCTTTTGCCATCGTCACTGGTGGTGGAGTGGCCGCTTTCAAGACGCTCGCGGTCGCGCAAGGGGTGGGCAAGAAAGAGCAGGCCAAAGATTTGTGGGACGCTGCATGGAAAGGTGCCGAGTGCGGATTTCCTGCGGCCAAGACTCAGTTCACGATCGACCGGGAGAAGGAAAACTGGAAACGGATGGAGGCGCGGTGCAAGGATGCCGCCAAGCAAAAAGTGCGCACAGCCAGTGCCAATGTTCGGCGCCAGCTGAATCAATTCAAGAGTCTGCGTCGTGGTCGTCGAGCTCAAGGGTGCACAGTTGGCTTGCGTTCGAGCGCTCACTTTTGATGTCCGACGCGATTAGGCTCGATGTAAGGATGGATGGATGCGGGCAGTTGTGTGTGATGCGTTGTTTCGCTTGTGTGATTTGTGAGTTGATGAATGCATTTTGTAAAGCGGCCTGTGCCGCCGCCACTGCCATCACGATCCGTTCCATAAATGTGGTTGGTCACTTTGCGATGTTACCGTTTGTCCCTTCTCTGACCGAAAGCAAGGAGGGAGCTATGAGCAGCGCGAAAAAAGCCGGAGAAATAGCGACTAGATTTCCGCAACACAAAAAAGAAGAACCGTACCAAAACGTACACTAAAACGACAACCAAACAAAAGAAATCGAAAGGCGAGCACGTCCAAATGCCGGCGCAACGCCAGCGCAACACGAATCCCCAACCCAAACGCCCCACTGCCTCTACTGAAACCCCCAAAACCACCCCTCCCCAGCGACGCCTTACCACGTCGCGCCGCCCGAATGCTTAGCCTGGTCAACGACGGTCCACCCGCGCGTGACCGGGTTCGTGTTCCCTTCCTGGATCGTCATTACCAGCACGTATGTGCACCGCAAAATCACATCGGGCTTGCCGAGCCGCACCTCCTTGGAAATGCGGTCGCGGTAGAGAATCACTTCTTGCGTGTGGAAAGACAAGACGAGCACCGGAATGTTGTTGTCGAGCACCTTAGCCGACGTCACATCCACACCCTTGAGTTCAATCAGCTTCGAGTCCGACACGAGCCCTTGCTTGACAATCTCGTCGTGGCCTGCCGTCAGCACCTTGACCGACCCTTCGCTGCACCATTGGCTCAGCGTGTCCTTGTCCCCGGCCAGCCACGCCTCGAGCAGTTCTGGCAAAATGAACTCGCGCGCCTCCTTCAGGAACCCGTCGAGCGTGAATTTCGGGTCGAGTTGCTTGAAGAGCGTCAACGCCTTGGCCGTCTCGGTCTCCTCAAACACACCGCCTACATTGATGACAATCATCCAGTCACTCCCAGGTCGTACGGCACGGCGAGTGGAGAAAGTGACTTACCGAATCGGTCTTGGAAACTCTCGACAAAGAAGCGCCCCCACGACACGACGAGGTTATCGCTCTCGGCAATCGTCTTTTGCGCCGACAGCAGGTTCTGCATGACCGGGCTCGTTTCCTTGAACTTGTCCCACGACCGCTTCCACTTGGGGCCCTCGTGCATGACCATACCAAGCGCCTCCTCATTGGCCGTGATCTTGGACTTGAGCTCGTATTCGAGCTGCCGCTGCCGCTTGAGCAGTTCGCGGTACCGCTTCGACGTGATGCCGCCGTATCGGCTCGACGAGTCCTGGATCGCCTTGGCCAGGTCCTCGGTCACCTGCTTGTATGCTTCGCTGTCGGTGATGGGCTTGACGGCCGTGCTCGCCTGGAAGACGTGCGAACGACGATCAATTCGCGCCATCGGCACGCAGCGAGCTGCGCCAACGAAACACCAAAACTCCGTACCGCCTGCCCCACGACATTTGCCGTCGTCTTGATCGTCGTCGTCGCGGCTTTAGCAATGGGCGTTTCCGCGACCACCTCGACCGCATCCTTGACCGTCTCCCCGACCTTCTTCGCGACCTCGCCCGTCTTGCGCAGCGCCTCGGACGTGACTCCGACCGACTCCTTTGAAATCTCCATGGCCTTCTTGAGCGAGTCGGACTCGGCAATCTTGGACGCGCCAGCACTCAGCTGCTTGACATTCTCCTTGAGCTCCTTGTTCTCCTGCACTTGCCGCTTGACACTGTCGACAAAACCGCGGAAAAAGGCTTGCCCGGGACCGACTTGCTCGCTGCCGCCGCTGTTGTCCGAGTTCCATCGCCGCTGCGCCGCAGATGCGGTCGCGGCGGCTGCGGAGGGGCGCCGGCGCGCAAGGGCCGCGGCGGCGGGGGGGCGCGTCGATGGTGCTGAGGAGGAGGCCGCGGATTGGAGCGTGCGGCGGAGCATGGTGGTCGTGGGAAGGGATCAAAGCTAGGCGGCCCGTGCAATGCAGCGGGTCAGCGAGACGGCGGAGACGATGGGACTGGAGCGCAATACAGGTGCGGAGGTCCATACACGACCGAATACGGCGCGACTGGGAGTGTTGCTTGAGGAACAGTTGGTTGTTGGTGCTTTTTGGCCACGGCGAACAAGTGCTGGTCGTGACGCTTGCAGCGGGTTGTAGCAGGCGGCGGTCGGTCGGTCGGTCGGTCCGGTCCGGTTCGTTCGGGTTAGGCGCCGGGCAGATCGTGCTCGTTGACGTTGGCAAAAATGGGCAAATGGCAGCGTGGGGAGCGTGGTGGTGGTCGGAGCGGCTTCCAAGGGGCCAACAGTGAAGTGATCGCAACCGCTCGTCGATCAAATCATCATTTCGCGTTCAACAGATTGCGCCGTATTTGTTCACGTGTTGGCTGCATTCTGTCCAGTTCTGCGAGCGAAGAGCACATGGCAACGCCTAGTGTGATACAGCGTGACCCAGGACGCACTATCTCGCTGCTGCCCATGCTGAACGTCCAGCACAGCTTGCAATCACGACGACCACGGCAGCATCAGCCGGCATTCACGGCCACGACACGGTGGAGAGTGGCCATCCATCGCCTGCAATTACGCCGCCAAATCAGCGTGGATCAACCAATCGACCATGGGCAAGGCCAAGCGCGTGGGCGGCAAGCGCGTCGCCAGCAAATCGTCGCGCTCCTCGTCATCAACTGCCTCGGCACCAGCACCACCACCTCCATCCGACCCGGAAACCGCGCTCCCGCTCGCCACGGCCCTCGTCGAGCGTGGCGAACTGGCCGAAGCCCTGCAGCTCGCGCAGCACGTGCTGAGCAGCTACCCGACGCACCTGACAACGCTCGAGCTCGTGGGCACGCTCCTGCTTGACCTCGGCAAGCCCGTCGAAGCCAAATCCGCGTTTGATCGCTATGTCGCGGTCGATCAAAACAACGCGTCGGTGCTCCTCTACCTTGCGCAGCTGAGCGCTGCCAAGGACGCTGTCGCATGGTACCAGCGTGCGGGCCAGGTGCTCGAGGCAAAGCTCGCTGCGGCGGGCGGCGACGTGGCCGAGCTTAAGGAGAAGATCTCGGAGGCGTTGTGCGGCATCGCGGAGATTTACCTCACCGACCTCTGGTAACGATTTCTGGCCAACCTCGGGAGGCGCGGTGGGTGGAGTGCCGATCATTGATCCCGCCGACTGCACATTCCGTAGCTTTGAGCCCGAAGCAGCCGACACGTGTTTGACCGTCCTGCACCGTGCGATCCAAGTGGACCCGAGCAATCCAGACCCCTACCTGACGCTCGCCTCGGTGCAAATCTCCAACTCGCAGCCGCTCGATGCGAAGAGCACGCTGCAATCGTCGCTCGCACAATGGCTGCAACCTTTCATGGCCTACCTGTCGATGCTCTCGGACCCGGAAAAGATGATGGAACTGGAACGCACGAATGCCGTGCCAGACCCTCCGCGGCTTCCGACTTTCGACGCGCGACTCAATGCCGTGCGCCTGTGCCTTGAGCTTGGGCTCTATGGCCGCGCGTTCGATGTTCTCGGCGTGTGCATGCAGGAGTTTGACGAGTCGGTCGAGGCCTGGTACCTGTTTGGGTGGACCTACTTTTTGGTCGGCACCGCGAGCGCCGAGGCCAAGCCCACGACCGAGGTCGCCGGGATCGAGGTCGCTGTGGAGTTGCCCGAGGACGAAGTCATGGACGCACGCAGTTCACGCGACGAGTGGTGGAGTGATGCGATCGAGTGCTTACAGCGCGCCAAGGCGGTACGCAGTTCTTGAGCGCGCCTTTGCTGGGTGGAGAGATGTCGGACTGACATTCCTTTGCAACTTGTGTAGCTCTACGAGCGTCAAAACTACGACGACGTACCGCTGCTGCAACACGTTGAGGAGTTGCTGGCCGAAATGGCGGCCAAGGGCGTCTTTGCCTCGGCCGACGGCGCCGGCGAGGACGACGACAATGCCGAGGACGATGACGGCGAGTGGGAGGACATGGAGTTGTGATTTGAGCGGGGCGTGCCTTTTCTATATTTTCTTCGTCGACAAGAAGGCTTCAAGAGAGCACATTTTTGGGATTTTCTGACTTGCTCACAATTGTCTCGCTGCAAATTGCACGTGCAACTGACATCAGGGCGCGCCCTCTCCGCCACACCGGCCAGCAGCAACGTGCGTGCGACGCGACCAAGTCCATCTCCATCCTCCACCCCTCCGCTCCAACTAGCGATTATCGGACATTAATTTTCCCTACCCCTGTTGGCCACCACCACCACGACGCCGTACTCCCTGCAGCGGACCCGCGGCCAGACGAACGCACCAGCGCCCGACGACCACCCGTCATCCCGCTGCCGGCCGACCCGGCGGAGACAGCCAGCTCAGCTCCGGACCTGGATTTTTTGCGGCTTGCAAGCGAACCCAACCCAACCAACAACCCGACGCCCGGATAAGCGCCGGATCCCGCATCTCTTCGCACCCCGACATCAGTGCGCGTTGTGCGCACTTTGTGACCAGCAGGCGCGCGCCCCTCACTTGTTTGGCCCTTGACTTGGCTCAAGCACGCAAGGTGAATATCTCTTGGACCGCTCCCCGCCCCGCTCTTCCTCTCGCAGTACCGACTATCTGATACCCATTTCAACATCAACGACGAGACGCGCTCGCCTGCGCTCTTGTTGACCAGTCAACGAAGAAAACTAACGGGAAGCGTCGCTTGGACTTGACCGACCCTCGTGGCGACTCTACGACGGCTCTTGTCCTGCTCCATTGCCTTGCTGCAGCTGCTGCAAGCTGAAAGAGCATTTCTCGGCACCTGGCGTACTCCAGGCCGCCAACAACGATTGACGGACGCGCGCACCGACTCTGCGACTGCGTCCTACCACCACCACTACTACTCTCGTGCTCCGCACTCGACGATGAACCTGTTCGCGTCGCTGATTTTCATCACCTACGTGGCGCTGTCGCTTCTCGCGCGGCTCAACCTCGCGCCACGCGCCGTGCAGTACTACATTAAGCTCACGCACTATGGCCTCGTCACGGTCGTCGCCGCGACCTACGGTCTCTTGCTCGCGCTCTTTGCCAAGCTGTTTGACAAGGACTTGCGTCTCGATATTTCGTATTATGTCGGCCGCGTCATGGTGACCCTGGGTTCGATTGTGCTCGGCGTCGACTGTGTGGTGTCGGGGGGCGAGTTCTTGGAGAACCCCGAGTTCCAAGCTGTGCTTGTCGGGAACCACCAGGCGACCCTCGACATGATCACGATGTCGGCGATTTTCCCGCGGCATTGCACGGTCATGGTATGTTTGTGACGCGCGGGTGCAGGTGTTGAGGGACATGCGCTGATGTCGATGTGTGTAGGCCAAGAAGAGTTTGCGCGCGGTACCCGTGCTCGGCGCCTTCAGTATGTTGCGCGTCGCAGTGGCCGACGCATGTCGTCAGCGGGCAGCAGGCTAACACCAACTGATAATTCCACAGTGGCTGCGACGCACGCCGTCTTTGTAGACCGCGGCAACTCGGCCAAGGCGCGGCAGGCCATGGACAAGGCCATCAAGGAGATGAACGCCAAAAAGGTGCGTTTGTCCTCTTTCGCGCTCCTGCCCCCAGCCCCGCACAGCGCTCATTTCGTCTTGCGCTGTTTGTAGCTATCGCTCTTTGTATACCCCGAGGGCACGCGCGCGCGCACGCGCGAGCGCACGATGCTGCCGTTCAAGAAGGGCGCGTTCCACTTGGCCGTGCAGGCACAGATCCCGATTGTGCCTGTCGTCTTCTCGGCGTACGACGATATTTTCGACTCCAAAGCCAAATCGTTTGTAGGTGGGACCGTGCACATCAAGGGTACGCATCGCCGCGGCATTCCTGTTCACCACCTCCTCCGTCACTGACGCAAGGCCCCTCCATAGTCCTCCCGCCGATCCCGACCGAGGGCATCGCTATCGACGACAAGGAAACGATCAACGAGCTGCTCACAGAAACGCGCGAAATGATGATTGCGACCTACATCGACATTTCTGCCAAGGTGCCGACACCTGGTGCGCCGGACGGTTCGTCGTCGTCGTCGGATTCGGACGACGAGGGCCACCGCCGTCACCCGCTGCGCGATTCGGTCTCGATCCACGAGCAGCCGATGCCGATCAATGGCGCGGTTGAGCCGGACTCGCTCGTGCAGGACCAGAAAATGGACCGCGAGGACGGGTACCTCGACGATTATGCCGTGCGGCAACGGCGAGCGGTGGGGAGGGATGGGGAGGAGGAGGAGTAATGGGGAGGAATGGGTTCAGTTTACTGATTACAGACAGTGTTGATTGCGATGGATCGGGTCGGTTTGGGTCAGGATTGCGGCGGCGGAGGGCGTCGATGAGTGCCGATGAGCGCCAGTTCGGCAATGGCGGCCTGGGGCCGCGGAAAAGCTCGAGTGAGCGCAAGATTGAACAACAATGCACGATGCAATCCGTGGTGAGATGCGAACCATGTTGTGGAGGGCGGCAGGACTGCCTGTCTTGCAGCTGGGAGGTGGTGACCATCAAGTAAAAACCGTTCACCATCCATTTCTCCATTTTTCCGTCTACTGTGCTGCAAATCAATTCAACCAGAACCGACCCCCAAACGTGCTCCACAACTTGCTGCAAGTTCATCCAATCGTCACCATTTAAATCGAGCCAATGGCAGTAGCAACAAGCGCCGTCATTCTCGTCACCGCCGGCTACGACCACACGATTCGGTTCTGGGACGCGCCGTCAGGCAACTGTTACCGGACCGTGCAATTCCAGTCCTCGGTAAGCGAGGCTCGCTATTGGTCTTGTCTACCCCGACGAGTCTGTCTCTC
Source organism: Allomyces macrogynus ATCC 38327 (assembly GCA_000151295.1). Classification (NCBI taxonomy): domain Eukaryota; kingdom Fungi; phylum Blastocladiomycota; class Blastocladiomycetes; order Blastocladiales; family Blastocladiaceae; genus Allomyces; species Allomyces macrogynus. The sequence goes on along the minus strand of GG745356.1, from coordinate 200,050 downwards.
TGACGCGAAACGTGGCGGGTGGTTCCCGACTAGCAAGTGAACAAGCTGGCCATTTCGCCCGACAAGAAGTTTGTCGTTGCGGCCGGTTCGTGTTCGGTTCCAGCAGCCGCTGAATTCTCTCGCCAGCGCGTCGGGACGAGCTGGTGGTTGTGTGCTCCCCGTTGCCGAGACCTTTGCGATTGACGCGCACGGTTCTCCCGCGCCTGATTAGGCAATGGCACCATCAAGTTTTTCGATGTCGCGTCTGGTAACGCCAACCCAATCATGTCGTTTGACGGCCACGTCGGCAACGTGACGGCGCTGCAGTTCCAGGCCGACGGCCGATGGTTTGTCTCGGGCGGCGAGGACCGCACCGTCAAGATCTGGGACATGCGGTACGCCCATTCCCTCCTCTCGTCGGCATGCGCGGACCCTGACCGATCGTTGCGCCCGCTCATAGGACGCCGACGCCCACGCGCGACTACGACCACCGCGCGCCCGTGACCGACGTGCAAATCCACCCGAACCAAGGGGAACTCGTGACGTGCGACCAGGCCGGCAGTGTCAAGATCTGGGACTTGTCAGCCAACTCGTGCACGCACCAGCTGTTGCCCGAAGAGGACGCGGCGATGCGGTCGGTCGCCGTGTCGTCGACGGCCGATACGCTGATTGCCGGTAACAACAAGGGCAATGTGTATATCTGGAAGTGGGTCGGCGCCGAGTTGCAGCCGATCAGGCAGTTGTTGGCGCACAAGAAGTACTTGCTCAAGTGCATGTTGTCGCCTGACGACCAGTACGTTCATTTCCAAGCTCTGAGTAGCACTTTGTGATGGCCGCTTACGATTTGGGACGCGATTAGGATGCTCGTGACGTGCTCGGCTGACTCGACGGTGAAAGTCTGGGACACGACAAATTACTCGTACCAGCTTGTACGCACACTCACGGGTCATCAGCGGTGGGTCTGGGACTGTGCGTTCTCAGCCGACTCGGCATACTTGGTCACGGGTACGTTTGCCGATGCGTTTCGATATGCTCCAGCGACGGGGGACTGACACTGTCGGTGTGCATCTTCAGCGTCTAGCGACCACTCGGCGCGGCTGTGGGAGGTGGCCACGGGCAAGCTCGCAGGCCAATTTATGGGGCACCACAAAGCCGCCGTGTGCGTCGCGCTGCACGACCAGCAGACGCCGTCGGCGTAGAATAGCGTGGAACGCGACGAGGGTTTGAGCGATACAGTTCGGTTTTGATCGATTTGTGACGATTTGCTAGACTTCAATCATCCTCCCGACGCGAAACACGTCCAACGCAGTCAATCCGGCGCAAGGCAACACATAAATCCAGCAACGGCCGCGCCAGTCGAATCAAATAAGATCATATCTTGTCCCCATGGCACCTCGGCGCAGCCCTGCCATCATGATCACAGAACAGGGCCGGTGCAGCTCAACGAGCGCGACACGACCCCACACCTTGCACAACACAACGGCGGCCACGATCCCGAGGTGGATTCTCTGAAAGAGTCGGGTCCTCTGGTATTGTCACATCGACTAGACGCGATCCAACCGCGTCGTCGCCGTCACCCGCATCCTCTCCACCCGTTTCTCGTCCGACCAAGAAACCAAGTCGCCCGCCAATGCTCTCGTCATAAGGGACGCGTCCCCTGATCGGTCAAGTAATCCTCTTCCTTGCTATTTTCATCCGCCGAGCCCAAAGTAGGGCTCAGGTCGAAGAAGGCCAATTGATTGAGCGGCAATGCGATAGGTGTCGTAGTGGACGGTCGCAAACAGGTTGCAACGGGAGCCGGCGCAGCAGCAGCGCTGCAGTACGGCAAGCAAGCCGTTGCGAGGCGAGGATGCGAGTTGCGGCGACGGTGGACCGGTTGGAGAGAAAAGGACGTCCGGTCCAAGCCAGCAAGACAACAGGCCAGTGCACGGATGGCTGTGACAGGTCTTCGTCTTGGATTCCCGTGACACGATCCACCGCACACTTGCTTTTGAGGAGCAAAGTGGAGATCCATGCCGCTGTTGTCAAAAATCGCCCAATCTCAATGTCAACGAGCTCAAGACGCACCCGACTTGGTGCATGATCAATAATAACTATCAAGCAACACCATGACCAGTGTTATCCCGCTCAGCGGCGCCCGCGACGCCCGACAGGGTGCCATGACACTGTTGCAGCTAGACGAGGCCAAGATCCTGCTCGATTGTGGCTGGACGCCCGACGTCAACCCCGACGACCTCACATTACTCAAAAAGTAGGTGGAGAGACCGCCACGTTCGTAGCACGACGCGTTGGTTTACTGAGAAATGGAGGCTGGAAGAGGATTGCGATTGGTTAAATCTTCGTGAAATGAATATAACCCAGATTTGGCTCGTCTATTCTCTTGTTCATCCTCTCAGGCATGCTCGCGACATTGATTGTGTGCTCTTGACCCACGGTTCCTTGCGGCACTGCGGCGCCCTGCCCTACGCTATTGCCAAGCTCGGGCTCAATTGTCCCATCTACGCGACGTTTCCCGTGCAGACCATGGGCAGGCACACGGTGCACGACGCGCTGCTCACGAAAAAAATGCACGAACCCGTCGACCACCTGTTTTCGCGACGTGATGTGGAGCTCGCGTTCAACCGCGTCACTCTGCTACGATACTCACAGCCCTATCCGCTGTCCGGTTCGTTATTCTCGGTGTTCACGATGGGTCGCAGCCCGATGCACCATTTTCTGACCCTCTTGTGGTAATCTTGACCCAGGCAAGGCACAAGGCACGACCATCACGGCGTTTGCCGCGGGTCACTCGGTCGGCGGCACCGTATGGAGCCTGAAGCGCGCGACCGAGGATATTGTCTACGTCATGGACATGAACCACCGCAAAGACGCGCATTTGGCCCCGACTACCGTCTTCCACGGCGACCAGATCGCGCCACCGCTGATGCGCCCGACGCTCCTGATCGCGTCGGCGCACTTACCCGTGGGCCACTCGATTCGCGGCCGCGACGACGCCCTATTGCACCCTGCGCTCGAAACGCTCAAGGCAGGTGGCAACGTTCTGATCCCGGTTGACGCGGCGTCGCGCGTTCTCGAACTCGCCTACGTCCTGGAAGACCGGTGGACCAAACACTCGATCCCGTACCCGGTCGTCTTGCTCAGCCATGTCGCGCACAAGGTCATGCACTCGGCGCGCGGGATGCTCGAGTGGTACGCCGAGTCGCTCACGCACGCGTTCTCAAACCGCCGTGTGTCGCCGTTCGATTTCCAGGCCGTGAAGGTCGCTGCGTCCTGGGACGAACTCAAGAAACACCCGGACCCGAAACTCGTGCTCGCGACCGACGACGCATTGACGTCCGGTTTTGCACGGGACTTGTTCCTCGATATGGCCGCGAGTCCACGGAACTTGGTCGTCCTGCCGTCGGCGGGAACGCCTGGGTCGCTTGTGCGCGCGCTCTACGACCAGGTCCGTGCCGCGAGCACGTCGGGCACCGGCTCGGAACTCGCCGTTTTGCACGCGACGATTCCGCTCTCGCTCGCGCGGCGCGTCCCGCTCGAGGGCGACGAGCTCGCCGCGTACGTGGCTGATAAGGCGGCCGCCGCCGAACGCGCGCGCGAGGAGGCCGACCTGCTCGCCAAGAACAAGTCGATCATCGAGGCCGAGCTGTCCGACGACGAGGACGACAACGATGAAGGCGTCATGGGCGAGACCGCGATCGCCGCCGCGGCCGCGCCCGAGGCGAGCAAGTCACAACACCGCACGCACGCGACCTTTGTCGGATTCGACGCGTACGTGCGCGACAACCCGCGCGCGAGGTTCCCGTTTGTCGAGCACCGGCGGCGGTTTGACGAGTACGGCGAAGTGATCAAGCCCGAGCATTACATGACCGACGCGGACCGCATGGAAAAGGAGCGCGAGCGTGCGGCGCGGCGGCGGCAGGAGGCCGAAGAGGCCAGGCTCGACCAGGAAGAGGCCATGGATGTGGACGATGACAAGGACGATGCGCCGATGAAGTACGTCAAGGACGACGTGAGCCTCGACGTTCATTGCCGCGTGCAGGTGATCGATTATGAGGGGCTCTCGGATTTGACGGCGCTCGCCCGGATCGTGCCGATGATGCAGGCGCGCACGACAGTGTTGGTCGGTGGGGATGATGGCGAGACGGGCGCGCTGTTTGATGAGCTGGCGAAAGCTGCAGGTGCAGTGGATCTGGACGATGCGGCCGAGGCGACACCACAATTGCTCGCGCCAAAGGTCGGCGACGTCGTGCGGTTGTCGGCGGCTGCGCAAGTCACGCAAGTCAAGCTCACGGACGCGCTGTTCACGCAGTTGACGCTACATAAGTACGGCGAATACGAGATTGGCACCGTCTCGGCCATGGTGTGTGCACCCGCGGGGACGGCGGCCGAGGGCACGACGGCAGCGGGTGCGGGAGTGCCGGCGCTCGATGTGGTCGAGCTCGCGGCCATGCAGCGGCCACCACCCGTCGTGATTGGCACGCTGCGGCTCAGTGACTTCAAGACGGTGCTCGACCGCGAAGGGTTCTCGACCGAGTTCAACCACGGCGTGCTGGTCGTGAACGGCAAGGTGGGTGTCGGCAAGAATGGAGCTGGGGAGCTGGTCCTCGAGGGCCGCATCTGCCCAGAGTATTACCGCGTGCGCAAACTGCTCTACCAGCAGCACGTCGTCTTGTGAATGATGAGCCATGTGATAATACAAAGTTGTTGGCACCGTTGGACCCGTTGTTAGGCGACGCGCCGCTGAAACCCTCTGACGCGCCGCTGGCTGCTGGCCTCCATGCGCGTCGCTGGACTTCATGCGCCGCTAGCCTCGATACGCACCGCCTGTACGATTCGCACGTTCTGCCGAGCACATCTCCTTGTTCCCGTTTCTTGGTCTTTTGAGAGTGTCGTTTGCACACACGTCACGTCGTTCATGAAATCCAACGACAGGTGCGTGAACGGCGTGGGTGCAGGAGGCTCGTGCGTCCAACGCGTTTAACGCCACGTCCTACCAAATTCGGGTGTCAAAATCTGCGGGTTTGCGTTTGTGTCAGGGCCATTTTGCGGGAATTTTGCGCTTTCGTAGGTGCACCGAACACCTCGATGCCATTTGTTTTGCCGCATGGCGAGCCCAATGGGCCAGTGTTGCCCGTTGATCATGCTGTTATCCTTCGTGCCGTGCGCTGTCGCCGTCGACCACGCTCCGAAAAGCCAGCCATCAACGACCATCAGCTTGGGATCAAAGCGGCCCTGGCCACCCGCAGCTACGACAAACGGCCCTCACGAGCAGTTTGACACCATGGAAGCCGATGAGAATCCAGCTCTGCATCGAGCACGGTGAAGGATGATGCCGGATGATGCGTAATCTCGCTGGGCTCGGCCGGGTGGTGCCCCTTGGTGCGGCCCATGCGGACCGCCCCCCCAGTCATTTTCGTGCATTCGCTGAGCCCTGTTCTCCACGAAAGAGGGGACCAGACGCGTGACGCAAGCCCCCGTTCATTGTCCCCCAACGGCAGCGTGAGGGTGCGCGCCCCTCAATCCAACGCGCATCGCGGAATGCACGGTGTGGTCACGGTCGCTTGTGGTCTGCGACGGTCCGGCTCGGATAAGGAACGCGCGAGGGCCGGATCGTGGCGTTCGCGCCGGCTGGGCCAAGCTCTCGCTTCGCGTGCTTCTTGCACGCGTGGGCATGCTCTCCTTCGCCGTCACCATCGTCTATCCATCGCAACCCTTGCGCTCGTGCACGCGTGGGTGGAGAGCTTGTTGGTGCCCTTGAAAACCAGCAGCCCGCGTTCCAGCTGCGAGCTCGGCGCTTCTTCTCTCCCCCAGTTTCTTTACTTTCCTCCCCTCCGACCGACCCGCCTCCTCGACACTAACCACGCCGCCAGCCTGTCGCCATGTCGGACCGCGCGTACGTACCCGTGGAATCTCGCCAGGCCGCGTCGGGCCGGCGCAGACGGCGAGCAGTGCGCGCCATTGCCGCCCGCCACCACCAACCCCGACTACCTGTCGCTGACCGTGAAATGCCCAATGCCGCCTCCGCCTCCTCCGCTCTGCGTTTCCAGACCGCCCAGCACCACGCCATTTGGCAGTGCGCCGCTTTCCTCCACCTTGCCGGAGGACGTGATGGCCAGCTTGGTCGAGAAATTGGCGAGCCCGAGTGCCGCCGCGATCTGGTCGGCGTTTGCCGCGACCGCGACCACCCCCACTGCCACTAACACGCCAAGCACCGTCGCCCACTATGGCACGCTCGCGCCCATTTCCGAGCTTGATCCGACTTGTTTGCCCACGCCGTCGCTTTCAGTTTACGGCGGCGACTCGCCGTTCTGCTCTCAGACGCTGCGTGCCGAGGACAAGCAACACGCCGACCTTGACCAGCAGCGCATCGAGGCCAACCACATGTTCAACGCGTTTGTGCAGATGCAGCCCGGGACCACGGGGACCGCGGCCGCTGACGCGTACTCAGCCCACGCTCACGAGTTGGGTTCGGCCGTGCCGCCGCCGCTCCCGCTTCCGCTGCCGGTGGCGCCATTCGACGCGTATTCCGGACAAGGGACCACGATGACCACCCCGGCCGCTCCCTCCACGGCGGTGAACCAAGGACCGATTGTGCCGCAACCCGCGGACGAAGCTCTGGCCGCGACCTTGCTCGCGCAGTCGATGTTGATGGCCAGTTTGCTTGGCACCTGCGACCCGGCCGCGCTCGCGTCAATCTTGACCTCGTCCGTCTCGCCCGCCGCGTCGAGCAGCAGTAGCAGCAGCAGTTTCGGTGCCGCGGCGATCACGCCGACCAAGGACCAGGGCGCGCACACGAAGATTCCCGAGTCTGTCGCTGTCGAGCCCGCTCTCCAGGAGCCGACGCCGTCACCGTCCCCGACGCCGTCTCCGTCCCCGACGCAGTCTCCGTCCCCGACGCAGTCTCCGTCCCCGACGCAGTCTCCGTCCCCGACGCAGTCTCCGTCCCCGCCGCCGTCGCCGTCGCCCGCGCCGCGGGTCCTTCACGCGTCGCGTCCCCGTCGAGCCAAGGCCACGGCGACGGCGGCGCTCTCGTCGCCACGCAAGCGGCGCACGTCGGGCACGGCCGCCGCGCTGGTCGACGACAGGGTGGAGAGTAGTGAGGAGGGCAAGGGCAGCAAGGACGCCAAGAAGAAGGCGGAAGGTCGCAAGGACGTAAGCGGCAAGAGTGCCGAGGACAAGAAAGTCGGCAAGAGCAAGGGCAAGGGCGGCAAGAGTAAGGACAAGGGGAAGGGGCGCGAGAGCAAAAGCGACCAAGTCGAGGGCTGCGACAGCACTCGCACCGACAAGTCGACCAAAGACCTGCACGATCTGGCCGGCAAGACCGACGAGGCCGTCGACGGCCACAAGGATACGCTCGCCAAGAAGGGCGATACCGACGATTCCGAAGACGAGCCGATCATGCTCCCGACCAACACGCGCAAGACCGTGACCAGGTGCCCGCTCCTGCCCGTCGTGCTGCCCTACCCAAAGAACATGATCCGGCCCGACGAGCCCATCTTGCCGCCGCGCGGCAGTGGCCAGAAGCGCGCGCGCGAAGACGACGATGACGACGACGACTCGGCGCTGACACCCGAGGAGAAGATGCTGCGCGACAGGCGGTTTGCGCAACACGATTTCGGCGCGCAAGTCGCGCGCACGCAAAGCAGGGCCAAGATCGAGGTGCTCGAGACCGAGGGCACGCGGCTCGCCCAGCAGCTGCAGGAGACGGAGATGCAGGTGCAGCAAGCTCACGCAGGTGGTCATGGCCAAGGACCAGGTGATCAAGGCCTTGACCGGCGGCAAGGACCCGGCCGACTTGGCGCCGGCCGACGGTGCGCAGCCCACGATCGCGATTCCGGCGGCCGCGGTGGCCGCGCTCTTGGCCAAGGTGAGCGCTCTCGAGCAACAAGTCGCGCACCTGGCCACGGAGGGCAAGGGACGTGACGCGGCCGGCGTCGGCGAAGCCACTGTTGATAATGGAGAAGCTTAAAAGGGTTCGGTGGGGGTCGTAAGTGGCGATACCAAAGCAAGAGACGATGGAGTGTGAGCGCTGGCCTGTTACCGATGGTTGTAATTCTTCGGCATATAGATATCCGGTTTTTTATCTATGGAGCAAATTGGAACATGTCCTGAGTTTTGTGATCACATTGCTGTGGTCCTGGAATGGTGGTACTTGATCTCTCCCTTTCACTGTTCTGTGTGCCAGGATCGATCCTGGTTCCCCTTGCCATCAAGTCAGTGCATCGGCATCGGCGACGAGGCAGCACCGACGCGGACGATGCGACGGTATTCAAATTACTATGCGCTGCCGCGGTATGTATGACGTGGCCGTCAAAACCCTTGCCTCCGGAGCTTTCTTGGCGCCCTCCAACCCCCACGCTGCATTGCGACCCTCAAGGAATAGATCGAGGCCCATTGAGGCACTCGACATGCAACACAGACATGCCATCCATTTGACGCCTATCCTCCCCACTCGCCTCTTTTACACGCGAAGCAGTACCGCGAGCATCGATCTTGACGTTTCGCTTTCCCCTGCGCCCTTTAGCGTAATGACTTGTTCGTCGATGGTGCTAGGAAGCACAGCCACGAGACCAGAACAATCACATAAAGCTGGAGATTGTGGACGAACGACAAGTAAGAGTGATGTCACGAATGTGCGGAGTTCCGTTCTGAGTCAAATCATGACCATAACTGAAGGCGAAATGCAATGCGTGAACTCGAGCGCACATGCACTGTTTATGTGTGCATTCGAAAACACGCTGTCGTATGCCCGCGACCCCGAGCGGTCAAAGACGCCGCGATGGACCAGGAGGGGTTAGCGGCGAGGGTAGACGCAATGCGAACAGTTTCGACCGAGGGACGGGCGATCAGACGGTGATCAAAGCGCGAGAGGAGGAGCGGCCGCGCAGGTTTTGTGTCAGACGACAGGAAGCGACGGCACGGACCAATGACGCGCACTTAAGGCCACAAACTTGGTCGAACCCTCGGGCAGTGAGTGAGCGGTAAGGCGGGGACGCTTCGCGCCGTTGTGAGCCGTGCCGATGAGCAGCTGCTCACCTTCTCCACCCCGTTTGGCCGCAGATTTCACGCAGGTAGGCAATGTTGGAGCAGGTAGGATTGCGCGTTCGTGGCGACGACTCGTTGAGGACCCAGCAAATCCCATGGCAGCAATTCCATTTATGCGTAAACATGACATCAGGTATGAGCAACAGCAAGCCAGGGGCCCTCCATGGTAACGTCTGTGATATTCAAACGGCAAGAACTGTGAGCTGGAGAGCACATTATCTCCAAACCGCTCCGCTTCGCTGATTCCATGCTTCCAATCCGGCGTTGAATGACCATCGCGGTCACGCACTCTAGCTGCCCTCCACCACGTTTGCAGTCTCCGGCACGGCGCGGTCGCAGAAACCAGCACACGGCGGCACAACTGGGTATATAAGGCCGTTGACGTCACGTCCAAGGACCGGGCACAGAGAGACGCCAACAACGGCGCCACACTCGCTCGGATTCTGGTGACCAACACATTGGATCCAATCCACCAGGTCGACACCAGCACGCGGCATGAACAGCACACAGCCACCACCGCGTGCATGCAGCATGAGACGGTACCACTTGAACATGTTGATGAGAAACTCGGTGGTCCATTCGGTGGACGCGAGCACCGCCGCTGATACAACCCCATCCAGTGTGAGGGAAATCAGTCGCTCATGGTGAGCCAAAATCGCCATGTGCTCTGGCGTGGCCGTTTTCGTCGAAGAGGCGCGAAACAACTCTTCCGTCAGCTTGCAGAGAGCCGCATTGATCTGCACCACTTTTGTGCCCAAATTGACCATGTCTAGGTCAGCGAGTCGTTCACTGAACACGCCATTTCGCTCTGAAGAATGCGCTCCGTCATGCGCAGTGACGTCCACAACTTCAGGCCCTGTGTAGAAGTTGTGACAAGTTTGTGAAGTGTGAGCGCCAATTCCCGGCAATTGCTTTGCAAACCTGCTACAATAACGGGCAGAAAGTATCAGCGAGTCAATCCATGCATGTGTGAAGCCTATAACTGAAGCAATCCGTACATGTCCACGCGTCAGGCAGACGCACAGGGAGCGAACGTTGGTCGTTCGGCAGCGTGTCGTGTTTCAGGAATAGGAGAGCGTCGCTGAGAGTCCGGAGCATGCGTCGGACCAGAATCGGGAGCATGGGCGGTGGGCGGTCCGCATGCACAGGAAGTCAGTACTGAAACTGGGGCAATCGGCGTCGGCACGCGAGTACAAGAAGTGGATGGCGCTTCGTGCTGAGCTGGATCCGAACGCTTGTGCCGAAGTATAACGTGCGGAACAGTAATAACCACGGTTTCGGCACGGTGTAGGACCGTTTCCGCCAAGCCAAATCGGAATGGGAGGGCGGGGAACACCGTGAACAAAACCACACGAGTTTCAGCAAGCACAGTTGATAGCTTCGGAGCATTGCACCAGTCAAGTTCCAATGGCGGGTCGACCATGGTAGTTGGCGAATAGAGCGACCTGGGATCCGGCAAAACAAAGTCCCAATCTGCGTTGATCGACTTGACCTGCAAGAAAAGCTGTAGCCAAGGGAGTGCCACGTGCCGAATTAAATCGAGGTAAACGGTCGTCGACAGAGTCAACCCAACATCCTGAAACGCCCGTAAAATTGATGACACGGTCTCGTCGACGACCGAAATGAGGGCATTCGTGCTCTGGTATCCTGTGAACAAGACTTGGGCGGGCTGACCACCACCGAGAGCCACGGTATTGTTACGCAGCTCAGGATTGCAATCAAATCGGGCAGTAACGTCGGATAGCGTCCTTGTGGCTCGGTTCACCCACTCTTCGACAACTTCGACACATGCATGCGTCTGAGCGGTAGTTCCAGCACTGCCCATGATGCCAATGAGCTGCCGATCCCAGTGGTTTCGAAATGCGTTGCCAACTCCCTCTGCAATCATCGCACACAAGGCCGCGCGTGAATGCCCCAAGCGCCACGCGGGTTGAGCAAAATGAGTAAATCTTGAAATGGCCTCCTCCTCGATAAAATTCGTAATCCATGGGCTCAACATGCGATTATTGGTCATCCCGAGAAAGGATGAGCGGGCAGCACGGTTGACTTGATCATCAAGCACCTCGACCACGAGATTTTTGAGCTTGCGCTTAACTGAAGTGAGGTCCTTGTCGATCGTAACAGCGACAGAGCTATCGACACGAAGAGGACGAACTGAAGCGACCGCACTGACAACCACGTGGTCAGCGGCTGGACCCAGAGCCGCGCCAAGAACAAGGACTGGCGCGGTTGAGGGAGAGACGTCTGTCGTCACAGCAACGCCAGCGGCTGTCTGAAGGCAACGGCTCGTCGACGCGGTGCAGCTTGGCACAGTTGAAATCGGCTCAGCAATGCTATGCACCAGAGCGCTTGCCAAGGGCGCCTGCGAAGTTGATTGGCTCGGATTCGTGCACGCAGAGCCATGGTGTTGCTCGTCCGTCATATCGGCCTCGGTCGTCGTCTTGTCGCAGGCAGCAACGTCGGTGTCTCGCGCTTGCTGGAACGTTGTCGTCGCGGCCTCCGCCGCGTTGGCGGTCTTGACTTCGGTCATGATGGATGAAGGCGAAGAGGTTTGTGTTTCGCCGCGCAAAAATCTGTAAAAACGGGCCGATTTAGTGACTTGGAACCCAGGTCGCGCACCAGCACCTGTAGTGTCATTCCTGATTTTGTCCGTATTCCCAACACGTCTCATCGTCAACGCGAACGCCAAACGCGCGATTCAACGAGCATCATGATTGAACATGATCGTCCAGCAATACTTCCGCGTCACGAATAACGCGTGAGAAGTGAAGCCGCGTAAGTATTTACTTCAGCAATGCTCCTTGTCGTTTCCTAATCCTCTCCCTCTTCATTTTCTCTATTGTCACTGACGCGCAGACACCATGGGCCAACACCAGTCGCAAGCGGCGACACCTGACGACATTCTCGCGCCGGCCTACCCACTCAACCAACAAGTTCATCGACATCATCAATCGGCAGGACGAGGCCGTGGCCGATATTTCGGCAGCCCAGAAGTTGCATCTGACGCGCTACATTCAGTACAACACGTCGTGGCCTGCTGAACTTGTTCCATATGCCAAAACGCGCACGGCGTTGCTCTACGATGCCAAAGGCAGTGTTGCTGCGTGGGGCAACGAGGCTTGGAAGCAATCCCTTGGTGTGCACCATGACGACCAAAAGAGCCACGTCTACATTGATCGCTTCAAGCTTCTGCTTGATCGCAAGCTTGAGCGCCATGACCCTGCCATGAAAACGCTCAATAAGCTTGGTAAGGAGCCCGAGGATGTGATTGCCGACTACTTGCGCGAGCTTGTGAAATACATGGGGGCCCATGTCGAGCATTCTGATTTGAAAGAGTACAAGAGTTTGATACCAAGTCCCTGACTCGGTCCTACTGTGTTGGTCCGATCTCGACTCACACCACCCCCGAATGCACTTCCCAGAGAGCTCAACCCTTACCACGTGCGCTGGTGCGTAACCGTCCCAGCAATGTGGAGCGACGCTGCCAAGCAGAAAATGCAACGCGCCATGTTCAAGGCCAGCTTGATTCCGTCGCTCAACTCGCAACGCGTGGTGTTTTGCTCGGAGCCAATGGCTGGTTTGCTGTCCGAGGCTCTCTCGATTGATACACGCACCCGGATTCAACCTGATGATGCGATCTTGGTGATTGATCTCGGTACGTCAAAATCGCCCGCGTTGCTCCTGAATCGTCGTCTTCTTTGTTAAATTGACCGATTTGATTTGATTTCCAGGAGGCGGCACTGCCGACTTGTCGGCCATGCGCATGGGCAGCGACGGATTTACGGAACTCGTGCCTGGACTGGGCGCGTCGTGCGGGTCGACCATGCTCGACGACGAGTTTATCGCCATGTTCAAGCGCGCCGTTGGTCCGGCCGTCTACGACCAGGTCGTCGCTAAATTCCCGAACGCGCTTCTGGCGATTTTGCGCGACTGGGAGGAGTGCAAAACGTCGTTTTCGGGCGAAGATCGGTTCTTTGGGTGCATTTCGATTCCACGTACCATGGACCGGCTGCGCGACGAGGATTGTGGCTCGGACGAAGTGGACGTGGACGAGGGCGAGATTTGCATCACGCCGGTGGTCATGCAACAGCTGTACCGGCCGATCGTGGACCAGATTGTCAAGCTTGGGGTTCAAATGTATGAACAGTGCACGGCCAAGGACATTGACGTCGATCATGTTCTCTGCATTGGCGGCTTCTCGCAATCCAAGTACTTGATCAACACATTGCGCAAGCGCCTCCCCTTTGGCGCCATGAAGCTTGTCGCGTCGCCAAACGGATCAGCCGCTGTTCTTCTCGGCGCTCCCATTTTTGGTGCGCATCACCTGGGATTAAATCCGGAAAAGTTTGTTCCATTTTTGAATGTTTGACTGACAGACGCCCTCCTCACATAGCTTGCCGCCCCGAATTGATTCGCAAGCAAGTCGCGCAGTGCACGTATGGCGTTGGATCCTGTGACATACATGCGCCCTCGCAGTACGGTCCGCGCGACAAGCTCATGGACCGGTTTTTCATGAGCGAGGACGATCTGCCGATGGTGGAAAAATGTTTCTCGGTTTTGATCCGCAAAGGCGAAAATCTCGTCCCGGGTCAAGTCTTTGAGAAAACCTACGTGCCGATCCGCCGCTCGCAGACGAGTGGCAATATCCGTGTGTTTGTGTCGCACCTCGAGGATCCCATCTACACGGACACAGTCGGATGCGACGAGGTGGGCACGGTCAAGATCAACGTGAAGCCAGTCTCCATCTTTGAGGACGTGGGCTCGCTACTTGCGAAATTACGGGTGCTTCCCTCGGGTCTTGTGCTTGACGTGACCAACAAGCGGACCGGTGAGAAGGTTGACATGACGCTCGATTTTTACGATTGATGCTGCTTTTGCATTCGGGCGTCGGCGCTGGTATAGGAGAAGCTCGTTCGTTGATGATGTGATTCCGACGCCGGTTCTTGGAAATTGGAACAACTATGACATTTTTGAAGATCTTGATCCAGCCTGTGCCGCCAAATGCACCATAATCCGCCAGAATGTCGACGGCGATAGATATGCAGCCTAACCTCATGATCGCGGCACATTCGCCATCATTCTCGCCACAGTCGGTCTGACGGATTGCACCAAATATAAATGACGGTTCACAGCGTGCTTGTACTTGATGGCAGCGAACCCAAGGATCCCACATCGACCTTGGCCAAAATCGCCTCGACACGCGCCCTCGCGAGATGCAGCGCCTCGGCAGACAAATCGAGTTGCTTCTCCTCGGCGTAGATATTGGCCTGGTACGGCGGGAGCGTCGTGCCAATCCCTTGATCAGCGAGCCGGCGGAATTGCTTGCGCAGAGTACGTTGAATCCGCTATCATGATGCAAGCACGCCGTCAGAGTGCTTTGTCAGGTGGAGAAGAATTACGGTACAGGGATACGCACATCGAGCAAGTCGAGGTGCTCGCCAACGTAGGCCATCATGTCGGACGTTTGGTCCCCCTCAGCCATAGGCAGCGCGTCGTCGCCGACTGTGATCTCGCCGGCCGCCTGCATGGCTTCGACGCGCGCGCTGATGGGTTCGGCGAGCAGGTCGAACACGTCGGCCATGCGCTCAAGAACGGCGACCAAGTCGTGCTCGACGGACGTGATCTCGGTGAGCCATTCGGGCAGCGCGGTGGCGGGTTCAGTGTTGGATGATGGTGCGTTGGGGTCCATGACTGTGTTGAGCGTTGTTGGTGTTGATTGCGACAAGTTGGGGCGGTGGAATGATAGGTCTTGCTTGGTGGCTGATACTTTCAGTCGACAACGTTGTTTCAAGCAAAGAAATGGATGTGCGGATGTGAGAGATGCGAAGCGCATGTTGCAAGGTCGAAGCATCATGGCCAACATCAAAGCAACTCGATGAGGACGCAACGATTCGTCCAAGAAATGCGTTGCCCTCGGATAGATGCGCCAACCGACAGGACCGACCGCATCGTCGGCATCCGTATTCAGGTCGAATCAATACCGTCTGGTCGAGACCGGCGATGCTCCTGATACATACATATCATATCGTGACGCTGGCAGGAACGACGAGTCGACGAGCAGGATGAGTCGCGTCGTGTCACGAAACGCAGAGCACTGACAACAAATGACTGAAGCGGCCGCTGTCAGCGTCAAAATCAAACTGTTTTCTTCAGCCACCCGATCGTAAACCAGGCCCGTATCTATTTGCTCGCCTGCATTCGGCGCTTCGCGCTGCGCGTACGGCGTGCCGGACCGTCATAACTCGGGTCAAATGTGGGCACCGCGCTCTTCGTCCGCACGACCTCGCCTTTCACACCTGCGACAGCAACCGCATCCGCCCCCGTCGTCTTCTCCTCCACCACCGCCGTCACCTTCTCCACCACATCCCCCTCTTCCTCAGCAAGGTACCCGCTCGACCGGCGCTTCAGCCAGACCGGCACGAGCGCCATTGCCGCCATCCCCGCCAATTTCGCCAACAATGCCGGCTGGAGGATATCCTCGATCCGGTCAAGCGACGCGAGAATCGCGCCTGCCTGCGTCGTCACGATATTGTACGGCGCGAGCCCGACCAGGACTGACACGAAAAAGTGCGGCACGAGCGGCACGCCAATCACCGGACTGGCCAGGTTCAGCAGCCAGTTGGGCGTGAGCGGGAAAATGCGCAGGAAGAGCAGGTAATAGAGAAGGTGGTTCTGCGCGTGTTCGCGCCGCACGCGGGCCGCCAGGCGCGCGACTTTGCCGTCGGGCGACCGGTCGATCAGGAACCGTTTCACGAGGGGCGCGCCGAATGCACGCGAGAGGAGGTAGCAGCACGAAGCGCCGACGGCGGTCAGGAAAATGGCGAGCGCCGAGCCCCACGTGCCGTAGAGAGAGCCGGCGACCAGATTCTAATAAGTTGAAGCGGAGGTGAGCTTGCAGCGTGGTACGCTGGCCCGCACGAGGCCGAGAACGAGTGCCGTACCAAGGCCATGGCGCCTGGGATCGAAAACGTCTGCTTGAACACGTAGAACGCCGTGAACAGACCAAGAACGTGCGCGAAGTGCTCTTCCGAATACTGCTGCAGGACCATGGCGAGCGCTGATGGAGAAACAAGTGGGTTAACTTAGACTTAGCATTCCCAACTGAGTATCCGACGACAAACAGCCTGAACGCACCCTTGATGTCGTGCAGCGACGAGACTTGCAAATTCACTGTGACGCCCGAGTCGAGCGGCGGCAAAGTATGCGTGAGGGCGTAAATGCCGCCAATTGACGCGGCCATGATAACGCCATAGGCACTGAGTCGCAGCAAGAGCATGGCCGTAGACGGTTCGCTCGTGGCCGGTTCAGCCTTGGTCGCTGATGGTCCCGCTTCGTCATCTTGCTCCTTGGAGTCGTGACGGTGAAGAGCTGATGCAATTGAAGCGAGCATGAAGCTGGTGGTCGTTGCCGTGCTGCTCATCGAATCATTTCTGGTGCTGGAGCTCTTGGTCGCGGGCATCGCCACTTGCGATCGGCGGCTGGTTTTGGATCGTTTGGCCATGGTCGTGCAGCGACTGACTGATGCTGAAAAGAAGATGCCGGTTTGCTTGGTGAGGACAAGTTTGCAAAGTCTGGGCAAGTCGTTCGCGGCGGGTGCGACGTTGCTCTGGAGAGAGCCGGTGTGGCGAAACTGGAGTCTGGCACCGCTCTGGTGACAGGTCGCCTCGGCTGTTGGGGGAGGTTGTTTGACCACTCGCTCCGCCGTTTGTGAACTTTTGGCCCGCTAAAGCTTGCCCACCACACAGGGATTTCGATTGTGATTTCATTCCCTCGAAGTCTCTCCCCCCTCACCATCGTTCCCAGTCCAGTCCTCCCTACCGGGAGCCTCCCGCCCCCCTCCTCCGGTCCGCCCCTCTCCTCTCCACCCGCTCCACTCCAATCCTCCTCACTTCTCCTGCGCAGGCTTCCGCGTCAACAAATCCGCAATCCGACCCGTCCCCGTCATCATCGCCGGCGCCGCCGGCGTCCGCCGCGCGGCCGCTGCGTCCTTCCCCTCAAGCGGCTGCGTCGACGTGCGCCGCGACACGGGCAAGCTCGCCGTGACCCCCGCGGGGATGGCGCGCGCCGCCTCGACGTTGAACCGCGCCGCCGCCGCGCGGACTGAGGACACGGGCATCGCGCCGACCGCGTCTTCTAGAATAGCGGGTTCGGCCGGGGTCGACGTGGTCGACGAGGGGCCGAACGTGCGCGCCGGCGTGGTGCGGGTCGCGCCGGCCGACGGCACGCGCGACCGCGACGCGGACGGGTCTGCGAAAGTGGCAGCGGCGGCGGCGTTCGCAGCAGACGACGCGCGGATCGCGGTCGGTAAGGCGGCAGCGGCGACGGGAGCCGGGGTAGTTGGGCTCGCACCGCCCTCCGCGGCCGCGGCCGCGGCCGCGGCGCGCCGTCCCTTACCGAGGAACAAGTTGCGCTTGAACTTGATCGCCGCGATCCCGACGGTCGCGGCTGTCTTGACATTCACGCGCAGTGCCGCGGCCTCCGCATGTCGCAAGACGTCGCGCACCGCGGTCATTAAATTCTGCGCGCAGACGACCAGCCCGCGTTCCGCGTCCAGATCATTCGCGGGGGAACTGGCCTTGACCGACGCCAAGATCTTGAGTTGTTGCGCGAGGGTCGGGATCAAGTCGGCCGACCGGGCCAGCGCCGTGCGCAGCCGCTTGTCGGTGCATTGGTCGACGATTTGCCGGATATGAGTGTCGAGCAACTGGCACAGTTGCACGACTTCACGCGTGGACCCGAGCAGGGTTAGTTTAGCCGCGGGCGAGTCGAGCTGGTATTGTTCGGCGAGTTCCCGAAGGCGCGAGGAAATGTCCGAGGCCGTGTGCACGACGGGGTTGGCTGCGCGAGACCACTTGGAGGTTTCCATGACGAGTTCTTGCGCAGCGGCCTGGAATCAGGGGTGGGGAACGGTCAGAATCACAGACAGAATCCCACCTCAGATCGGGATCAAGCGTACCTTGAGCGGATTCGCCTGCGCCTCCTTGGGCGACAGAGGCTCCGGCGCGTCTTCCTCGACGACCACCACATCCTCGGCCACCACGGGAACCTCCACCGCAAGCTTCCCCACCCCTTCTGCCACCTCCTCCACCGCACCACCCGGCGCCGCTGCCGGCGGCACCACCTCGCCCGCGACTTCTGGCTCCGGAACATGCGGGACATTCGGCGCCGCCAACGCGGCGACATGCACCCCCTTCTCGTCACGAATCGCGTTCGACACGTCCTGGACGGCGGCGAGAACCGCGTTCGGGTCCTGGTCATCAATCGCAGCCGTTGCGCGTGCGAGCCGCGTGACGTACTCGACGGAAGACGAGTTATCGGCCTCGCGCTTGACGGCGGCAACGAATCCGCGGAATGCCGCGGCGAGGGAGGCCACGTCGGACGTGAGCGTAACAGCGCCGCGCGTCTTGCTGAGGTGCACTTGGTGTGCGAGACGCTCAACCTTGGCCGCTATTGACGGGGGAAAGAGACATGTCAGACTTCCTAGCCAAGTCCAAAAAGTGATCGCGGAAGCGCACGTACCGCTCGATGCGACCATCACCTCCGGCTCGTACCGCGCCACGACCACCTTCTCCTTTGCCCTCTCTAACGCCTTCGTCCACTCACCCACCGCCATCTCCAAATACTCCCTCGCGGCCTCGCCCGCACCACCTTCCACAACCACCTCCGCCGCGGTCCCGACCTCGTGCGCATGCGCCGCCAAATCGGCCACCACGTCCGGACACCGTTCGGCACGAACCACCCGGACCAGCCCTCTCGCCGCATCTCTGAACCCGGCGACCCCATCCTTCGGATTCTCCATTAACGTCCGCGTCGCGACCGCCGCAGTCGCCAGCGCATCCAGCGCAAGCCCCGCACGTACCCCACGCGACGCCACGTCCGCGGCCTTGACCCGGTCCGCCACGACCGCCGCAGCCGCAGCCAACTCCCCAAGCGCCGCCGCGTTCGGCGCCGCCGGGAGGTGCAACAGCGCAGTGATCGAATCCAGTGCGCGGTCGGTATCGGGATCGAGATGGACCCCACGGCGTGCGAGTTCGGCGCGCAGGGACGCGAGTGACTCGGCCGCGCGAGGGGCCGCGGTCGGCCACGTGCCCGGGTGAGACGTGAGGTCAGTGATGTGCGCGAAGGTTTGGTTCGCGAGGGCGGCGATCGTCGCTGGGGTCGTGGTGGAGGCGGTGGCAGTGGTCGTGGCGAGCGTCAGATGCGACTGGCTCCTTGCGTGCGTTTCGATGGCCGATTTGATCCGGTCGGCAGTGGCGGAGAGACTGCCGGCGAGTTGCACGCGCGCGGTGGGCGACGGGGCGGTCGGATCTTGCAAAGCCGCGTGGAGGGCGTCGAGCGTGCGGATCGTGTCGGCGTCGACGGGTACACCGCGCGCGGCAAGGGCGGTGCGGAGTGCAGCCAACGTCTTGGCCACATGCGGCGCATCCGTCGCCCAGCTCTCGGCCCCCACGGCCGCGAGGTCCGTGACTTCGGCGACGACTTGGTCGACGAGCGCCTTGATCTCAGCTGGCGCCAGACTCGCGGCGGTCGCGGCTTTAGCGGCTAATCGGTTTGCCTTTTCCGCGGCAATCACTTGATCGACGGTGCTGAGTGTCATGCCTAGCAGCCCCGCGGCATCCGCCGGGTTGAGCGTCGTCCCTGCCAGGACCGACTGAATCTTATCGAGCGCGACGTTCGTCGCGTCGTCGAGCAGGACCCTGCGCGCGTGCATGTCCTGCATGAGCGCAGCGAGTTCCTCGGTGGCGCGCGCGCCCGCGGCGTTGGGCCATGCGGTCTCGGCGAGGGCCACAGCCTCGGCGATGCGCGAGACGAGGCGGTCAGTCGGTGACGGGACGGCGCGTGGGGTGGACAGGTTGTCTTTCGTCGCGTTCTTGATCGCGTCGGCGGTATGGATCGCCAAGTTCTGCACGGCCTCGGGCGCTCCTGGCGGCTCGGGTTGCGCGAGGCAGTCGATCAGTTCAGTCAACGCGTCAGGGGCCTCGGTATCCAGTGGGACCCCACGGTCCGCGACCTCGTCCTGGATCGCCTGCACGAGCGCGCGCGCCTGCTTCGCCCGGTTGGTCCACTCGTCGGCCGACGCGCCCACCGCTGCGGCAATTCGTGCCGGCAATTGCGCAACGAGCGCGTCGAGCACCGGCGCGGCTGCGACCTTGCGCGCATCCGCGTCCGCATCACGCACAATCTCCTCCGCGGCCTCAACCACCGCCGTCTGTTCGTCGTCCGTCAGTGGGACCGGCGAGCACAACAAGTCCTCGACGCGCTTGAGCGCCGCCTCATACCGCGCCGTTCCTCCCGGCAGGGCGCACCGCAGCGTTTCCACCTGGTTCCGCGCATGCGCGGCAGCGGCAGTCCACGCGGCGCGGTCCCCGTCGTGCGCGGCTTCGGCGGCCGCACGGACGCGGTCGCGCAAATCGCGCGCGTCTTCGGCCGCGGCCGGTTCCCACGCGACATTCGCGGCCTCGTCCTCTTCGTCGGCTTCGTCGACCGCGTCCATGGCGGTGCGCTGCACGTCGCGCGCGATCCCGGCACAAGCGCGCGCGAACGCGCCGCTGTGCCGCTCCAACAGATGCCGCGTGCCGACGACACGCACGCCGCCATTCTGGCCCCCGGCCGCGGCGGCCGCGAGAATCACGCGGGTCGCCGCGACCGCCGCGGTAATTGCCTGCTCGAGCCTCGCCAAATGCGCTGCCAGCGAGTGCGCGATCGGCGGGTGGAGGAGTTCCGGCACGCGCGCGTGAACGAGGTGCGCGAGAAAGACGGACCGCTGCGCGTGCCGCTTGATGTGCGTGACGAGGTCTGGGGCGGTCGGGGTTGTTGCGACTTGCGCAGCGAGCTGCGTCAGGCGTAACGGCAGAGTGCGTGCGACGACAACGATCTTTTGGATTTCGGATTCGTCGTAGGTGTTGAGAATGGCCTGGGTGCCGGCAAAGATGCCGCGGGTCGCGTCGACGAGGTGGTTCCGGCCCGTCGAGCTCAGTGGGTCCGCGGCGAGCTGAGAGGCGACGGCGACGAGTTGCGCGGCGGCGGAGCGGACTAGCGCGGGTAGATCAAAGGTGAGAAAGTATGCGGCCGGAGCGGGAAAAGAGGGAAGTACGCGTGTACCCTGCTTGCACCCGTCAGTCATGGCGGCCTGCAGCTTGGCCACGTCCATGACGCCACCCGTCTCAATGGCGAGCGCCTCCGGGTCGAGCAGCGACTCGCCCGCCGACGAGAGCATGTCGACGTTGACGGCGATCTGCTGTGCGTACTCGCGCAGGTCTGGGATCGGCGTCGACCCGAGCTCGGCCTGTGCGGTGATGACAATCAGCTGCGCGACCGCGTCGGATATCGGGTCGAGCAGGGCCTTGGTCGTGCTGGTGAGCATGGTGGTGGGTTGTCGGGTGTCGTGAAGCGGATATCGTTGGATGGGCCGAGTCGGCCAGTGGCTCAGCTGTTGTGGTGTTGACGCGCTCGACGTGCTCGACGGTCTTTGAGCACTGTTGCGGTTGCGGAGACTTGCGCGCGCTGTCGACGGAAGAGCGACGAGGATGACCCGCGACTCGCTACTGAACGAGTTGTGAGAGACGCGCAGGGGTGCTGCGTAACGCGAAACTTCATCTGCTGGCGAACGGTTTCGCCGTGGCGTCGAAGGGATGAGCCAGCCCAGGCAGTCGCCCGGGAATGGCACCTTCCAAACTCAGCCCAGCAGGCCTCCAGCACGCGTTCCATCCTTCCACGTGTTGCGTGCCGATCAAGGGTCTTTGCCGGCACGCCTCGTGCCCCGGCTGGCCGGCGTCGCCACGCTCAGGCCGTCCGCCTGCCGGCACTACGCGCACCACCACCGACACTCAAACACGTTCTCACCAAAGTCTCTCTCTCCTCCTCCCTCTCGCGTGACGAGCACGAGCTGACGACGCCGTTCGCGCGGACATACGTGCGCCTGTCCCGCAGGGTGCTGCCGGACCGCTTCTTCCCGCCCCCCGGCGCACTCGAGCACGACGCGCCATTCCTCCCCTTCAACACCAAATCTCCCGCGCGGCCTCGTCTCCGCTCTCCAATCCGTCCACCACCATGAACCGCCCATCACCGGCACGGGCATCGCTCCGCACGCTCGCCGCGCTCGCGGCCCTGCTGGCCCTGCTCGTCGCCCACGCCGACGCCTTTGGCACGCAATGCGGCCAAGGCAACCCGATCCTGCGCAAGTCCGCGCCCGCCGGCCTGCTGCACCTGCACGAAGACTGGGCCGACGGCGCCCGGCATGCGCGGCTGCCACGGCTCGAGCCGAACCGCGAGGCCAACGGCACGGTCCTCCCGCGGCCCAAGACGCGGATCGCGTTCCTGGGCGACCAAGGGCTCCGACCAGACTCGCTCGCGCTGCTCAAGCAAGTCAAGGACTGGAAGCCGCACGCGGTCGTGCACTTGGGCGACTTTGTACGTTCCTTTCTCCTGACCTGATCAGACGTGATCGTGATCGCCACGGCTGACAATTTGCGGGTCGTCTAGGACTACCGCGACAACCCCGTCGCCTTCGACGCGCAAATCGACTCGGTTTTCGGACCACACTTCCCGTACCTCGCGGCGATCGGGAATCACGACCTCGTCCGGTGGACCTCACACCCTGTGCTCGGCGCCGGGTACCGCGACCTTCTCGCGGCGCGTCTGCGCCGGATCCCGCGCGTCGCCGACGTGCACTGCGACGCGCCGACGCGCGACATGGGCGAACACCTGGTCTGCACGATCCGCGGCGTGCAGGTGCACCTGTCTGGCGTCGGCACGTACGGCGCGAAGCACGCCCACCACCTCGCCAATTCGCTCTCCGCGTCGAACCACGCGTGGCGCGTCTGCGGCTGGCACAAGAACCAGCGCGCGTACCAGTCGGGCTCGAAGCCGGACGAAACGGGCTACAAGGTGTATGACTCTTGTCGCGCGCACGGCGCCGTCGTCGCCACCGCACACGAGCACGCGTATTCGCGGACGGCACTCATGGGGTCGTTTGAGAAATTCGAAATGATGAACGCGACCGCCACGCACGACCAGTTGGACGTGCGCCCGGGATCGTCGTTCGCGTTCGTCACGGGGCTCGGCGGCGAGTCGGTGCGGAGCTTGTCGCAGAAAATGCCCGATCGCCCGTGGCTCGTTCGCGCCGCGGGGGCCGACCAGAACGCGCGCGCCGCAGCGGTCCTGTGCGAGTTTTACCCGGGCGACGACCCGTTCGAGGCCAAGTGCGAGGTGCGCGACGCGGTGCGCGACGAGGAGACGGTGTATGACCAGTGGACGATGACGACGGTCGCGCCGCAGCCGAAAGTCGCGATTGCCGCGTTGGAGTCGAGCAAGACGTGTATCCAGACAGTCGACCTCGCGATGACCCGGCCGGCACACTTGGCGAACACGGACGGGTACGCGCCGCTCGCGGCGGACGGGGCCGAGTTTTCGTTCTCCGCGCGCGCCGACTTGCCCGCGCGCGGACGCGTCGTTGCCGCGCACTTGCAAGTGATGGGCGCGACGGGCGCCAACGCCGATACGGCGTCCCCACTCCGCGTCGATTTGCGGCTGCAGAAGCCAACGGTGCCAGCGGGCCTCACGATCCAGGCCGTGCGGCACTGGTACCAAGCCGTCATGCGTGACCGGTCGCGGGACGTGGTTGATTCGGACGGTGCGCGGGTGCTGGCGTCGCGCGAGTGGACGGCCGACGAGTGGGAGAAGCACGAGGTGTGGGTGTCCCCGAACCTGGTGCCCGAATCGGGCGTGGACGTGGCCGAGTTTGCGGGGACGATGCGCGTGCGTGTCGCGGCCAGTGGCAAGGGGAAGAGGGGGGCGCGATGGGTGTTTACGGGGCAGGGCGACGCGTGCTTGGCGCCGTCGTTGATGCTGCATGTTGATACGTGCGCGTGATGGTAGAGAGCAAGGGCGAGGACGGGTTTCCGATGCCCGAGAGTGAGGAGGTGTATCCGTTTGTGGTTTGTGGGTTGCGCAAGTGTCGCTCATTCCGAGTTTCTGTAGCGTTTGGTTTCGTGAAATCATCATATATTGCCCATCTCTTCTGATCACCGTGCGTCGATGCTATGCGAGCAGCTCGGCCGAGAACCAGAAATACGTGGTCGCGTCGTCCTGCGTGTCGACCCACACGATCCCATCGGCCACGAGCAAATCCTACATGCACCGAAACCGTCAGTCCACAATCGTGTCTCGCTTCTCCACCCGAGATCGCAACGTACCAGACACCGCTGCGCGCGATCCGCCGTCCACCCGGTACTCCTCGCCACGTCCTCGGCCGTGACCGGTCGGACCCCCGCGGCATCACCTAACATCCGCGCGACCCGATCCGCATCCAAATTCAATTCCCTCGGTACCGCCGCAATCACTGCCACTGTCCCGTTCGCCGCGGGCAAATCGACCAGCGCGAACCCGCCGCCTAGTGGCGCGAGCAACTTGACGGCGCGGGTCACGTCATCCCTACACTCGAACCCCGCGTTGGTTACCCTGCTGGATATCGTAGAGCGAGCGAGTAGAACGTACTCCGACACGGCTGCCGCCGCACTCGCGCGCTCATGATTTAGCGCCTTGACCGCGTCGGCGAGCGGGACGAGCGGCCCCCATCGTTCACGTAGCGCAATGCACAACTCCATGACACGCACGCCGAGCTCGTAGTAGAACCCACCGACGCCCAGGAGGTCGCTCCAGACGCCCTTGCTCGCTACACTAACGCGTCAGTCTCCACACACCCCCCCCTAAATCCGCAGAGCGACAGTGCGTACACGTCAACGGATCGACGCCCATGCCCGCACACATCTGAGCAAACTGGCGCCGAAACGCCGGGTTCCTCGCAATCTCGGCACGGTGCTTGGTCGCAAACAGTTCGAGCGAGGACTTGAATTGCGCCATTTGGTCTTGCAGTTGTTGGAGTTGCGAGGCGGCTAGCCGGTCGCCCATGTGCCGGAATTGCTCCTGGAATCGGCAATCCTGAGCGATTAGCGGGTGGAGATGGACGCGCGGGATGCGGGCGCGTGAGGCGTGCCTTTTCGCGCGCCTGCCGCTGCAGGCCGGCGATCCCGACTTGACGGCGCATCGTTGGCAGCTGATGAAAGTTAAACGGGTGGAGAAGGGCGGTTCGGTTGCGCCGAGTCGCGGACGGCGGGCGGGGTGGTGGCCGTTTGGTGTTGGTTGAGGTGGTTGTTGCTCCAAGTGCGCATCCATGTCGCGACGCGTCGCGTGTGGTTGGCATGCCGGCCCGACGAACCGCCGCCACCCTTGGACTTCATGGAAGACCGTTTTGCGGCGCCAGACCTGCCCTTGCTGCCGCAACTGCAATGGCCACAAGCGATAGCCTGATCGGTGGACGGAGCGCGTTTTCGAAGGAATCGGGTGTAGGTCCGACGAAACACGAGCGAGCGGCAGGGCGACGGGACACGTCGCTCGCAACCAGGGTGGATTTTGATTCAACTTGATTTTCATTGATATCACGGCACACAAACCCAACGACACTTGCAAATTCAAAGAGACCACCCGCTCGCTCACCCCTGCCGCGGCGACGGCAGCCGCTGCGCGAGCGGCATGCCCGGCTGCTGATGCTGTTGCTGGTGCAGCATCATCGGCGACCCGTGTTGCTGCTGCTGCGGCACCTGTTGCTGCTGCACCTGTTGCTGCTGTTGCTGCATCTGCTGCTGGTGTTGTGCCTGGTGTTGCTGCTGCGACATCTGCGACATCTGCGACATTTGCGACGTCTGGTCCGACCCCACCTGCGTTGGCGGCGGCGGCGGGACCGCGACCGGCCACGCGGCGTGCGGCGTCATGAGCATCCCCGCGGGCACCAACGCACCTGCGAGTGCCTGTGGGATCCCTTGTCCCTGCCCCTGCCCTTGCGGCAACGCAAGACTACTTCCCGGCACACTCGCCGGGTGAAACGGCGGCGGCACGACTCCGTCCCCCAACAACAGACCGCGCACCGATGGCAACTCGGCGTCCCTCCCCGATGCGGCCGCCGCGGCGGCCGCCGCTTCCGTCGCGTGTTTCCGCCGCAACTGCCAGTCGACGAGTTCCTGTTGCGAGAGGTCAGCGACACGCACGTCGGTCGAGGCCTTGGTGACGAGCCTTACGACTTTGCGCGTGAGGACGGCGTCGGTCCAGACGACGCCGTCGAGCTCGAAATTGGCCGGGTAGTTGGCGTAGATGCTGCGCTTGATGTAGGCGACGGCTTCGTCGATTTCCGGGCGGGTCAGGTCCTTGACGGAGGTGCGCGACGTGGCGAACGCCCAGTCGCGTTTGAATTTGCGCACCATTGACTAGTGGTGGAAGTGGGGTTGGGTCAGTGAGTGGAGGGTGTCGTAGGGTAAGAGCGGAAGGGTACGAGGGGAGTGAGGTGGATCCGGCGGAAGTGGTGATTCGGCAGTGGATTCGCCCCAGGCCGAGCCCCCCAAACACCACCCACCCACCGAGGATCCCGAACCGCGACAAGTCAGTCACTACACACCTCGAGCGCTGGCGCGCGCTTCCGCCGTTTCGCGGGTCTCGGGCCCGCACTGCTGCCCGCGGGCGACGCCGTCGACGACGCCACCGTCGCGGGGGTACTCGGCATCGTCGTCGGTCCCACAGGCACCGGCGTACTCAGTGTGCGCGGCATCGCAGGCGCCTGGAGCGGGGTTGCCGGCGGGAGCGCCATGGTCACGGCGGGAGGCGCGGGACTCGCGGGCGCCGTGGACGCTGTCGAGTGCGGAGTGACGACCTGCATCGGTTCAGTCGCGACAGCGGGCGTGCTGGATCCGATGCGCGGTGGGACTGCCGCCAGTTGCGCGACACGGTCCTGCAACGCCGCCACTGTCGCTTGTAAACCGGCGACCGCGTGGTGCAGGACAGCCAGCTGGTGCTCGACGGGCGCCGAGTGCGCGCAGGTACATGCGGCGGAATGGCCGGTCGGCACGGGTCCAGCAACGGGCATGAGCGGCGGGTAGGCGAAGTGCGTGACGGCCGACATGGCCGTCGACGACGACGGCGCCGAGGCCGAGGTCGGTGTGGGAACATGCGCGTGGTGCGCGACGTTGCCGCCCGACCGCAGGCATTCGGAGCAGCCCGGGTCAGAGCAGGCGTGCGGAGCAGTTCGCGGCGACGACGTGGCCGCACCGGCGGACGTGGTGGTCGGCAGGTACGGGCTTGCGTGCGCCGAGGTCGCGGGCGGAGTCGCTGGGTCGTTGGACGTCGACGTCGTTGTCGTTGTCGGCGGGTTGTAGGGCCCCGCGGGGAAGGCGAGCGGGGTCGGTGCGGTCTGCTGCATGGCGTGGCCGAGCGGCGGGGTTGGGTGCGGGACGTGCGCGTGCGGCGCGTGCGGCGGGTGCGAGTGCACGTAGTGGTGCGGCGCGTGGTGGATCGGCACGGGCACGGCAGCGAGGTGTGCTGGAGGAGCGTGGTGGTGTGCAGCCGGGTGCGGTTGGTAGTGGTAGTGGTAAGGCACCGCGGAGCCGGCCGTGGGAGCCGCTTGCGTGGGTGCGGTGGTCGACGACGACATGGCGGGCCGACACTTCGTAATATAAAATATCGGTTCTTGCGCGAGCCTTGACCGCCGCGACGACCGTGGAGAGCTGTGCCTCTGCTGGACAACTACACTAGTTCGCGCGCGGGGGGACCGTGCCGACTTTATGGTGGCCGTGAATTACTTGCAACACGTACGGGAGTACCGGCGCCGCCGACGCACACCGGCTCCTTGGCATCTGCGACCGACTTTCGCGACCGCGACCGGGCCCAACCTACGGGCCATCCCTCCTCTCCCACTCACACCAGCCGTCGGCCAGCTGGCCCCCGACACCAATGCTGAGACATGCACGGCGTCGTGCGCGCGCGCGCGCCTCTTCCGTTACGTGCAAGGGCTGGGCAAGACAGTGACATGCCCGCGAAAAACGCGTCGTGGTCAGGCCGAGACTAATCGCGCGCGCCGGCGTGGAGAAAGTGCGACGGAATGGATGATCCGGCGCGAGCTGCCGGGCGGAACCGAAACACCGGGAAATGAAAAAACAGACGATGGGAGAGAGAAAAAGGGAAGGGTTTTCCGCTTTTGCCCGGGCGGAAGGCCAGCTTGTTTGCGCGCTTACGCAGCCTACCGCGTGCCTGACGTGCTTGTCAAACAGCGTTTCGCCTGCACAAGGGTTACGACCGGTCTTATTCGCGGGCCGCTTAAGTCGCCGTATCTTGCCGCCCATCAATGCATGCGCGCGCGTATGTAGCGCCACGGAAAAGGCAAAGATGAAAGAAAGCGCGTGAAGGATACCGCTTGATCAAACTGAAATGACGAGAGCGGCGCGTCTCGCGCCTCCGTATCCACGGTCACGGCCTGGCGCGCGTGGTTCCTCTTCGCGTGATGGACCATGATGGCAGGATCGTGCCGCTCGTCACGTCGACGGCGAGGACGACGAGGACGACGGCGCCTTAGTCCAAGCGAGTCTCGTCGACCGCGCCGGCGAAAAGGCACGCGACACAGCGCCACGACGCGGTCCGCCAGCGTCCAGTCCTGCCCCCGCCGCCACCCCCTTCTAGAACCACCACAAATCAGTTTTGCCAAGAAATGAGGTGGAGGACCCTTGCACCCCACATGCACGTCGATAGGCCTTGTTCCGGCATGATGCGGATGCGAACTTGGGAATAGTGGCGGTCGCGGAAACCTCGATCCGCGGCCATCGCGGTTGCGCCCCCGCACGCGCGCCATTTTTTATGAATTACGCGACGTGCTTGTCTGGTGTCCGCCAACAACGGACGGCGTGATGTACCGAATTGGTCAACGTCAAATCAAATGGGACGGGGCTCCACCATCAAAACGGGCCGTTTCTTGGCTTACGACTCGTGGCGACGTATGCGACGCGACGCGAACCGCGACGCGACGATGTATCCGACGGTATCCGGGTCATTTCCGAACATTCACGCGCACGCGCGCACTCCGCATACGGTCCTAAGTCAATTCCGGGTCCTCCTGGCGAGCATATTTCTTGACGCGGGTGCGTAGTGTGGATTACGGGATCGAGAACAAAAGTCATGAAACTGCCGGTTACGATGGGACAAACAACGCCACCTTGTTCTCCAAAAGACGTGATCAAACGCGCGCGTCGAAATGAAGTGAGACGACGCGTGCGGCGCACGTCCGACAATATTGGCCTGTGCATGGGCGTGCCGGATCTGCAGTTGACCGGGCCACCCTTGGCATCATCCAAACCCTGGAGGTGGATGTGGGGACGGCAACAAACTCTTGGACGTCGAGGACGTGCCAGATCGCACGTTACGGCGCCGGTGCCCGAGTGAGCTGGTCGGTCGTGTTTCTCTCCACCTCCGCACGACTCGCGACGGCGGTGCCTAGTCGATCTCGTTGCCCATGCTCTTTTCCACCCTGATCCGGCTCGCGACGGCGGCTCCCAGTCGTGCTGGCCGTTCGTGCTCTTCTCCACCCTCGCAAGTGGCGACAGCGGCGGTGTCGAGTCGAGCCGGTCACTCGTGCACTTCTCCACCATCGCGCGGCTCGCAATGGCGGCGCCTCGTTGTGCCGGCTGTTCGTGCTTTTCTCTACCCTCACACGACTTATGACAGCGGCGCCCAGTCATGTCGAACGCTCACACTCCTTTCCACCCTCACACGACTCGCGACGGTCGCGCCCATCCGTTTTGGCCGTTCATGGTCCTCTCCCCCTCGTGTGATCCGGGACGGCGGGGCCCTGTCGTGCCGGCCACCCGTACTCCTCTCCACCCTGTCAAGTCGCAATGCCAGTGCTGAATGAGGACGAACATCATGTATCCACTGTGAGAGCCCCACCGCACTCCACCGACCCTCACTCTCTCTACTTGGTCACCGCAAACGACGCCTTCTGCTTCAACCGTTCCTGAATCGCCGTCGCCAGCTCACGCGAGTCCTTGGTGATCAGCGACACCGCGTACCCCGGCCGCCCCGCGCGGGCCGTACGTCCAATCCGATGCAAGTATTCGATCGCCGAATCTGGGAAATCGTAATTCACGACCAGCGAGACCTTGGTCGTATCGAGCCCGCGCGCGGCAATATCCGTGCACACGAGAATCGCGCTCTCCGTCTGATCAAACTCGTGCCAGACACTCGCGCGTTCCTCGGCCGACTGCACGCCGACGAGCTTGAACACGTTCGGAATGCGCTTAGTCGTGGTCAAGTATGAGTGGAGCGCGTCGACCGCGGCACGGCGGTTGCAAAAGACGAGCACCGATCCGGGCAAGCCCGACTCGCGGTGCTGCTTGAGAACATCAAGGACCGCGAGATGCTGGTTCGCCTGGTACTGTTTCGGGACATCGATGAATTTCTGCCGGCACTTGGCGAGCGGCCGGTGCAGTGCCGACGTCGTGACCATGTGCAGTCCACCTTCCGCAAACAGCACCTGCATCGAATTGTGCAGCGACTTGGGCAATGTCGCCGTGACCATCAGACACAATGCGTGCCGTGCCGGCGCCGCGTTCGCGTGGTACGCGCGCGTGCTTGGGTGCTTGTCGCCGTCGAGCGCGAGGATCGGTCGTGTCGTGGAGGCAGCACCGTGCCGCGACCGCGCCTGCGCGACTTCCTGCACGAGCTTGATCGCCTTGAGCGCCTCGGTCGAGAACCCTTGGTCAAAGATGAAGTCGGCCTCGTCAAAGATAATCAGCCGCGTTTCGGCGAGCGCGACACGGCCCTTGCCGAGGAACTCGACCAACGACCCGGGCGTCGTGAGCAGAATATCCACCGGGTCGGCGATGATGCGTTTCTGGTGCTGCAACGGCGTCGAGGTCGTCATGGCCACGACGCGCAGCCGCGCTTCGTGCGACATGACCTTGGCGACCTTACCGACTTGCCGCAGCAAGTCGTGCGACGGGACGAGAACCACGGCGCGCGGATAGCCGGGGCGGCGCAGCGGGATCGGCTTCTTGGGCAGTTTCGGCATCGCCGGTGCTGGGGCCGCCGCGTCCGTCGCGGGTGCGCCATCGCCACCGTCCGTGATCGAGGTCGCGTCTGCCTGCGCGGCAGCGAGCTGGTCGCGCACGGCCTGCTGCCGCGTCTGTGCCTCGGCAAGCGCCGCGTTATACGCGTCCATTTGCGCGTTATACTCTGCCTCGTGCCGCCGCAACACATCGAACACGGGCGCCAAGTACGCGAGCGTCTTGCCCGACCCGGTCTCAGCCGCGACCAGCACCCCCTGCAGCGCCGACTTTTCCGTATCCGCTGGGGGCGACGCCGCCCACTGATTAACCACTGCCGCGGTCCGTGCTTGGATCTCGGTAGGCTTCAAAGCCGCGCTCTCGCCGGACGTGGCCTTGACGACCGACTCGGCGGCCTGAGCGACGGCCGGATCAAACCCGAGCTCCACAAACGACTTGGCGTGGACCTTGTCGGTCGGCGGCTGCAAGATCTGGTCCGTCACGTGCATCAGCTGGAACTCGGGTCCGCGGCGCCTCGGGTCGCGCAAAAGGTCGCTCGTCTCCTGTTGCAGCTGCAGCCGCTTGGCGGTCATGGACTTATGGTCGAATTTCTGATCGCGGCTCAGTTTCTTGGTCAACTTGTTCCGCCACGCGCCGCGGCCCTGCCAGGGACGCGGTTCCGGCGCGTGCGGGCGCGGCGGCCTTGGGCGATCAGAAAATGGAGGGCGGGCGCCGTCAACGTCACGGCGCGGCGGGTGGGGTGCGGAATTGCTGCTGCGGTCGCCATCGCGGCCGCGACTTGAGCCAGAGCGGTCGTCATCGCGGGACCGCGGCGCGCGGGACGTGAAATTGCTGCTGCTGCCGTTGCTTCCGAGGTCGAGACGAGGGGTTTTGCTGCGTCCGCTACTGGTCGCGAATCGGCCGTCGCGGTGCTTGGGCCGGGCGCCGCCGGCGGCAACGAGGGTGGTCGCGGTAAATTGCCGGTGCGGGGCCGGGAAGGCGCCGGCGAGCGTGAGCGATACGGGCACGCGTCGTGCGGCGAGTTGGAACCAGGTTAACATGGTGCAATTCGGCGTGACGTGACGTTGTTGATGGTGGTGGATCTTAACGGGAGCGGTGTTGATCGCGAGGTATTGACGCGATCATGTGCGTGCACGGGCTGGGTTGCTTTCTGTGAGCGCCTCTGTCCCGCAATGCAACAAGACGCATGCACATGGCGATGGCGGGGCTGGCTCGACGACGATGGCGACCCCTCACAAAAAACCATCTGGTGGAGAAGAACGCCAACGTTGTGTAATCGTCCATGGCCCAAGAACATTCTTGACCAGACAGAAACTGCAAGAACGAATGATTCTACTCTGGCCACTCCGCCCTGTAGCCAAATTCCACATGATCGTATTCATTTTTACCTGCGCCTACAGCGAAATTGCCTGTCGGCTGCATCGTTCTGACGATGGTTGACTGCCACGCTCTTTCTGCCAGATCCACGCCATGATGCATGTCGAGCAGATACTTGCTTGACGTCGAGCATGTAGAATGTTCACGGAAGTGCAAACGAAAGCAAAAAGCGAGACCCAAATTCTTGCTTGTCGTCTGCAACGCAAATACTTTTTCAGTGCCTTTCTCGCGCTTCCTGCGCCGCTTTGTGGCATGCTCGAGTCACGTCCCTTGCTGGCTCGTTGATGAACCACAGGTTGCAAGCGGATACGCAGCCAAACAGAAAACTCCCAAGCCAGCACATCGGGCAAGAATGAAAGCGAGAAGCTGAACCAACGTGTAGGATTGCGACACTGAGCACCACTAAAGAATCTATAAACCCCGGAAACGTTTGCCCCAAACACCCAACCCCCGAACCCGCACCTGAAACCCAAACTTGAAGCGAACGAAATGGACTTGAACGACAAACAACGAGAAAAGACGACGAAGCGAAAGACTACAAGACGGTACCGGCGGTTGACCGCCACCAAGCGAAGCCACCCTCAAACGAGCGTGGGTAGCCGCGGACCGACCTCCGCAGCAAGCAAAGTGCGAGAGAGAGCAGGTCGAGTCGACAACAAAACAGCCAACAAACCCGAGCCCCTGACCACAGCTACGGCTCACAGCCACCGATTCAGCATCTCGTAGACGCCAAAGATGACCGCCGACGTCGGCGTCGACTTGACGACCGTGACCCAGCACCCGCGGTACAGCCCGGCCCACCCTTCGGCGCGGTACAAGTTTCGCCCGACCGCCAAGAACCCGGCGCGCGCCGCCTCCTTGGCCGCTCGCGTCGCCTCGGCGACCGCATGCGCGTTCCCGGACCGCTGTGCGCGGGCCACCGCGGCCGCGGCCAACTCCTCGGCCGTCTGCTGTCGCGACTTGATCACGTCGGCCGGGAACAGAACCACGTTGTAAGACACGCCCGCGAGCGCACCTGCCGCGAGCAGTTCCGGGACCGCAAGGTCGGCCTTGGACGACGCGCCGCGGTACCGAATGAACTGCTGAATCGCCACTTCGTAGACGCCGAACCACGCGGCCGACCCGCCGGTCTCGCGCAGCATCGTGCCGACGTGGCCGCGGTAGAAGCCGCGCACGCCGTGCGTCGCGTAAGTGTGTCGGATCACGTCGATCGGGCCGCGGTACCGGATCGGGCCCGTCGCGACGGGCTTCTTGGTGGTGATGGCGGGTGCGGGAGTCGACGAGTGCGTCGCCATACTGGCCAGCAGCGGCGACGCGAGCGGAACCGCGATCTTCTTGGGGGCTGATGGCTGCGTGTAGTGCCGCTTCTGTGCGGTGCTGACGGCCGCGGCGGCGGAAGACGACGACGACGACGACGAGGAGGATACCGCGGCCGAGACGGACGAACCAGTGCCGAGCTGGTGGCCCATTTCCTGCACCTGCAGCTTGCACTTGACGAGCTCGATCGGCGTGAGCAAAAACGACGCGACGGTGCCCGCGAGCGCGCCCGCCGTAAAGAGCTGCGGGAGCGTCAGCGGCACGTCCGGGTCGGCGTCGGTGTTGGATCGGATCGCGTTCTGGATGGCGTTGTAGCTGACGAATAGGGTCGCATTTTCAAGAACGGCACCGACAAGAGGCGAGGCGAGGCCCTGGTCGTGGATCGCGCGTGAGCGGAGGGGAACGACGGCGAAAGCGAGAATCAGATAAACGAAACAGCGTACCTTGTAGAGGCCACGCACACCCTCCTTGTGCACAATCTTGCGGAAGCAATCGACCGAGCCCGTGTACATTTTCGGTCGGCCGGCGCCGGACGTCATGGGCTGGCTCTGGAGTCGAACTTTCACTGTGCGATCCGGCGGTAGCGAGTCAGTGCACCATCCGCGTTCATTTCCTGGGCACACACGACGACTCCGTACCGGTGTCGGCCGGGAACTCGACAATCTTGCCGCACACGCCCGCGATCGAACCAAACGCGACATCGCGCAACGCTGCCCACGCCGCCGGCCGTCCATTGAGATCATGAGAGTCGCCACCATGGGTCATACCGAACCACCACTTGCCGTTGGGTTCGGGGGTCAAACGAGAAGTGGCGGGGAGGGAAATCGAGTGCGGCACGCGCACACGAGTCGGTGATCAGTCTGCGTCAAAGCACACAAACGAAGTGTTCTTGAAGAAAGTCGCTCGTCGTCGTTCTACCGCGGCCAGACGCGCAGCGAATCGAGTCGGGTGGAGGGCACGCGAGGTTGGACGCAGCTGCGGAGAGAGAGCGTGGGATGCGGGGGACCGCGCGATGCTCGGGCGCGGGTGAGCGAGTGCCAGGGACGGATTGCAGCAGGTTGTTGTTGCCTCTGCGGAAGGGACGAGCGGATCCAGGTTCGACGTCGTCGTGGAAGACGCGGCGACGTCGGAATGCGCAAAACTGTGATCACAGCAATCATCCAGTCTACTCACGCACGCGACTAATGCGTGACGTGAACAGTCAATGTCCCTCACGTCTCCCACCGACAAATCACGTACAAATATCGCACTTGTAAAGACGAGTATCACTAACAACCTGTCGCTCCTAGTTGTCAAGCCGAACTGTTATCCATTGTCCATATTCCTGTGCTCTATCTCCCCTTGCCTATATCTTTGATCCCTTGCCCGCATCTGCGGGGTCATCGGCATCCAGCGCGCTTTGCGTGCAGACGGGGTCAAGGCAGTCGCCGGCGTAGCGGGATCCGTGGGTGCAGGCGACGGGAGGATACCGGGTGCCGTATCACGGCGGACGGTCATGGCCGTCGCGGGCGCCGCCACGTGCCGCGCTTGCTCGCAAACTGGTTGCGGCACAATCAGCCAATGCCGCTGACCCGAGCGCATGGGCCGACGCGGACCGGCGCGGCGCACCGGGCGCCGCAGGGCGAGTCGACGTGGTCTGCGAAATGGGAGTGCGCGGCGATGGAGGCAGTGGTTGACCGAGCACCACAGGATCTGGGTCACTTGAGCACGAAGTTGCCGTCGAGTTGCTCGCGGTTGCAGTCGAAACGGTCGCGCTGGCGGCCTGCGGGTACATCGCGGGATCCCGCACGGCGTGTCCAAACGTCGGGCGCGGCGGCAACGAGTGGAGCCGGCGCAAGGGCGGTGAGACCGGCGGCTCCGCGAGATTGCCCTCACCGTGACTGCCATGAACGTGAAGCGCGTGCGAAATCGGTCCTGGAAAATTTGGAAGCGTGGTGACGGTAGCGGTGGCCGAGGTCGCGGCGCAATCAGCGCTCATGGTGCGGAAGGCAAACCCGGCCGCCACCGCAGAGGCGCGGAGCTGAGTGACACGGTCGCCGGCAGCAGCAGGACGGACTGGGGTCTGGGGCGCATAAGCGAGTCCACTCGACGGCGCCAACGGGCCGCACGCGGCGCCAACGCGCGTACGACTGCGGCCACGCAGTGCCGACTCTTCATCACCCGCGGGCGAGCCACTTTTGCCGGCAGGTAAAGCAGCTGACGTGCACTGCAACACGGAGGCAATCGCGTCAAACTCGGCCGAGTCGTCATTGTGATCGTTGCCCGAGCAGCGCTCGCACATGGCGCCCAATGGAGGCGACCTCGTGCGGATGCCCGTGAATCACCACATCGGTCAAGGCCTCGGCGTGATTGCGGCCGCGGTCGCGATCGCACCGCGCCGACAGCGGCGAGTGCGCCCGAGTACTGGTCGTGGCGATCCACGGATCCGTGGCGGCACGCGTCAAATTGGGCGGAATCAGTGGCATGGGGCGCAAGTGCCGCGACGACGGGGACGTTGTGCGCGATCGTTCCGCTTCCGCTCCCACGGCGTCCACATCGTCGGAAAACGTGATCGTCGTCTTGCAGAGGAGAGCGCCACGCGCAGCCGGAAGAACCGCCCCGTCCGACGCGATCCCCTCGTCGATCAAATCTTCGACGTGCGGGACCGAACGCCGGGGAAATGTGACGCGCGCCGTGACGAGCCGCGGAATCCGCCGCACGAGCCCCTCGAGGTCGCGCACAATCCACACCACGAACGACAGGGCTGTCTTGAGATGGGACGTGCTGCGCATCACGCCCGTCTTGTCACGTTTCTTGAACATGGTAGAGAACATGATGAAGGCGACAACGACCAAGACCTCAAAAGAGATCAACCCCGACCCCGGCCGATAAAACGCGGGGAAAAGGAGCGTACCAAACTTGACAACATCGTTGGCAGTCAAACTGGCCCGATCCAATCGGGAGCAGAAGATGGTAGGCACGCCGACATGCGCACGCGGTAGGCGGTCGGTCGGCTGGTACTTGAGAGTGGGCGCGTCGCCATGCCAACCTTCGTCAGCCGAGGAATTGAGGATGCCGTGAGTTGGGCGCGGTTGGGCGCCGTGATCAGAGTGCCGGGCGGGATGTTGAGCGTCTGACAAGGCCAAGCATAAGCCGGATGTCGAGGTGGTCAGGTTGCAGAGGACTCCGCTAAAAACACGAGTATGGTCAGGACATTGCGTCTGGATCCAGGTTTGTAGGAGGAAGGGTCGTGGAAGGGATCAAGTACACATGTGCCGACGTTTCGACCGTGATGCTGTTGAAGGACAAAGTGGACGGGCTCGCTGAGGTTTGACTTGAACCATGAGTGCCCAGAGAGCGGAGCGGCACTGAGCGACGCGGCGAGCCGCAAGAGCGCGCGAGGAGCGGGTACAGAGAGCGAGTGGCGGCGCAAAGGCGCTTGGAGCGGCTGAACGACCGTGGAAGAGGAAGAGCAGCAGTTTGGGCGGCGGGTCGAGTCTGGCCATGGTGCGTCGCGCAGGCTGCGAGGTGTGGGCAGTTGGCTGTTGCTGGCCTTTGCCATTGGTGCAGAACACGAATACCACGACGACGGCATCGCAACCGATGGGGTTGAGTGTCGACAGACTTTGACAGATCACATCCACGGCGCGACGCGCAGTGACGGTTCGAACGCGTGCGGTGGACAGGCCTCGTGTCATCACGCCACGCGTTGCGATGAGCACACCACCATTTTCCCACCCGACCAACGGAACCCTCAGTTTCCCCGATCGCCCAGGGAAGCGCTCCCAGACCGGACTGGTCGACTAACGTCCCAAACGCAAGAAAACACGGGTTCATTCTTTCCCTACAAAAGTCCACCCAACCAAAGTCTGAGAGGCCAACCGTAACGGATGTCACGAGGGGACATGACAATGCGAAAGTGACCTGCCTTGATGGATTGGGGATGCGAATCGATCGCGACGAACGAGACCTGGCCTGGCAGATGAACCTCCTCAACGTCGAAACCTGACCACAGCCAACGCACAAATGGTTCGCCGACAGACGTCCACAATGAAAAGCAACCACGCTCCATAAACGTTTGATTGCTCCATCATGAACACCAATCGGCTCCCAACGACGCGCCACGAGCCGTGAGGCCCGCAGCACGCCTTGGTACTCTGCTCCCGGTCGGTAACCCCAACGAAGGGACCACGCGAAACCCGCTTAGTAGAGGCGCTGCGGCTTGCCCATGGTGCTCTTGACGTAGAGCGACTTGACGTTCTGCCAGTTCTTCTTGAGCAGCGACACGAGGAAGTTGACCGCGAGCATGATGTTCGCGACCAGCTGGTCCTCGGTCATGGCAACGTGGCCAACGGCAACACCGAGGCACAGCACCTTCTTGAGCTGGAACTTGATCGTCGAGCGCAGCTCGTCGGCCTTGACCGTGATGTCGTCCGAGTGCGAGATCGGCGTCGGGAACTTACCGGCCTTGTGGAGACCGGGGCCGAGAAGACGCGGAATCTGCTTGATCAGCGCCTCCGAGGCCAGGAAGGCATCGTACTTCTTGGCGAGCTTCTTGATCAGCTTCTTGTTCTTGTTGAGCTTCTTGAGGTCCTCGACCGACATGAACTCGAGACCGACTTTCTTGGCCGCGTCGCAGTGGAAGGCGTCGCCGAGAATGCACACCTTCATCTTCGGGCGCGGGATGTTGGGGAGCCTGTTGAAAACGGGTGGAACGGTCAGTTTGCGAGCGATTCGAGTTGTGAAAAGCGGGTTTCGGGAGTGACTTCGGCGGTCAAAAACGGCGATCACGACGATGACAGCGAGACGACGGCAATAAACGGTTCCAGCGCAACGGGAGCCCCCACGAGCGGCGAATCGGTGGGAGTCAGCGGAATCAGCGCAAAATCACCATGGGCACCGCGACGACCGCCGTTTCGAGCGAAACCCCGCGCAAACGAGCTGACGTCGAGTCAACGGCATTGCGACTGTTTGATTGCGGGTAGTCGCTGGAATCGCCGTCGCCGTCGGAGTCGCCGTCGCCAAATCCGAAAATCGCCGTTGAGATAGCCATAAAATCGTCGCGAGGGCCGTTGAAATTGCAGCGAGTTGAACGTAGAGAGACATACTTGACAACGCCCGAGAAACGCTTGTCGCGCTGCGGGTCGTAGTTCTTGAGGCCGATTTGCAGCTCAACCGTCTCGGTGAAGTTGCGCTTCTTCTCCTCCGAGGCGGCGAGCACGGTGCGAACCGTCTCGCGGCAGGATGCCGTGCTGACCTTGCTCATGATGGATAGGTGTGGTGAGCGTAAAGGGGGGAGAGGGAACCAGAATGGTGTCGCGGCAAACGGATGGACCGGTGTGCCCACCCCCTCGATTTGCGGTGTGTGCGGTGGGCCAGAGTCAGGTGTGATCGGTGTCATAACTGTCCAGGGACCAGGCACACGCGTCTCTCACGAAAGGCGAGATGAACTTGCCAACGCCACGAACAACCGGCCTGTCGCTTGGCCTGTCGCCGCACCGCCGCCGCGTGTCCGCGCGCAGTAACTGACCACGCGACAGCGCCGCTGACGCTGCGATTGGCATGGTGAGCCGAGTTCACGACGGCGTGCAGCAGATGACCGGATCCACGGCCGGCGAGCAGGGCCCTGCCTGGCACGTCTCTTGGCAACGCCTCGCAGCAACCTCAGGGCGGGTCCATCGTCCGGTCCCCACGGCCCCACGTCGTCCCGTCCCGCTCGGCAACTTTGAACGTGGACGATAACCCCGCTCTCCGGCAACGTTGTTGTTCAAGACCGAGCGAGACGCGCCCATCAAAAGGTGGGCATCGTCCACTTGCTCGTTCTCCACGAGCAACCACCACCACCACTACCACGATGCATCCACCGACACCCGCTCCACCTCCCACCAGCAACCACGACGACGATACCCGTCGATCCTGCGCGTCTCCCAATGCCGCGCTCCCCGCAACGCTGTCCGTGACCGCTTCTCCGCCGCTGCCATCCCGCCGCGCGCCGCGTTCGCACAGTGCGGACGCGGCCGTCACCGTCTCCTCGCGCCCGCGCTGTCCAGGCCTACTACCCGCTCGCCCGAGGAGCCGGTCACGGCCGCCGACATTCCCGTCTTACGGCACGATTCTCGCGGTGCCCAAAGCTACCGAACCAGACGACGACTGCCAGCTGCTCGCTGCACCGGTCGCCGGCCCCATGTGGCGATGGTGTGCCGGGATTCCGCGAGACGGTGATGCGCACATTCCGACCGGCCGTCACGATAAAAAACGTGCAAGTGGACGCGGGCGCGGCCGATGGCGCGAGTAGCTCGGCCGGGTCGACGCTCACGGGCGATACAGTTGTCGAGATTGCCAGCGACAGCGACGACATGGAGACGCGCGAGAACCAGGAGGAGGACTTGCAACTCGCACCACCACCCAGAATCCACCCGGCGCTCGCAGCACTGTCGGTCGTGGCCGTCTACGCGATCTTACTCGCCGTCGTGGCCGTCACGGCGCCGCCGCTCACGCCAATGTGTGTTTCCGCGATGGATTGACCTGGATGAACTGCTTTGCGCACGAACTGACACGCGCCGGTAGCCAACGGCAACACATTCGCCTGCCGCACTCGATCGCGCAGCTCAAGCAAGTCGCGGGCGAAGTGGCAGGGTTGGCGTCGACGCACCGCACGACGGTCATGGCCGCGTACGCGGTGCTCTTCACGTTTCTGCAAACGTTTGCGATACCAGGCAGCCTGATGCTGACGTGCGTGCGCTGCTGCTGCTCCTTCTTCAAACTATTTTCGCGCGCTGACCTCAATCACAAACCCATTGCACAGTCTCCTCGCCGGCGCCCTCTACCCGCTCCCGGTCGCCCTGCTGCTCGTCTCGGCCTGTTCCGCGATCGGCGCGTCCGCGTGCTACATACTCGCGCGCGCGTGCGGCCGCGCCGTCGTCTCGCGGCTCTCGCCATTGCGCGTCGCCGCCTGGCGCCGCGAAGTCGACCGCCACGCGCACGATCTGCTGCCGTACATGGTGTTCTTGCGCGTCACGCCGCTGTTCCCTAACTGGCTCGTGAACGTGGCCGCGCCACACCTCGGCGTACCGCTGCGCGTGTTCTTTGCAGGCACGTTTTTGGGCGTGATGCCGCCGGGGTTTGTCTATGTCCATGCGGGCGCGTCGCTGCAGGACTTGACCGAGGATAAGTTCCGCCTGTGGACGCCGCTGAATGTGGCCGCGATGGGGATGTTGGGCGCGCTGTCGCTGTTGCCGGTGTTGGTGGGGAGGTGGAGGAGGCGACAGGTGCTGGCGCTGCACGCAGATGAGGGGGAGGTGCCGGAGGTGGTGGTGGACGGCGAGCGGCAGCCACTGTTGGGCTAGACGGCCCCGTCGTCGTCGGCGACGGCGGCGTTGTACATAGCAAGGGAAAGGCGTGTTGAAATCGTGCCAATGAGAAATCGTCAATTAATACATCGACCCGGGAAAGACGTGTGTGCGTCTTGCGTTTTTTTTTTGCGTGTTCTCTCTCGCTCTCTCTCTCGCTCTCTCTCTCTCGCTCTCGCTCTCGCGCTCTCTCTCTCTTTCTCTCTTCTTGCTTGGTCTCCCGAAATGACGGTGAGACGGTTTCACCGCGGCCAAGACACGCGGCGTGATGGCGGTCGTGATGCGTCCCCCCCCCCCAGTCACGCCCAGCAGCGCCGGCCGCGTTCGCACCACCTCCCCACGCACCCCGTCTCTCCGCGCCGATCCCTTCTCCCCTCACCCACTCACACCAAACTCCAACCAACCACCCGCAAGAGAACGATGATGGGCAACGACATGTCCTCCGAATCCGCCCCACACTCGCGCACATCCACCTACGAGTGGGTCGGCCACCCGCCGTCGTTCCACCAGCCCACCGGCGCAGCCGCGAGCTCGCCACCGCAACCGATCGCCGCGCCGCGTGGACTGCAGTACCCGCCGCTCACGGACCTGCACCGCGCGCCCGCGCCCGCGCCCGCGCCCGCGCCGGCGGGCCACAAGTCGCCGCCGCCGGGAACGTTCCCGCAGACCGCGTCGCACCCGCCGCTAATTGATCTCGCAGAGCCGACGGTGCGTGAGCGGCCGCCGATCCCGAGCCGGCCGGCAGTTGTGCCCGTGTCGATGTGGGACACGCTCGCGCCGGCGGCGGCGCTCGCGAAGTTGCGCGAGCCGGAGCAACCGGCGCCGCGTCCGATCGTGCCACAGGTCGAGGAGCCCGACCTGTTGCTCGTCGAGACCGAGCTGACGCGCGCCGAGACCGACCTTTCTGCGGCCCGCGCCGCGCCGCTACCGGGGCTCCGCATCGATACCACGGCGCGGTCGCCGTCACCTGAGGTCCCGTCGGTCCCGGACGTTGCAGAGAACGTGGACCTGGCGAGTCCGATGCTGTCGGGCCCATTCAGCCCGTATCCGACGGTCGAAAAGGTACGGCGGATCTCGCATCTGACGGCGGGCTTGGGGCTGACGCGACGCGCTGGGACGTTTTAGGAACGGTCGATCTCGACGGTCTCGGTCGCCGGATCCGCGACCGCCGCGCCGCGCAAGGGGACGTCGACGGCCGCGGAACCCGCGACATCCACTACTTCCTCGCGGTCGCCCTCGCCGCCCTCCACGGCCGCTGCGGTCCCCATCACTGGCAGCGTCCTCGGTCTGACCCCCGCGGCCCCTGCCGCCGTCGCCGAACCTGCCGCCGTCACGACCCCACCGCGCAGTCCGACGGTGCGTCCCGCAACCGCGCCCGTCGACCGCGCCCCCACCCTCTCTCTCCAACCCTCCGCGGCGGCGGTCGACCCAACGTCTGCGGCGGCGTTGCTCGACGCGAATTGCACGCTCACGTGGCAGGTGCGGCGCGCGCGGCACGCGGCGCGCCGGGCCGCGTCGGCGGTGGCCGATTTGGCGGCATTGTGCGCGAGGAGCGGCGGGTGGATGCCGCTGATACGTCTGGTCTCTCATGGCCGATGCGCAGATGGAGACTGACCTTCCGAACAATGTTAGCGCGACATTGCCGCGCGCCAAGCCGACCTCGCCGACCGTCTGTTCCACCTGACCGCGCAACGCGACCGCGACCGTGCTGAGTCGGACCGTGTGCACCGCGAGATGCTGGCCGCGTCGCGCGTCGTGCACAGCGGTGTGCCCTACGACGAGCACGGGTACGTCGAGCGCCGGTTCATGCCCGACCGGCTAAGTTCGGCGCGGATGCAGCCGTATGCGCGGTACGTGATGCCTGACACGGTGTATACGTTCACGCAGCAGGACGGCGACCGGGACTGGGAGATCAGTGCTGGTGGTGGGCGAATGCGGGAGGTGCGGGAGGAGGAGTTGGAGGGGCTGCGGACGCGGCCGTGGTCGGCGTACACGGTGCGGTAGGAGTCGGTCGATGCGTGGGTGGGATCGCATGATGACGAACGGGCACGAAGCGAGGCCGAAGACGGGATGAATTAGCGGCGCCGCGACGGGGGCGCCGGAGGAGATGGAGCCCAGCAGCAGCAGAGAAGCATCTTCACACGGTCTAATTCGAGGGACAATCAATACAATACAATGCCAAAAACGGACAAAAACGGGGTGGAGAAGGGTCAGCACGACGACGCGCAGCCGGACGGACAGGCTCAGGCCTGCTTTTTCGGGTGCTTGATGGTCAGGCACCAAATATCCAACTCGTCACAGATATCGGCAATCACGCGC
Organism: Allomyces macrogynus ATCC 38327; assembly: GCA_000151295.1. Classification (NCBI taxonomy): domain Eukaryota; kingdom Fungi; phylum Blastocladiomycota; class Blastocladiomycetes; order Blastocladiales; family Blastocladiaceae; genus Allomyces; species Allomyces macrogynus. The sequence continues at coordinate 156,810 of GG745356.1, read as the reverse complement.
GACGCAAACCGCGCGTAGGTGATCCACGCCATGGCCGCGCAGACGTAGAGGTACCCGACTTCGACGGTGCGCGGGACCAGCGGAGCGCTCCACACCGAACCAAGTCAGCATCAGCATCTTCGACAAAGCAAGATGAACATCCAAAACCGTACCCAACCAAGTACCCTCCAACCGCCACCGCCGCGCCCAGCACCGCCATCCGCAAATTCCCCCAACTCGCCAAGTACGGGAACCGTTCATCTTTCACAACATGCGCCAAGATAATCGTCCCCACCAGGTGCCCAAACCATGCCGTGATCCAGAGCATCAAGGGCACGTTCCCGCCCTCTTTCAGCAACCAGGGCGACGCAAACGCCCAACTCGCAACGGTCGCGCACGCGACCAGGAACGGCGCGAGCCCAGTGATCGGCTGCAGCGATCGCGTGGCGCGGACGACGTTCTGGATCGACGTGGCAAGGTTAATGAAGATGACGAGAATACCTGCGGCCATGGTCAGGTCGAACGAGGTCAGGGGGAGGCCGAGGAGGGGTTGGTGCCACATGGACGGGCCTACAAGGAAGGGTGAGCGGGGTGCGCGGGCGAAGGCGAGCGAGTGCGGGTGGAGAGTGGAGGGAAGAACGGACCGAAGATGCCCGTCGACACGAGCACCGCAACAATCATCAGAATCCCTTCCACGGGCCCGGAAATCAACCCAAGGTAGAGCACCCCCGTATGGTACTCTTCCCACGTGGTCAGATAGAAGTTGGCGAGCGCTACCACATCGTTCCAAACGGTCAGAACCACGCACTACCCGCACAAGCAGCGAAGGCGAACGGTACGCACTGCACCCGAGACTCACGAGCAGCCACGGCGACTGGCCGTACCCGAGCGCGGGCGCGACCATGAGCACCGACATGGTCGTGTTGAGCGCGTCGCACCCGTGGTCGAAGAGCTCGCCGAGTGGGCCGGATTGGCCGGTGCGGCGTGCTTGCTTGCCGTCGACTACACACGCAGACGGGAATGTCAGTTCTTCGCGAATCCGGTGTGGCACGGCGTCGCGAGAATGAACAAACGAACGTACTTGCGTCGAGCGACTGGTAAATGAACAGCCCGAGCCCGAACCTACGTTGCCATCCCGCGCACGTCAGTCGTTCCGCGACTTGATCGCGACCCCGCGCACCGTCGTGGACGTACACGAAATAACACCACCGCGGCAACGGCGTCACCAAATCCGGCGACCACCACAGCGTCATCAAGACATTGGCCACAATAAAAGCGAACCCGATCAGCGTCACGAGATTCGGTCTACGTCCCCCCGTCCGCACGGCGTATCAACGATATGCACCACGGTCTCAAGAGATTGAGGGTACATACGCCATCCACATCGGCACCCACTCGACCAACGCGGTCCAGTACGGCTGCAAGATATACCGCGAGACCAGCGATTTGTCTGCGCCCGCGTACTTGTAGAGCCGCAGGTTCGAGACCAGGTGCGCCGGGATGATACGTGTCGTTCGCGCCGGGGTGGCGCGGCTGGGCATCGGCTCGGCGGGCGCGCTGGCGCTCGCAGGACGAGCAGCTGCAGCTGGGCGCGACGTGGACCGCGCTCGCGACGGAGTGCGGCGGCGGCGGCGCGACGGCATGATTGGTGGTTGAGTAGATGGAGAGTGCAGCGACCGCGGGCGGGGAGCGATGGCGCCGGGTTGCAGTTGTCGTGGTCGTCGTGGTCGTCGTCTTCGTTCTTGTCAGCGTGCGTTCGCAGATGTGGGCACTTGGTAGTTGGTGTGTGGGTTGTTCCTCGAGAGAAGAAGGCACACCGGTGCGCAAGGCACTTTCGGCATGGACTGATCACTCACGTTCCCCCAACAAAACACGAGAGAAAGCAAAATGGATTCAGCGATTTGGGACCAACAAACAACAAGAAAAACGAACGAAAACGAAGAAGCAAAAGTACAAACAGGCCGCTAAGAATCTTGAACAGCAAGAAAACGGGGGGAGGGTAGGGCTGCAAACGGAACGGGAGACGGCGACACACAGACGGACAGTCGAGCCGACGCGCGAGTCGCGAGCACGAAATGCAGGGCAGCGGGGGGAGGTACAGAAACGCGTGCCATGCAGGTGAGTGCAGAGGGAAAGAGCCGGATACAGTCGAGCATCGAGCAAAGGCAAAGCAAAAGCGGAACCCCCACCACGCCACCGCGTCATAATCGAGAAACGAAAGCGCAAAGAAACAACACGCAAATCGAAACGAACTGCGTCGATTCGTCGCGGTGGACCAGAGACGACGGCGGCGCAAGCAGCGCGCCGCCATCCCTGCACCAAGCAACGCTTCCCTTGATCTCGCCGTCGACCTGGTTGAGCGCTTAGTGCCTCGACGTCTGGTCGGTGCACTTGCCCGTCATTTCCATCGTTCCCATCAATCATCAATCGAGCTTGTCGGCACCGCCCGGCATCATCTGCGTGCGAATCTGCCGGCGCTGTTCCCACTGCTCGGCCGCGCGCGACGCCGGTGCTCCGCCATTACTCGCCACCGACCCCGGCGCCACTGCCTCGCCGACATCCACGACCGTATCGTGCATCGCGACCTGGTGCTTATCCACGGGCGAATGCGCGAGCGACGACGACCGCGACGTCCCCGTGGACCCGCTTGAACTCGACGCTCCACTATTTCCCGCGGCCGACGCTGTGGCCGCGGCCGTCAACGCCGACTCGGCTGCCGACCGCGCACGGGCGAGCCACGATTCCTTGTTGGCGCGAGTGCTTGCGCGAAACTGGGCGACCGCGTGCGACAGATCGGACGCAGACGACCGGCGTTCCAGGAACCCGACGAGCGGGTCGTGGTCGTGCATGTGCGGGTGCAGCGCCAGGTACCCGTACCACTTCCACGCCTTGAGCGCGATATAGTAGGCGAGAATCACGTCGATCGTGTAGTGGTACCGCATGGCGAGCAGCGACCACATGCCGCCAAAGGCCAGTGCCCAGATACCGCGTTGGATCCAGGGGTGTTGTGGGCCGTAGTCGTTCCTAGAAGAGCAGGCGGGTCAGAAGGTGGTGTGAGGGAACGAAATGAGAAAAGAAATTCCGTACCAGACACTCGCCATCAACGTCAGCACCACCGTATGCCCGGAAAACACCAAATCCGCACATGTATCCGGCGCAAACGGATTCACACGCGCATTCACGTCTCGCGACGCCGGGTCGCGCGCCATGCACATTTCTTGCGGGTCCGGCAACGTGGTCGCGACAATTGTAACTGACCGCAACAGCAACAGCGTCCCATGCACGTACAAGTACCGGCGCAACAACCCCATGCGGTGCTTATGCCGCAACGTCATGAGGACAGTCAATACCGTGAGCGTGACAATAAAGTAATCCGGTAAATGCGGCGTCGTCAGGTGCGGAATCAAATCATGTCCCAAGTCCGGCAACCGCGCGTTGAACGGGATCCCGTTCTTGGCGAGCTCGATCCGCCGCCGGTCGGCAATGTTGCAGAAGATGATATTGATTTGGCCACAGAGCGCCCAGAAAAGGAAACTGATGAGTAACCGCCGCTTGCCGTGCTGCTCGACGTGCACGTCCGCGAGCCACCGGAACCAGCCGAGACGGTCCTCGTGCCCGCGGAGGAACGGGAAGGCAGGGACTTCGGGGACCTCGTACGGCCGGGTGCGCCCGCCGTGGGCGATCGCGCGCGCGAAACGTGGCGAGAGGGGGGACAGCGGGAGCGCCGCGGAGTTGCGCGTACTTGGTGCGCGGCGTACGCGGCCGCCCGGGGCGTCGGTGCCCGCGAGAAGCGCCGTGTCGCGCGCGAGCTCGTCATCGTCATCGTCATCATCCTCGTCGTCCTCGACGCCAATGACGGTCGCAAATGCCGGCCCACCGTCGGGCGCGCGCGCCTTTTCCGAGGTACTTGACGTGGCCGGGAGCGTCAGCGGTGCCGGTGGAGCCGCACGGCGCCCACTCCCAGCGGTCGCACGCGGTGCCGGTGGCGGCGGCGGGAGCGGGAGCGTCGGCATCGGCGGCATCGGCGGCATCGGCATCGGCGACACCATCGACGCGCGCCCACGCGGCTCGTCGTCAAACGCCAAATCAAACTCGAGGTCGTCTTGCGAGAGCGGGCTGGTCAGCGTCACGTGTGCCGTGGAGCTCGCGGCGGCGGGTGGGAGGGCCGCGGCCGCGGCCGCAGCGTCGGTGCTCGTCCACGACGGGGACGGGGAGAGGGTGGATGCGATCATGGCCGACCCGAGCGACCGCGACCGGCCGTGGCGGCCTGTCGGGAAGGCGCTGGCGGGCTGGCTCGCGGGGAAGGACGTGGAGGGGGCGCCGTGGTTCATGGTTGGTCGTAGGTCCGAATGCGGGAGCGAGCTGGACGCCGTCAGGGACGACCGTGGAGAGACTGGTACGGCACAGGGACAGCGGCGTCGAGCACCGGGCTCGTGCGGCAGTTGGTATTGTTGATAATCAAAACGGGCTCGATGATGGGCCGCAAGGCGGAGCGAGGAAGGCCCGCCCACTGCACCAAGAAATCGAGGCAGCGGGCCGGCGGCCGTTCAGAGGCGGTCGCGGCAGGCAGGCAATCGGGGCGGACTGCGGGCAGTCGTGCGCACAGTCGGCGTCGTCAGCGTCGTCGGCGTCGGCGTCCTCGTCGAGGTGGACTGGTCGGTGCTCGAGCAAGATGAGGGATGGTGCGGAGCAGAGCAGAGCGTGGGCAACCTGCACAACCAAAATCAACAGAAAAAGGCCGGTGTTTTGGTCAGCGTTCCGCCATGGCTCGTTTGCCTTTCGCTTCCGCACGCAGCAAGCCCGCGCAAAACTCCGCCAGCGGCCAGCTTCGGCGCGGCGCGCATTGTCGCCGTCAACGATGGCCTAAGTTTTTCCTGGCTGCCAAGAGGCTCCACGGTAGCGTCGGGGAGCGTCGGCGGCCCACCGCGCCGGCCATCACGCCGGACGGGACAGCGCTTAGCATGCCGATGCCTTCGGGGCCCACGCATGCCGTTCACCGTGCGGGCGCGGCAGGCACGCGCATCGGCGACATGATGCTCCTCCACCCGGTGCTGTTGCTGCTCGCTCTGTTGCTGGGCGGTCGCGGTCGTGGTGGAGAGCACCGATGCGAGCCTCTCGCGCCACCATCGCGGCAGACTGACGTGGTTCCACCTCAACCGCACCGAATCGGCCAAAGCGATGCTCTTCCACCACCGCCGCGCCATGCCGCGACATGCAGACGGATGAGTATCGTACTTACGTTGCCTGCTCGCACCGGTCAAGCTGGTCGAAGGACCCGAGCGACGGTCTGGATGGTCGTTCGCGTGGTCGTGCGTCGCGTGTGTGATGCTCTGGTTGCTGCTGAGACACGGCCGATCGCGTCAGTCGTGGTCGTGTTGCCTTGGCGCGGTGTAGCGATACGGTGGTCGGTCGGTTCGTGTTGCTCGCAGCCCGTCGGTATTACGTCCAGCGTAATATTCGCGATGCACTTGTCGATGGAGGAGAGAATGGGTCCGATCTCACTCAACGATGCATTCTGACTTGCTCTTTCCTCCTCCATGTCGCGTCCCGGACCTCGCCGCACCCGCTGGCGCGTTGCTGGCCCGTGTGTGCCAGGGACCGCGTCCGATGCACCCACGGATAGCCGCCCAACCCCGTCCTGCAGCGTAGGGTGGCCGTGCCGAGAGAAATAAGAGGCGGGGGTTGACGCGGTGCCTGGCGGTGGTGGTGGCGGAGATGGCAGAGATGAAAAGAAAGAGCCACCGTCTTTGAAGCTCCTCGTGTCTCTGGCAGCTGTTGTTGTTTGGTGGGCGTTTGATTCAAGGGTTGGCATGTTTGCTGATGCGCTGGCATTTGAAAACGGCGAATGTTAGCAACGAAGATTCGATTTGAAGATGTTGAAACGGGAACAGGATTGTTGCACGATTTGCACGACCATGCTGGGCGACCGGAAAGAAACCGAGCAGTGCGAGCAACGTGAAGGTAAAAGTGCGTCCCGAAACCAGAGATGAGAATCGACGGGAATGTGATTTGCTGGGCGTGCGAGGACCAAAACGAAGGACATGATGGAATCTCGACCGATGCAATCCTGGCAAACGTTGGGAGCGCTTCAACCCATGGTGTGCCGATGCTCAAGCCGACGAGCCAGCGAGCGAGCAAGGAAGGACGAGCGGCGAGGGTGTTTTGTGGGAGACGGTGTATTGACACAGGAACCCGCACCACCAAATCGAAAATAAAACGAAGTGGTTTAACGGTACGACTTCTGGTAACGGGCACGAGCACCCTTACCGCCGAACTTCTTGGGCTCGCAGCGGCGCGGGTCCGCGACCAGGAGCGAGCGGTCGTACTGCACGAGCATCTTGCGCAGCTCGTTCTTCGACGCCTCATCGACGACTAAAAACCGCCAGATCGTCAGTTCCCTTGCCCAAACCACCAGAATAACGGATTTCCGGCCGCAAAACGACCGGAATCGTCCCAGAAAAACGTACACTTGGCGTAGTACGCAACAATCGCCTTGGCGATCGCCTGGCGGATCGCGTAGACCTGCGACGTGTGACCACCGCCGTTGACGCGCACGCGAATGTCGACGCCCGCAAACTTGTCCTTGCCGACAACAAGAATCGGCTCGTAGACCTTGTAGCGCAGGATCTCGGGCTGAACGAGCTCGAGCGGCGACCCGTTCACGCGGATCATGCCCGTGCCGCGCTTGCAGTGCGCCACGGCCGTCGCGGTCTTCTTGCGGCCAAAAGTCTGAACGGCTTCAACGGACATGCTGAAAACGAAATTGACGGAGTCGAGTCCGTCAGTTCAGCGGTTCGTTTAGGTGGCGAGTTGGGCAGTGCTGCAGCCGAGTTTGCCAACGGATGGACCAGCGTGACCGCCCCACCCCGCGTGGTTTTGCAGCAGCCTTTTGGCCCCGCACAACCGCAATTTCGGTGACCCGCGACGCTGGAATGGACGCATCAGCGCGGGGACGGTCGGTTCGGCGGTTTTGCGGTCGGTCGTGCGGGGGTGGTCCGGGTGAGATCGGTCCGTCGGTCCATTGTCGGTCGGCAAACGACGCGGGGGCATAGTAACCCGTACGTGTTGAATCAGCCTGGTGGAGAGGGGGTGCAACAACGAAGTCGTGCAGGCAGTTTTTCCTGAATGACTTTGCGGATTTCGCCGCTGGTTGAGAGTGATGGGTGTGGCAGGCGCGAGGCTCACCGCATTCGAGCTGCGATGGAATTCAAGTCCGAAGGGACACAGGGAGGGTGAGGTCGTAACCAGTCACATGATTGCAAGTGACCTGGTCGCACTCTTGGGCGCTCCTGCTCGCCAACCACCACGATCTCGGCCTGGCCAGCACCAACACGGCGCACGACCGCCACGACCACGAGCCCAGCAGCCAGAACACCATGGCCGGTCGCAGCAAGCGTACCCCGACGCGGCGTGCTCCCGCCGCCGCCCCTGCCCCTCCTAAGGCCCGCGCCGTGCCCGCACCAAGCGCGCAATCCCGCAAGCGCCGCACGCGCGACCCCGACTCCGACGACTCGGACGCCACCGCCGCACCGCAAGCTCCGTCCAGTGCCACGAGTGCCGCCGACGATGATTCTGAAGACGACGATGACTTCATGGCCGCCGAAATTGACGGTGGCAGCGACAGCGACTCGGATCCTGGCAGCGACGCTGGCGACGACGACGAGGATGAGGAGGGCGACGAGCGCTATGCGGCGATCGACGCGCTCACGCCCGAGCAGTTCATGCGGATCGCCGGGCCAATTCTCAAGGAGCGGTTGCCGTACTTGGCCAAGCAACTGGCCGAGTTGTCGGACGGCGAGTTGGACGGGGAGGGTGACGATGAGTACCGGCCCGACGGCGACAGTGACGAGGATGATGCGGCGATGGACGGGGATGACGAGGATGATGACAAAGAAGGGGAGGACGACGAGGAGGACGAGGACGAGGACGAGGAGGACGCAGGAAGCGACAGCGACGAGGACGATGTCGACAGCGACCCGGACTCGCACCGCGCCGACTTTTACGCCGAGAACCCCAAAGGAGCGGGTTGAAGCCGGCCCGAAGATCATCCCGGGACCCGAGATCATCCCGGACACGGACAGCGACGATTCCGACGCCGACGTACGATCAACTGTACTTTCCCGCCCGCGATCCGTTTTTGCCCGCATCTCACCCGCCATTCGCTTCATCTCATTTAGCTCGACCACGTCAACACAGTCGGCAACGTGCCGATGGAGTGGTACAACGACTACCCGCACATTGGCTACGACCTCGACGGCAAAAAGGTGATGAAGCCGGCGGTGGGCGACGAGCTCGACAAGTTCCTGTCCAAGATGGACGACCCCAAGTACTGGACGTCGGTGCACGACAAGCAGGACCAAAAAGACGTGGAGCTGACCGAGGACGAGCTGGCCATCATCCAAAAGCTGCAAAAGGCCGAGTACGCGGCTGACGGATTCGACCCGTACCAGCCGACCGTCGAGTGGTTCACGTCTAAGACCGAGATTCACCCGCTCTCGGCTGCGCCCGAACCGAAGCGCCGTTTCGTGCCGTCCAAGTGGGAGCACAAGAAGGTGATGAAGATTGTGCGTGCGATCCGCAACGGGTGGATCGTGCCGAACAAGCCGAAAGCCGAGAAACCCAAGTACTTTGACATTTGGGGCGCCGATACGGCCGAGTCGCGCGACGACCACCCAATGCACTTGCCCGCGCCCAAGATGGCGTTGCCGGGCCACATCGAGTCGTACAACCCGCCGGAAGAGTACCTGTTCACCGAGGAGGAGAAGCAGGCGTGGCTCGATGCTGATCCGGAAGACCGCAAGATTGATTTCATTCCGCAGAAATTCACCTCGTTGCGCGCCGTGCCCGCCTACGACCAGTTCACGCAGAACCGGTTCCAGCGGTGCCTCGACTTGTACCTGTGCCCGCGCGTGCGCCGCAACCGCATCGAAGTCGACCCGGACTCGCTGATCCCGCGGCTGCCGGACCCAAAGGATCTCGAGCCGTTCCCGACGGCACTGTCGATTGCGTTCCGTGGGCACACGGGCGCCGTCCGGTCGTTTGCGCTCTCGCCGACGGGCCAGTTTATGCTGTCCGGGTCGGACGATGGGGCGTTGCGGTTGTGGGAAGTGGCCACCGCACGCTGCCTGCAGGTCTGGACGCTCGGCGAGCCCGTTGTCTCGGTCGCGTGGAACCCGAGCAAGTCCGTTGCCGTGGCCGCCGTCGCGTTTGGCCAGGACGTGGCGATTCTCAACCTCGGATCTACCACCGTCGCGTTTGGTGTTGCTACCGACGCCAAGACGGCCAAGACGACCACGACGATGCTCGCAGGCGACGCCGCTCCTGTTGCTGCAGCCAATTCGGCGAGCGGGCAGCGTCTCGCGCCCAAGTGCGAGTGGCGGCGTCCCACGCGCGCGCTCGCCGCGCAAGGTGTCGCATGGACCGTGCACCACGGCAAACCCGTCGCGACAGTCGCATGGCACCGCAAGGGCGACTACTTTGTGACAACGACGCCGAACCACGGTGCGGCGTCGGTGATGGTGCACCAGTTGGCGCGCAAGCAGTCGCAGCAGCCGTTCAAGAAGAACAAGGGCCTGGTCATCACGGCGCAGTTCCACCCGACCAAGCCGCACTTGCTCGTCGCGACGCAGCGCTACGTGCGCATCTACGACCTGGTCGCGCAGGATATTGTCAAAAAGTTGACGTCGGGCGTCAAGTGGATCTCGTCCATGGACCAGCACCCGTCAGGCGACCATGTGATTGTCGGTGCCTACGACCGCCGCCTCTGCTGGTGGGACTTGGAGTTGGGCGTCAAGCCCTACAAGACGCTGCGGTACCACCAGCAAGCGCTGCGGTCGGTTGCGTTCCACCCGTCCTACCCGCTGTTTGCGTCGTCGTCAGACGATGGCACGATCCAGATTTTCCACGGCATGGTCTATGCGGACCTCATGACCAACCCGCTGATTGTGCCCGTCAAGATCTTGCGCGCGCACGCGCCCGTCAACTCGCTCGGCGCGCTCAACCTGCGGTGGCACCCGACGCAGCCGTGGCTCATTTCTTCGGGCGCTGACGGCGTCATCAAGTTGTGGACGTAGAGGAGCGTGGAGTGTTGTGTTTTTGTTTGGGTTCCTGGGCGTGGCTAGTCTCTCTGTTGATATATATTCTTTCTTGCCCAGCTCCTGCGTTTGGCAAGGCAAATTCGTCTTGGTAATTCTAATCCGGTCCTTACCCACCCAAGTCCTCATCGTTTCAGTCTAGCTCGTCCACCCTCGTTCTCCTCGACGCACGCGCACATCCATCATTCACAGCACGCGCGTCACCGCCGTCGCCACGACCGCTGGCGACACCTCTCCCGCGACGACCCCTTTCATCGCGGGCGCCAAGGTCGCAACGACGCTCAGAATCGTCGGCGCGTGGTGCTTGGCGGCGTCAGCGATCGTCGCGGGCCATGGCGCAGTTTCGATTCCATTCTTTGGCAGCCGAGCGGGCGTGACACGGCGGCGGTGGCCATGGTGTGGTTGGTTGAAGGAGGACGAGCTGATCAAAATCGGTGGTGAACATGGCCGTGGAGAGCCAAGCGAAGAAGCGTCTCGCGGGGTTGTGTCCAGTCGTGTGCGGGTGACAGGTTTGGCATCGGTAGTTGTTCACTCACACAGCAACCGCGCACGTGTTCCTTGATCGGACCCCGCACTTTCGCGTGTTGGCTGTGCCGTTCGCTTGGTTGAACAAAACAGGAGCCGCCGTGCCAAATTTGCTCGCCCTCCCACCCTTGGACCATCCACAGGTACCGCATCCTTTGCTCTCGCCGCGACCGTGCCGACGCGCGCACCGCGGGCCCGTGCCCGCGGCCTCGCCCCCTGTCTTGCGAGCACGTCGGCGCGTCGCGCACCACCTTCTCCACCGACCACCGTCCCTGACCTTCCGTCGTCGCTGCTCATCTAGTCCAAGATGCGCGCCAAGTGGAAGAAAAAGCGCACCCGTCGCCTCAAGCGCAAGCGCAGAAAGATGCGTGCGCGCTCGAAGTAAGGCGCTCGCCATGATCCCGAAATTGAGTCCCCGGTCCCCACGCGCACATTCTCGCCGCGCTCCGCCGTCGCCGCTCGCCCGTGTCCTCTCCCCTAAGCTCGGTCGATTCCGCGTTCTCATCGTCGGCGCGGTCCCGTGCGCGCCATCGGTTCCAACTGCCCCCATCTTCTGACCCTTGCGCCCCTCCCTTGACGGACCCTAAGGGGTCGCCGCGACGTTGCTGCGCACGAGCCATCTTTGGTCACCGCGCCGTGTTGCCGCTGAGCTTGGAGTCCTCGTTCGGTGTTTTTTTGCGACGCGTGCGTCTCGTGCGCGGCAATGGCGACCCGGGTAAGCGTGAAGTGAGCCCGGTTCCCTTATGCCGCACCATGTGGAGCGGCGCGAGTTCGGCGTCGGTCGGTTTTCGTATTCGTTTTCTTGTCGGTTGTCGTTGTGGTTGGGGTGGGGGTGGCCGGATTGGATAAATATCAGTATTTCTTCGTGCATTTTTTGGGCCTAGGACGTTTCCATGCATGACAGATTCAGTCAAACTTGTCAGATTTGGCTTGCCATGTTGCTGCTTGCCTCGATCGTCCTTGATCCCATATCCAACATAATAATGACTGATTGGAGGAAGCAAATGCTCACTGTCAAACACAGGAGCCCATGCAGTATGCAGTTGCAGTTGTATTGGCTCCCATCTCAAGTCGCAACCAAACGCGCTTGCATTCTGCCTGGCTCCAGTGAACTGCTTCCTGACTGTGTAGTTCCCTTGCTTGCCAACTGCACCAATCATGATGACACATTGCAGATTGCATGACCCCCAGTGACAGCAACAAGGTCTCTGTGATCACACGCATCTACCATACGCTCTCCACCCAGATGGATCCATTTCCCAACTATTGCTCACCAGTGCATTTTGGACGTGACCAGGTGTGGTGGCACCAGGCCAGGATTGGACCCAATGTGGTGGTGCAGTTGCTCCTGTCCAAGAACACTGTCTCCAATCAGGTTTGCAGCATACTTTTTTAGTGCCCATGAAGTTGTTGGCCACGCCTGTGCTTGAGGATTGGGAGCATGACTGGACCAACTTGTGAGGTTGTGGTGATGGCAAAAACCATGGAGCCAGTTGCACCAGTGCCCATGAACATGAATGCACACATAATGGGAAGAGGTGCCAGATCTGTCACAGTTGCAAATGATGTTGGTTACACCAAACAAACCACAACTCGCCCAATGACAAACTGCATGCCAAACAATACCCCACAGTACACTGAATTAGGCGTCATCAGCGCCTTCTTAGTCCTGCTAGTTGCAACACAGCTGGTTTGTGTTCAGATCAGGACAACAACTGGATTTTGTGGGGATAGGGGAAATGATGCTTGTTGATGCTTGTTGATGCTTTCCATTGTACAAAGCTGCTCTGTGGATGCTTGGATTGAAGGACAAACACATATTATTATGACATAGCAGAAATGAGAATGTGGAGATTTCCATCAAAGGCAGGAATCCAAGAAGCTGATAGAGGGTGAAAGAGAGTCATCTTTGATAGACAGCAGGTGAGGAACAGGATGTGCCTGAAATACAGATCATCAAAAACCAACCTTCATATTTGAGCAGTGCTGCAAAGCATGCCACAGCTCAGAAGCCTTGTGACAGACAACAGTCCCACTACCCACCAACACATCTTGTGCTCACTTTCCTGATGGGTACAAAAGGAGGGCCCACCCACACCCATGATTTTGGTCAATTGAGTCGTTCATTTCATCCTGGCTGGTTGTTGGTGCCCTTGGCTCTTGACAGTTGTTTCTTGCTTCCAATCCAATCAAGGGCAGGATGTACCTGCATTAGCTGGGATATGATGTTGTGTGTGTGGGAACTCTGCTACTTCTTCTCAAGGATCTTGCGTCTGTATATACCATGACAGGCAAAGCATGCAACCAACTTGGGTGGAGAAGGAAGAAGACACAATGGGGAACAATATGGAATGGAAATGGTAGAGAGATGACAGAGATGACAGGATGGGAAGGGTGGTAGTGACGTGGCAGAGCATAAGCATCAGCAACGTCAGTTCAGCCAGGTTCCTGAGGCGCTGGTGGTGTGGTGGCGCTGGCATTGAGGGAAAGTTTGTGGGTTGCATCTCATGCATCCCACACCAGTTGTGGGATCTCCACGTGCTGCACATGCACCAACAGGATGCACATGCTCCTTGGTTACATACTCATCTTCCCCTTGGCCTTGTCAGTTGTGTTGCTTGCACATTATTTTTGGTTGAGAGTGGACCAAATGCATGCTTTAGTTCTCTGAAGTTCCCTCTTAGTTCTTGTACACAGTTTGAAATTGGATTATTTGTGAGCGGTGAGATTTATGCCCAAACTCTTGTTAGCTCATTGTGCTTTACTTACAGCATGGCACACACAACCTGTTGTGGACACCATCAACACTTGACAGGGCCAGATGCAGAGCTGACCTGAATGGAACTTGTTGTCCTCATCAAACATCAGCCGTGTGACTTCCCCCCTTCCCATTGCAATATTATTCTTGTTCAAATCTATGAATTTTATGAATTGGAGTGCTACATGTTGATGTTGGCAGGCTATCCATTGTGTTTTTGACAGGAGCGTGAAACAGCACTCCTGCTTTTGGCACATCAGAAGTAGGTATTGGCCCTGGTGCGGTGTTCCACATCGTCAGATTGAATGGCATTTGAGTGACGACGAGAAGCGAGTGGTTGTGTTGACTGTCGAGTGAACGCACACACCGTGACTGAAAACGTCCAAGCAAACCACAAAAATCTCTTCTACCTACTCGTCTCCAACTTCCGCATGCACCCGCACCCGCCGCTCCACAACTTCCCTCCCCAACACAGCCATTGTATCCGCGATCCCGGCCCTGACACGCGTCGCCGTGTCCATGTACCGCAGCGCGACCATGGCCACATTTTTAGACACCCCCGCGCGCGGCGCGACTTCCGCAATCAGGGCATTGAAATCAGCGGCTGTTGTCGGGTTGGTTTCGGCCATGAGCTCGAGCACGTGCCGCGCGATCGTGCCGAGCTGCGCAGACTTCATCGACCCGCGCATGGCCACGGCGTCGGTCGAGTCGTAGTTCGGGTCGGCCCAGAAGTAGGGCGACTTGGCCGGGATCTCGGCAATGCGGTGGAGCCGAGTCTGTGAAATATTCGTGCGTCAGGATCCCGGTGCGAGAACATCAGTGGGTGGAGGAAGTCGAACGGACCGAAATCAGCGTTACGACGCGCTGCAGGTATTCGTCGTCGCCAACCCTCTCGATCCCGTGCACCTTGAGTGCGTCCTTGAGCTCGACAACGAGCCGTGCCGGGTCCTCGGCCACGAGTTTCGCGAAATGCACCTTTTGAAGCCAGTCGAGCCGGTCAAAGTCGACGACGGCAGGCGCAAGGTGCAGGTTCTCGAGACTGAACTGTGCGATCATCTCACGCACAAATGGGCCGATCATACTTGGTCCGTGTCCTCGATGCGGAGTAGGAACGACCCCCTGTGCGCCGCGCGAGCAGGTAGTTGTAGAGTGCGGTGCGCAGGCCCCCGAGGTGGAGTGCGCCAGTCGGACTCGGTGCGAACCGCACGCGCGCGCCGGCGTGGAGCGCGGCCGTGGCCATGCTTGCGGTCCTGGCGGTTGTTGCAGCCATGGTGGTCGCGGTGGTGGTCGTGGAGATCAGCGAGGAAAGCGGAGCGATCAGGCGCAAATGTGATCAGCGCAAATTGGTCAAAAATAGTGGCACACTGTCGCGTAATCAAATGCAAAAATAGCGAGATGAAGCGTTCCCCGGATCGGCCCGAAACGGAGGCTCACCGGCAGTCATTTGCATCGGCGCCGCCATCAACAGTCGTCACGTTGCCCAGCGTGATCCTTTCCCTGCCTGCACGGCCGATCGCGCTGGCCGGCGAACGGCACGAACCCGCTCCAACAAAACCAACCAACCACCTCCACCATCCTCATCATCACCACGCCCGGCCACCCCGCCGACAACGACGACCACGACGAGGCCAACCTAGCTGTCACCAGGCTCCAGCACTACCCGCATTTGGACCCGACAAGGCGCCGAAGCACTCGCCGCTGATCCAGTTTCGCGCGACCCATCGACTTGCCCGCACCACACCTGCACCGGCCCTGCCGTTCGCTCCGCCTTTCATTACCCCAATTTATTCACCATGAGCGCCCTCCGGTCCTTGCTGGTGCGTTGTTGCGCGCGTTACGGTCCCGGGGATGTTGTCTGCGCCACGTTCAGCGAGCTCACCGACTCGTGGTATTGCTCATTTTTAGGCCAAGTCTGCCTCGCGCATTCGTACGTGTTGCATGCCTCGACACTGATCAAGTGCCGCACGCGCCCGTATTGCTCGCCATTGCGCTCGTGCGCGGTGCTCCCGCGGAACGGCGCGCTGTGCCAGTTGGTGCCGATTTTGCAATGGACCCTTCGCCTCACCATCCCATCCTCCCTTTTTCCAGAGTCGCGCGCCTTCTCGTCGTCGGCCCTCCGTGCCCAGGTCCAGGCCACGGAGCCGCTGCGCGCCAAGACGGCCGAGGTGCGCTCATTCTTGCTCTCGGGCGCTCTCCGCGATCCCCGCACGACACTTACCTCTCCTCACTCCGATTTCAACCATCCAGATCAAGATCAACAACAACACAGCCACTTCGACGCTGCCCTACACCGTCATCGACCACGAGTACGACGCGATCGTCGTCGGTGCCGGTGGTGCCGGTCTCCGTGCGGCCTTTGGTCTCGCCGAAGCCGGGTTCAATGTTGCTTGCCTGTCGAAGCTGTTCCCGACGCGTTCGCACACGGTCGCCGCGCAGGGCGGGATCAACGCGGCGCTCGGCAACATGACCAAGGACGACTGGCGGTGGCACATGTACGACACGGTCAAGGGGTCCGACTGGCTCGGTGACCAGGACGCGATCCACTACATGTGCAAGGAGGCGCCCAACTCGGTGATTGAGCTCGAGCAGTACGGCGTGCCCTTTTCCCGGACCAAGGACGGCAAGATTTACCAGCGCGCGTTTGGTGGGCAGTCGCTCGAGTTTGGTAAGGGCGGGCAGGCGTACCGGTGTGCGGCCGTCGCGGACCGTACGGGCCACGCGATCCTGCACACGCTCTACGGCCAGTCGCTGCGGCACAACACCAACTACTTTATCGAGTACTTTGCCATGGACCTGATCATGGAGGACGGCGTGTGCAAGGGTGTCACGGCGCTGTGCATGGAGGACGGCACGCTGCACCGATTCTTGGCGCACAAGACGGTGTTGGCCACGGGCGGGTACGGCCGCGCCTACTTCTCGTGTACGTCCGCGCACACGTGCACGGGCGACGGTAATGCCATGGTCGCGCGCGCCGGGTTGCCCCTGCAGGACCTCGAGTTTGTGCAGTTCCACCCGACAGGTGTTTACGGGTCTGGGTGCCTAATCACCGAGGGCGCGCGTGGTGAGGGCGGTATCCTGTTGAACGGCAAGGGCGAGCCGTTCATGGCGCGGTACGCGCCGACCGCCAAGGATCTCGCGTCGCGCGATGTCGTGTCGCGGTCGATGACGATTGAAATCCGCGAGGGCCGCGGTGTCGGTCCCGAGGCCGACCACATTTACTTGCAGCTGTCGCACCTGCCCAAGGAGGTCCTGCACGAGCGCCTGCCTGGTATTTCGGAGACGGCGGCGATTTTCGCCGGTGTCGATGTGACCAAGGAGCCGATTCCCGTCATTCCGACCGTGCACTACAACATGGGTGGTATTCCGACCAAGTACACGGGCGAGGTCCTGACGATCGACGAGAACGGGAACGACAAGATCGTGCCTGGCCTCTATGCGGCCGGTGAGGCCGCGTGTGTTTCGGTGCACGGCGCAAACCGTCTCGGCGCCAACTCGCTGCTCGATATTGTCGTGTTTGGTCGCGCGGTCGCCAACCACATTGCCGAGACGACCGAGCCGGGCAAGCCGCTCGCGCCGATCGCCAAGGACGCCGGTTACGCGTCGTTTGCGAACCTCGACACGATGCGTAACGCACAGGGCCCGAAGGGTACCGCCGAGATTCGTCTCGCCATGCAGAAGGTGATGCAGTCGGACGCGGCCGTGTTCCGCACGCAGGAGACGCTCGACGAAGGTGTTCAGAAGATTGACGAGGTCGTCAAGTCGTTTGAGGATGTGCGCGTCACCGACAAGGGTCTGATCTGGAACACCGACCTGGTCGAGACGCTCGAGCTGCAGAACCTGTTGACCTGCGCGGTCCAGACCATGTACTCGGCGGCGGCCCGCAAGGAGTCGCGTGGTGCGCACGCGCGTGAGGACTACAAGGAGCGCGACGACGAGAACTGGCAGAAGCACACGCTCTCGTGGCACGACGACAAGACGCGCGAGACGACGCTCAAGTACCGCGCCGTCACAAAGACGACGCTCGATGAGAACGAGTGCAAGCCCGTGCCACCGGCCAAGCGTGTCTACTAAGCGCATCTTGCCAGAGGGTTGGGGCGGGAGAGCATGTGCCGCGTTCATGGCCCCGTTGTCTGGGCCGCAAGTGATCGCGGCCATTGCGACCCGGCCTTCCTGCAGTGTCATGGTTGATGTTTCTGGTTTGGTGATACGTTGGTTCGCGTTCAATATGATCCTGTCCCGTAGTCTCGCTTCATTTCTGTTTGGTCGTTGTTGTAAGAACCTTGGTCTTGGACACCTTGAGTCCAAAATGACAAACCCAAGCGCATCAATGCCCTCCCTACAAAGAAATATCTGATCTTGGTTGCTGTCCTTGCACACCACAGCCCCAAATACCGGCTCCAATCTTGGATTAAACGCAGAACCAAGTGGGCGCGACTGTGGGTGGCAGCCAGACTGACCGCCTAACAAGGCGGCCCCCAAAAGGCTGGCTGAAAAGAGGAATGGCAAACATGAGAGAACAGACGCGACGCACAAAACAATATATAGCCCAGCTCTATTTTTCTGAACCAACTTGGTGAAATCCAGCACTTTTTGACAATGTGTCCAAGTGGTTTAGGAGATTGACTAGAAATCAATTAGGCTCTGCCTGCACAGATTCGAATCCTGTAGTTGTCATCACCAACGTTCACTTTGCCAGGCTGATTGACTTGGCAATCTTTGAGGCCAAGGCTTTTTCTCAAAACACACACATAAAGGTAACTGCTCCTTCCAAGTGCATACAAACATACACACAGGCGCAACAACATGAACCTCCAACTTGTTGTGCAGGCCACCAAGCACTGTCATCCTGCCAACCCCACAGGACGCCTTGGATTTTGACGATGAGCTAAACAAACTGGTTGAGCTCTACCAGCATCAAGTGATCATAGACCTGGCTGTTCTATACCTCATCTGTGAGCACACACCAGCAGCAAGAACACCACTTCTGTGCCACTGAGGCCACTGACCCACTTGCTGGATTGATTGCACCACACAGTCACTGCTGACTTGAGTTCATGCAGACATCCTCCTCAACAGTATTCTTTTCTGCAGCCTCAGCCATCTCCTGGTTGACAGCCTCCATGGCCTCATCAGAGTACTTGGCAAATTGCAGATAGTCCTTCTACAAGGAGGGGATATGAAACTTGGGTGAGTGATTGCCCAGCCAGGAGAAATCATCAGTCAGGTACACAGGACACACCAGTGCCTGCAAATCAGTGAGCAAGTCAGGGGCAATGCCAGTCTTGCCCAGCTTGCTGTTGATGCAGTGCTTGGTGGCAACAGCTGTCACTAGAATGTGCTTGCCAATCCAGTTGGTAAGCATGTTGACATTGAGTGAGGGGCATGCTCCCACAGGGAGCAGGTCTAACAAGTCAAACATGGCACAGACTTGATGGGTGACAGCAAGATTGTTAACTTGCCCACCAGTCTCAGCCATGTGGCCAAGATACTCCTTTACCACAATTTGCTTCTTGACTCCTTGATTCCACTTGAAGATGATGGTATGTTTCGCCAACTTGCCTTTGGCTGTGCTCTTCTTGCACTTCTGGATGTCCACCAGCCTGGCCTTGGCCTGTATGAGCACCTTGGCCATCTTCTTGAAGGTGCCATCCTTGCCAGGTGACAGCAGGAGAATGGCAGAAGTGGCAGTCGCATGGGTCACACAAACAGTGCTGTTAGTAACAGCACACAGAAACCTTGACCTCAAACTTTTGCAAAGCATCTCTAGTGCAATCCATTTCAATGGCCTGACCCTTTTTGCCACTGTTCTGCCCATAACGCGCAACCAAAATGACTCGACAAAATGACTGATGGTTTCTTTGCTGTTTACATTGTCATTCAGACAGCACCAGAACGATTGTTCAATTGATTTTGCTGCAGACTCCATCCTCATTGATGGTCATGCCTGAAACAATTGATGCAGCATACTCCTCCACAATTTTCAAGTACTGCTCCGAATATTGCAGCGCTCTTTCACTCTGCAACTACACCCTCCACCTTGTTTGCGACTCGTTTGGCCTCAATCTGTGGCAGTGGCAGGATTGGTGGTCCAGCTGTGTGCTGATCATTATTTGAAGTTCATATACACATTCAAATCACTCCACCTGTGCATTGCTTGTGATTCAAGTGCGCGCCTTCTTGCAGACGTGTGCTGTTGGTCATGATACAACGCAGCATTGTCCTCTTGAAGAGGAGGCCAGCCTCCAATCCCTGGCATCCGATGGGATCTGGCGCGATAATTTGCGTCATGATATGACTGCTGCTGTTGGAACCAGTGCTGGATGAGCAAAATAACCGACAATTGCTGGCCATCATTGAGTGACAGCAAGTGTGGCCGCTGGGCGATGGCCGCGACGTATCACAAAAGCGATTCAAAACTGATCAAAATGGGGTGCGTCGTAACGCATAATTGACAGGCAACAAATTTGAAGGGAGCAGTGCAAAAAGAAAGTAGGGGCAAGTCTAACGGAATTGACGAACAAGGACAAAAGAAAAAACAGAGCAGGTGCGCAAAGCACGGGTGGATGGGCGCAAAAACACAAGGGAATACAACGGCAAAGCAAAAACGGATGGGAAGCAACCAGCGTCTAAGGTCACAAGCACTCTACCACCGGCCATTACCGGCCATTGCTGTACCCGGCATTCCCGCCGCCGTACCCACCACCTCCACCGTAACTCGGCTGCGGTTGGTGGAGTTGCGGCCCGCCGTTGTTCGGGCGGTACGCCGCCGGTGGCGGTCCACCGGGCCCACGCATCCCCGCGGGCGGCGGCGGCGGCGGCGGGTACTCGTCGTCGTCCGAGTCCGACGCGACCGTGTACTGTGTGAACCGGTAGGCCGTCGGGTTGATGACCGTCTCGCGAATCCCGCCCTCTTGCGGTGCCGGACCGTTAGGTGGGCCCTGCTGCTGCTTGTTCTGCGGTGCTTGCGGCGGCATCGGCGGCATCGGCGGCGCGTCCTCGGGCGCAAGGCACATGAGCGGGAACACGCCCTCGCGACCGTCCGCCACTTGTCCGTACCCATACCCGTCGCCATTATCTTCCCAAAGCGTGACCATATCGCCGCGGTGCAGGTCGAGCTCGTCTTCGAGTCGCGGCGCGTACGACAAGACGACCGGCCGCGCACGCGGGACCGAGTGCGGCATCATCGACCGCGGCCGCACCGACTGGCGCGGCGCGACGGCAGCCCACGTCTCACGCGACCGCGATGCATTCGTGTTGTTGTTATTCATCGGCGAGTTGGGCGGGAGCGGTGCCGGCATTGGGCCCGCCGGCGAGTTCCCTTGGCCGTAATAGTCGTTGCCGTACCCTGCACCGGCGGGACTCGGCGGGTACCCGTTCCCTTGTGGCGGCGGCGCGCCGTACCGGTCGTCAAAGTACTGTCCTTGATCGAGAGCCTCGGCGTGCTTGCCCGACCCAAACTCGCCCGGCGATCCGGGGGGCATGTTGCCAAACGTGTCGGGCGGCGCACCGCGGGCCATGGGCTTGTCGTCCATTTCGCGCATATCCCGCTTGGCTGCGGCACTCGCGGTGGCCGACTTGCGCTTACGCACGATCAAAAGCCCAGCGACGATCGCAATTACGCCGACCAGGCCGGCACCGCCAAACACCCAGTATTTTCCTTGCACGCCGAGGACCTGCTTTTCCATGAACCCGTCGCCCGACGAGTTGGCCGCGAGCGCGTCGGTCGTGCCCGAGGGCGTCGCCGACGGAGCGGCCGACGCTACCGCCGCACCCGCGCCGGTACCCGATGGACTATTCGACGACGCGACCGACGACGTCGACGAGCTCGCCGAGAGAAACTCGACCGTCGGCGGCGGCGACGGCTTGTGGTTACTGATCGCCGTCTTGCACGCCTCGTCCTTATCGGGCTTGAGCGTCGCGATAAAATCTGAGTCCGGGCACGAGTGCGCACACGCCTGTGCGACCGACGAGAAGCCGCACAGTGCTTTACCTTCAATGACTTTCCCGTCGACACAATTCTCGGCAACCGCCGACTTGCGAATACTCGACCCGGACTGCATCGCCGAGACCGCGCCCGCCGCCTCGGAGGGGCAATTGTTGCTCGAGTGCGCCACGGCCTGCGAGAACGTCAGGAAAAACTCGTCGACAGTCGCGGGACACAGAGTCGCCCCCGCGGCGGGACACCCGGACTTAGCCGCAAACGACGCGGCTGCCGCACACGTCATGGCCTTGTACCACCGCCCGTTGAGGACCGTCGGAACACACTTGAACGACCGCTGCGCGAATGCCGCGAACCCGGACCGCACGGCAAACGACATGACCGCCTGGAAGTCGCTGGCCGAATTGACGGCGGCCGCGGGCGCGCCTGCGGGGACTGTGCCGTTGGTCGGCAGGTACTGCCCGATAAACGCGCCCATGTTCTTGGGCACTTGCAGTTTCGGGAACCCGTAGCACAGCTGCGTGTTGTCGGTCGGGGTCACGTCAATGCACTGTGCCGACGACCCGCCGCTGGATTGCGGCGCCGCGTGCGCCGTGAGCGCGGCGGCGAGGACGAGCACGACCAGCGTGACGAGGACTGGGGACGCAGCGGTGAACGGCGACCGGCGGCACGAAGGCACACGCGCGGCGCGTGTTGGGCACGGTGGTCGCGGCATCGTTGCGAGAGAGAGAGGGGACTAGATTCGAGTTGGCAGCGCGACAGAGGTCAGTCGAACCGCTCTGGAAGCGCGGTAACACGCTGCTGCTGCGGGGATGGCGCGCGGGGGAGGATGGCGACGGGGACGATGGCGACGCGCGGCGTGGGGGTACGGCCAACGTAAGAACGGGCGGTTTGATAGCACGTTCATGCACCGAGTGATTGTCCACGCCGCCACCTCTCCCAGGCCGGTTGCCACCATCCGGGACGACGAATTCCACAAGAGAGGACGACATACGAGAAACGTTGCAACGCGCACGACAGCAAATTCGGGCGAGCACGACCGTAAGGACACGGTGTACGGCGAGCGTTGAGCGAGGTGCGCTCGTGAGCGCGGAGAAGCGATGCAGCAGCTGACCACTCGCGGATTCGGTGCCCAATTCGGGTGGTCGTGGGCGGCACGACGTGCGCGCGCGCGGTACGAAGCGTGGTCGCACGGTGACCACGGGCGTGGCGGCCGGGAAGCGTGTAGTCGCGAGCGGATTGCGTGCGGGGAGTGGTCGGTCGGTCAATCGAGCATTCCCGTGCCAGCACGAGGCGACCGGTGCTGCTGGTAGTCGTTCGTGTCGATGGCCAAGCGGGAGCCGGAGTGAGCGCGTCGCGCGGCGAGCGTCTCTTCCTCGGCAGGGCAGGCACGGTCGCGTGCAGATGGGCGGTGGCGAGATGTGGGCGTCGGTTGGAGCAGCGGTTGGCCTACCGTGGCGACGTTGGCGCGATGGTGGAGGTCGGTGATGCTGGTTGGTTCATGCCAAGGGGCCTCTCCAGCCGCGCCGCGCCACCACGTGCACGACGATGAGCCGGGAGACCCTGTCGCCCAGACGACGTACAACCACCACCATCACGACCCAGCAAACGACTGTGAAGACGCGTCTTGCAGCAGTTGATGGAGGAAGAACGAAGATCGACGACCGACGTCGTCGTCGTCGACGAAACGAAGGCGCCCAATCTCACGACGGGGAAAAAAATCTGTTCCAAAATATGGTTTTTTATTCGATTGCACTGTAAAAAATCTTCAACACCCCACTCCCCACCCTCTTCGTCATCCAAATCAAAAACGAATACACGACGACGGCGACAACTTGCCACCCAACCCGGCAACCCGCTCACAAGCTTCGTGCGTACAACAGGCCATTCCCAACAGACAGATTACGCGCGCTCAACAGCGACAATACAACAGGTATCCAACGAGGAAAAACAACGGCAAAAGGACAAATATCGACTCAGGTTTCTCGCGGCGAGAAATCACGCGATACGCGACGCGTACTTTATGTCGCCTTAGACCTGCGCGGCATCGCGCGCGTCCGAGAAGAGCTGCGCGCCCTCGTTGGCAGTCGCGGGCCACAGGGCACGGCTCTCGGCCGTCGATGCTGCATCGACGGAGACCGTATCCTCGTCGGTCCACAGCGGCGACGGCAGCGACGCGGCCGCGACCTTGTTCAACTTGCTCACCGACCGCCGACGCTTGGAGAGATGCGCGAGCTCTTCCTGATCCTCGTCCTCTCCATTCTCATCGACCTCCCTTGCGCGCGTAACGACGCGCGGCGACTCTGGCAGGGCCGGGATGCGCGGGAACTTGACGGTCGGGTTGAGTTTGCGCCCGACCGCGGGCACGTCCATCGTGCACGACAAGCGCCGGATCGTGGCCGCGAGACGCTCCGAGTCGAACGGTGGCATGACCACACACCGGATGCTTGGTGATGCGAGGTCCACGGGCGCGTACGGCGCGAGGGACGGCAGCGTGAGAGGCAGAGCGAGCGGGGCGGGTCGGGACGGGACGGCCTTGAGGTCGGCGGCAACGTGCGGGACGGACGGGATCAACGGCAGCGCGAGTGGCACCGCTGTCGTTGTCGCTGGTGCGGTATCAAACTCGGGGGCGGGCG
Organism: Allomyces macrogynus ATCC 38327; assembly: GCA_000151295.1. Taxonomy (NCBI): domain Eukaryota; kingdom Fungi; phylum Blastocladiomycota; class Blastocladiomycetes; order Blastocladiales; family Blastocladiaceae; genus Allomyces; species Allomyces macrogynus. The sequence goes on along the minus strand of GG745356.1, from coordinate 132,879 downwards.
GGCAGATCATGGTGGTTGATCAAGTTTGGGGCGGGAAAGGTAACGGAGAAGGGATGGTGATTGTGCTTCGGTGAGGAGACAAGTCGCTGCCGATGGGGGGACCAGTCGCGCTTTATACGCGCGCGCAACGAGGCCCTGTGTCGAGTCGACTCGTCATCAGGCTGACCAAAGGATCCGACCAGGCAAGCATTGCAGCGGTACGAAGACGACCCTGCGAGCAGCAGAAGGAAACGGACGAGCGTGCGCACGCCTGGTCTGATTTCCGCACCGTCGTGCGGCTTTCTGTGCGCGCGCGAGCAATGCGAGCAAGCTTGTGGTCGTGCGCACAGGCCCAAAACCGGCGCGGGCAGCGTCGCCCTGGATTTGGATTAAAGTGGGCATGATTCTTTTGCGAAGCGCGGGTCCACGCGCCATCATCGCCCTGTCAATAACGTTGCGTCCAATTGGGCACCGTGGGATCTGCGGCAGCACACGCTCCAGCAACGAACAGCAGGCCGTCAAAGGAAGGGTGGGGCGGAGTTTGGCCGGGTTGCTGCTGCAGGTGGTCGCGGTCCGTGGGAGCGGACGTGACGTCGTTGCCCAGCAGGGAAAGGTTGAAGGCGATCGAGGAACCGATGCAGGGGGTGGTTGCACTTCGATGATGCGAGGTGTTGCCGCGCGGTTCCCACGGTCGGGGTTTGATCGAGTCTCGCTTGGCTCCAAACGCGCAGGCGATTGCCGCGAGCAGGTACACGGTCACGTTGGCATGGAACAAGCTGATGCATGCATGTGGCGCTGCGACGAAACCTGGCCTGCTTGTTTCAGGGGCATGGGGGCTTGCGCGGTGCGCGAACAAGGCTTGATCTTGGTCTGCACGCGTCCCATGTGGATATCACGCCTGTCTCCCATCTCGCACTGCGCCGGTTCGCGCGCATCGCCGTTGCCGCCAACGACGTTCGCACTGTTGACGAGCGTTCGCGGAAAAGTGCACGGTTGTGGTGAGCTCGCCACAAGACGCTCGAGCCGATGCAGCCTGCCCTTTGGAATCTTTCCTCACCCACGACTCTTAGACGAAATCGTTTGCAACCTGCCGCACTGGCCCATGCAACAGCAACTGGCAGTATTCCGACCTTGCGAGCTCCGGACTCTAATTCGCACGACCTCACCGGGCAATTCTTGCACGTCGTTTGAGCCCTGATCTCGTATCCCCACTGGCACCCGTCGAGCCACGCGACTTGGCCGCTTCCGTTTGCCCCCATCGAATCGCTTTCTCGTGGCGATTGCTGGCCCAGCAGCGTGTCCGACTCTGCGACATTCCGCCGCCGCGGGACCGTAATTTGCAGGCGCACGTACGTTTGTCCCCTTGTCGTCTGTTGGCACTCTTCTCGACCGGCTGGACCTCGGCCCGCCGCGTGCTGTCATTGGCACCATTCGTGCTTTCAGCACAACTACCTCGGCCATATTCACGCTGGCCCAATTGTCCACTCGGGTTCTCCGCTCAGGCTCGGAGGAGCTGGTCGGTGAATCCACCGGGCGTCACTCTCCGCTCTCCACCCCATTCTCGTGCAGCGTTCGTGGCCCCTCGTCGTTCACAGTCATGGATGCTACGGATGGACACATCCGCGGGCGTATCGTGGGCGAGGGCTGTGGTAATCGTCGCCAGATGGTCGGACTGGCCCGTGCATCTCGCGCATGGTGGTGGCATGGAGGCGTGCACTGGACGCGACGACATGGAGGATTTGGATTGGGCCAACTTTATCCAAAGGTCCCTGACGCAAGCCGTGGGTCCCCTTTCTCCAGCCTTTGCCCAGACGAGAGTCTGTCATCCACCATCACGGCCCATCACTGATCCGGCACCGCGACGACGACGACTACGGCCGGCAACTACACCGCACCCGTGCGACCGGCCCGCAGCAACGTCGCCTGTATTGCGTTCCGAACGCTCGGCTTGGTCGTTTGCTCGCCCGTACCGAGATCAACCTTCTCCATCCGGTTGCGCTCGCCCACGGTCAACAGCAACGAGTGCACCCAACTGGTGCAGGCCGACGACAACGACGAATAACACGTCGCTGTGATCGACGTTCGACTGGTCCATCGACGGATTCAACGTGGCGCGCGCCCTGCACGCTGCACCCCTTCCCGAAAAGCTTAACGCTTTCTTTCTCTGGTTGCGAACTGCCGGGCGAGGCGCCGTCGCCATCCGCCTTTACCGCAGCTCGCGCGACCGTCGCCGACGACCGAACGCCGAACGTGTGTTTCGTCGTTTTGCTCTTGAAGATTTGGCCCCGAAGCAAACCCAAAGCTAACCACGCAAGGGATACCGGCGTGCGCTCGTCGCTTCACCAGTCTCTCCATCGTCCTCGTCGCCGTCCTCGTCGCCGTGTTGCCCGCGCGCCCGTTTATTACGCCGCGTCCCTCGGGCCTCTCCTCGCTTCCCAAGTCTACCCATCTCTCGCTGATCCCCGTCCCGTCCCTCGTCGTCCACCCGTTGCGCGTCGATCCCGCTCGCTCGTTCGCCTGCGTTGCCCGCGTCGCGCACCTCCACCTCCACACTTGCGGTCACGATGCTCGCCGTTGCGTCGCCCAAGTCAGCCGCGGCCGTGCGCGCGGCCAGCACGCCGCTGCCACCGACACCCGTGTCGCCGCCAGCCGACCATGTTGATCTGATGACGGCGGCTGCCATGTCGGCCAAGGCGCGCCGCCAGCAGCACCCTCATGCGGCAGCCGCGTGCGTCCCGACCTCGCCCAGGTCGCGCGCGACGCCCAACCTCGCACCGGCCACGTCGCCCGCGCTCGCGACGGCGACGCCGGTGGTTGAAATTGGGTCTGTTGTCCAGGGCAAATGGCGCGTGGTACGTTCTATTGTGCTTAACCTGGTTTTTGCGGTGGAAGAAGGTTGCGGTGTGGATTTGGAGTCAAAGTCGGAAGAACTGATCACCAGTGTCTCCCAATCGGTCTTCTGTCTCCCACTTTTGATCGGATCACCAGCTTGGCAAGCTTGGCCAAGGCGCATTCGGCCAGACGCTCGAGGCCGAGGACTTGGCCGCCGGCGACCGCGTCGCCATCAAGTTTGAAATGGGCACGGCCGCGAAACCCGTGCTCAAGCTGGAAGTCTCGATCTTGCGCCGCATGCACGCGTGCCTCTACGTGTCGCATCTCTACGGCCACGGCATGCTGCCCGCACACGACGACGGCGCCGCGCCGCAAATGTACATGGTCATGTCCCTGCACGGCGCGAACCTGTCGGACCTGCGCAAGCGGCAGCACGACCACCGGTTCTCGCTGTCGACCACGGCCTTGCTCGGTCGGCAAATGATTGCCGCCCTGCGCGAATTGCACGCGGCAGGGTACCTGCACCGCGACGTGAAGCCGTCCAACTTTGTCATGGGACTCGACCGCAACGTGCCGGACGTCCGTGGCGTCAAGCGCGCGCGATGTTACGTGATTGATTTCGGGCTTGCGCGGCGGTACTTAACGGCTGACGGTAATGTGCGCGAAGCCCGCGCGACGGCCGGGTTCCGCGGGACCGCGCGGTACGCGTCCTTGGCTGCGCACGAGTCGCGCGAACTCGCGCGCCGTGATGATCTGTGGTCGGTGCTCTACTTGCTCGTCGAGGCCTTGACGGGCTCGCTGCCGTGGCGCCGTGAAAAGGACCGCGAGGCCGTGTATGCGATCAAGAAGGTCGCGTCGGGACCGGCGCTTGTTGCGGATTTGCCCGTGCCGATGCGCCAGTTCCACGCGCATCTCGCGCAGCTGCAGTACGCTGACGAGCCCGACTACGAGTACCTGATGGCGCTCATGGACCAGTGCATCGTCTTGTCGGGGGAGGGGTTCAATGTGCCCTACGACTGGGAACGGCCCGCGCATATCCCAAAGCCGCAGGCGGTCGCTGCGGCGCACGCCGTGCCCGCGATTCCGGCGACGATGTCGATGCCTACTGCCGCCATACCCACCGTCCCGCGCCGGCCCGTCCCGGCCGACGCCGCGGTCGCCGAATCTGTCGGGATCGCGCTCGCACAGGCCGCCGTGGCGGCTGCCGCCACCACCGCCCCCACACGTCCGACCATCGAGCCGTTCCCAGGCACCTACTCGACCCCCACGGCGACCCCTGTCCTCGACCGCACCGTCGTCGCGGCCCACTCGCCGCGGTCCGTCCTCGGCACATTCGCCGGCGCCCTGTCGGCCTCGGCCTCGCCCATCCCGACCGCGGGCGACGCGACCGTGCGCCGCCGGTTCTCGCTGCGCAGCAAGTCGCCGGCGCGGCACGCGCTTGGGTCGACGACGGTCGTGGCCCTCGGGAATGGCGGGAATGGTGGGAAGGGCGCGACGGGCGACGCCAAGAAATCGGCGTCGGTTCTCGCCCGACTGCACCGCAACGCCAAGGACTGGCACGCGCGGCTCGTCAAGCCGAGCGACCATGCCGCCCCGAAGGCACCCGCCGACGCGCCGCCGCGGCTGAGGCCGGCCAAGTTCCGCCGCTTCCGGCGCGCGTCGGCGTCGGCGGCCGAGGACTCGCATGTTGTGGCCGAGGATGTGGTTCTGCACGAGAATGAGTTGGCCGCGCCAGAGACGGCCACGACGTCGACGACGGTCCCGTCGCTTGCGCGGCGGCTGTTTGCGATGCACGTGCATGACCAGGCCTAAGGCGGTTGTCGTCGTTGTTGTTTCTTTGCGGTTGTTGATACCCTCCCCTTGCTCTCTCGCCCGCTCGCTCGCGTGATGTCTTTTTTTCTTCCCCACACTTGCTGGCGTGATTTGGTTGCTGCGACGACGGCGCGTCGGGGTCCTCGGTTCCGCTCGCTGTTGTTGTTGTTCGTGTTGCTTGATTTTAGATTGCGGATGATGGCGCCTTTTCGAATACAGACCACATAGACACCCTTGATCTCGGATTTGGTTGCACGGCGGGCTTCAGCGAGCAAACCGATGTGCTCTCCACCGCTTTCGGGAGCGACAGCCATGGATTTTCGAGGGGTTGGTCGTCGAAGAAGAACGTCAGTCGTGCGTGGAGTTGCGGTGGAGGTGCCGCGTGACCGCGTTGATCCAAATATCCTCTGCCTCTCCACCGCCCAACGGCGCCCAACGTCTTCGATGATGATCCCCGACGCGAGGAGCGTCACCAACCTGCCCGACTTGCTGCAACTGCGCGCATCAAGACAATGGCCAGAAAAAACGTGGACGAGGGTGGTCGCACGAACGGAGCCGGCCCGCTCTGCAAGCTCTTTGACGATGGTCGCATCTCCTGATACAGCCTTTCACGAGCCCCCTGGACCCCTGCGAGGGGCACCACCGCGTCAGTTTCGCCCACGATTCTTGTGTTCGACGTGTCTTGCTCTTGCTCGCGCGCTGCAGGGCACCATGGTTGTGCTTCCATCGTCCCACCAACAGCTTGGATGCAGGCTCTACGCCAACGGCAAGTACTTGCCATCCCGGCCATCTAAACGGGACTGCCCGCCGACTCCCCCCAACGCCCAATTCATCCCGCCAACCACGAGCCCCGCCGGTGTGCTTCACGAATCGCACGATCATGTCGAGCTCCGCGCGCACGCCCGGCGTGCGGTCCGCCAGTACTCCACCGGCCCTTCCCGCACGAAACAGCCGACAATCGCTCGACCATGACGCCGACATCGAAATTGACCTCGAGGCCGGCACCGGCTCCGCCGCGCCGCCACCCGTCTCGCGGCGCCTCCCCGTCCCACTACCCGCACGCTCGCGCACCTGGTCGCTGACCTCGGCGCCCGCCGACATTCCGCTCGACGCGTCCCTGCGCATGGCCACGTCCCGCGGCCCCGCCACCGCGGCGCACGGTGCCCCGCCCACGACCGCCAGCGGTAACGGCGTGCGCACGCGGTGGCTCTACACAAAGATGCCCGCGTCCGACACGCTCCGCGTCGTCGCCTGGAGATTGGGCAAGACGTTCCTGACGTGCTACGCCGCACTCGACGAGCCGGTCGTCTCGTTTGCGCTCGAAGAACTCGTTTGGCGGAAGGACGGGGTATACGGGATCGAGTTTGGCGTGGCGCCGGCGTGGCGCCACAGGAGTATGGGTGGTGACAGCGACGAGGAAGTCGTGCCGTGGGGCGCCCAAGTTGTGGCGAGCGCGCCGCCCGTCGGTTTTGAGGACGTGGACCCGGTGGTGTGGGCGAGTGTGAGTGGCGGGAGGCCGGTGTCGCCGTTTGCCGACCCAGAGTATGTCGAGGGGTTCCGGTTATACTGCGAGGACGCGCGCGAGATTGCGCAGTGGTGGGAGTACGTTGCTTTTTGTTTTTTTCCCCTGTATGCTCGCTCACATGTGTAAATGTCCCTGATAACCCGATTCTTTGCCTCTAGGACCCTCCAAACCTACCGCACCGAATCGGCGCTCGTCTACGACCCTTTCCGCGCCTCCTCCACCGCATCCAGTCTCGACGCGCTTGTTCCGGCCCCAACCACCACCGGATCGATGCACCGACGCCACACGACCGCACCGGCACCCACAACGGCCATGATCGACCGGATCGGATCGATCGAGGACGATGGCGTCGATCCGGTCCCGCCAGCCCCGCCGTCGGTCCCGCTGAGCGTGCGCGCGTGGTCGCCGCTTGCCGGGTTGCAGGCTGCATCCGAAGAGCCCACATCGGCTGTGACGAGTGTTGAAGGGCTCAACTCGACACTGACAGATGTCGACCTCGGCGCGGGGAAGGCGGTGGAGGAAGAGGAGGAGGAGGAGGAGGAGGAGGAGGAAGGGGAACGGGATCCACTCGGGAGTACGATGGTCGGGCCGTGGGTGGCATTACTCTGGGCCACGCTGCACGCCGTATTCTGGCTCTTGCCCGCGCCAAACCCACCAAACCAAGTTGACGCAAACGGCGAAAATGTGGGCATCTACCTCCCCAAGGACGCGGTCGCGATACGCTCATGGTGGTCGATGCGCATCACGAAGCATCGTTTGAACAAGCTGTTCATGGTCCCTCAAGTACTTCAACGAGCCGCACGCGTATTTTACCTGGTGGGGGCTGCGGTGGTCGTTGTGCTCATGGCCGCACTCGCGTGGTCGTGGACGACGCGCAGTATCGCGTAGTTTATCGAGTGGCGCAACGATCCTGAGCTCGTTGTCGTTGGCGGCGATGCGGTCGTGAAGACAGACTATCGAGCAGCCGGACGTGCTGGTGCGGCCCTGTCGCTGATGGAATTTAGGCCAAGACGCGCGCGATCCTGACAAACTCGACGCGCTCCATAGATCCCGGGCGTCAACATGCCGCTCGACGGCCAGCGTCCGTACCTGATCGGCGCTATCATCGCCGTGCTCGTGAACGAGGCCGGTCACGGCATGGCCGCTGCCGCGTACGCCCGTTTCCACTCACCCCACGCTCTCGGCCACCGATTGACCGCGCTCCTCCATTCCTCCAGCTGAAACCTCGGCGTGCACGCCGTAACGCTCGAAGTGCACCTCACCGTTCCCGTCGCCGCCGTCCACGTGCGACACCCACGCACCCAACCCTCCTCACTGACCTGGCCCTCGCGACCGCCGGGATCTGGCACAATCTGGCCCTCGCCCTGCTCGCCACGACCCTCGCGACCCACCCGCTCACCTGGCTCCAGCTCGGATATTGCAGCTCCCGCTTCCGACCCATCCGGCCTCCTGATCGTCGACCCCGGCCCCACCCCATTACCGCGCTTCGACCGCCTCGTTTCCGTGAACTCCATCCGCACGCAGTCAGTGCTCGACGTCGCCGACCTGGCCCGCATCCCGCCGCTGCGGCAATGCCGCGTCCACCGCCACGGTCCTTCCGTGCTGCCGCGCGCCGGACCCAAACCGCGAACTCTTTTTAGTGCACGGGAACGGCACCGCGTGCACCGTGTTGCCGATCGACACTGCCCCGTCGTGCACCGTTGATTCGGAGTGCCTGGTCGGCGCGTGCATGGCCGCGTACGCGCGCGCGCCCCACCGCGTGTTCGCGTTTACCCTCGCGTCGGGCGAGAATGTAGTTTGGACGGGGATCCACGCGCGTTTGATGCGTTCCGGTTCGGAACGGTTGTGCCAGTTTCTGAAAACTGGCCGGCGTGGGTGCCGTACGAGGTGGTGGCCGTGCTGGAAGCCACGGCGAGCGTATCGGTTTCGCTCACGGCCGTGAATGCGGTCCCGGCCGCCGGGTTGGATGGCGCGGTGGTGGCGCAAGCGGAGGAGGAGAGCAGGAGAATGAATAGAGGTTGGGTTCCCGAAATGGTTTGGATTTATTGGTTCCAAACAAGCACAAACGGCGGGGGTCAGGAGGCGCAGGACGGACCCACGCGGTACCAAGAGAGAAAGGACAAAGATGGGGTCACAAAAACGATGAAGCGAGCAAGCAAATAATGTACAGAGGCGCTTGCAAGAAAAAGAAAACGATGCAAGGTGCAATGAGGAGGGAGCGGGCCGGACCACGCGCTTACCACACAAGCAGCGCCATGAACACAGCGAGCGCGAGGAAAATGAGCGAGATGATGAACCAAAAAACGCCCCAAAACTGCGCGGCGCAGCCGTATCCTACACGCGTCAGCGCTGTCGTTAGAAAGCTGCACAAACTCGGGGACGGGACAGGATGGCGACGCACGTTGTGCAAATACGGCCGCGTCGGAACTGTGCACGCGGCGCGTAATCAAGTCCTCGATGATATCCCAGAGACTATAGCACGACGACATGACCTAGAAACCGACAGAAACGGCGTTGGTCAGTGCGCGAACGCGACCACCGCAACAACCACCCAGTCAAAATCAAAAACGCACCCCGACAAACAACACGACATACACAAGCCCTTGCCCGTTTGGCGTGAGCACCCAGAGCGCCGGGAACAGCGCAATGAAGACGATCGTGAGCCCGCGTGTGAACCAGTCCTTGGCCCACCACAGCGTCGCGAGCAGACACGCGCAAATCAAGCCCGCGGCCACTTTCGATGCCGTGATGTTGAACCCGCAAAAGATCAAAATCGACCCAATCAGCGACGACCCAATGTAGCCAGCTGGCAGTACGCAGCAGGTGCGCCCGCCGCGCATCTTGGTCACGCCGCCCTCGTCCGGGTTCACCTCTATCGCCTCAATGTGCGCGCCCGTGCACTTGCCGGCGAGCGCGTGCCCAAACTCATGGAAGGCGACCTGCAACGAGCGGAGCAGGTGGTGAGCGGCCTGGAGCACGCGCAGTGGGACGTGGCAGAGGCGGTAGCTGCAGTCGCGTACTTACCGTGATAAGCTTGAACGGGTAGAGAATGTGCTTGAGGATTGGAAAATTCCACAATCTGCAACACAATAACATTGCATCAGCTCATGCCAACGTTCGCTTCGATTTTACACCCATCCGTGCGGCGTATCTCGTCGGTCGGGTTCCGATCAGTACATCAAAATCGCGACAAAGTAGCCGCCAATCAAGTAGAAGGTCCATATTTGGTAGTCTGACGGGTGCTGCAGCTTGTAGAGAAAGTTGCGCGTAATCGCGGCCGGGGCGTCGGAATCAAAGACTTGCGTGAGCGGCATCGGCGGGCTGTCGGCCAGGACGGGCGGAATGAAGGACGGGAGCGGGTTCGGTGCCATCGTTGCGAGGCTGAGGCTGGGCGGCGGATTTATGTCCAGTCGGCGACGTGAGGTTGGCGCCAAGTTTGAGAATGAAATGCGATGAGTGTCGTATCGGCTCGGTGAGGGTGAGTGCCCGAAATGAAAATGCAGCGGCTGCAGGGATGAAATGTGGGGTGGCGAGTACTGCCAAGGCTCGGCCAATACACGAAGCGCTTGCAGATTCTGTTCCATTGTGTAACTTGACTTGTTTGAAACGATGCTTATTGCAGCCCTCACAGTCTCTGTTGATTGCGCTGGCCAAACCGAGCGCAACTATACACACGACGAGGAAGTAAACAGTCCAGGAGCCCAGGCTCTCCGTGCTGGAATTGATGAATATGGCTGGCCTCAGACGATGTGACAGCAATGCTTGGTATGGCATGGCCTGGCCATTCACATTTCCAAACTAATATTTTGTCTACTGATGTTGACACTGCGACCTTTACTCCCATCCACATTTGTTCCGCTCCTGTAATGCGCTGCTGCCCCTGGGCATCATGCCACACTTTTGCCCCTCCCCCAACCGGCTCTGCAACTCTTGGTGTCTCTGTCTCAACCCCAGAATCGAGTTCTGGTTTTGGCCTTGGTCCGGCTCTTGGTGCATTTCTCCGCCAATATTTTCCCCAGACTTGGGATTCTGGTTTTCCTGCTGCGGTTTCTGCGGCGGTGGCTGCGGCTGCAACTGCTGTAGCTGCTCTTCCTGCCATTGCTCATTCTGTGGCTCATGTTGCTGCTGTTCTTCGCGCCTCCCAAAAATCGTGCGAATGCGCCCCGAGCAAATAGCCAGCAGAGAGATGAGCGCAGAAATAGACGAGAAAATGCATGCGATGCAGATATTCATCTTGGTCTTGTTGCAAACGGCATCTTGCTTAGTCGCAGCAGCCGAATGTGCGTCGCCTGAAACAGCAGGCTCGATCGCAATGGGCGGATTGGCGGTGTTCGAGTCTTCAGTCCTGGTTGTTGTCGGTCGCCGCACAGGCACAGATCGCTTCTTAACGAACTCAACCAAGTCGTCATACGATCGGTTGCCCACATACTTGTCAACAGCATTGCTCTGAGCGCGATACATCCGGATTGTTGGAAACTCTTCGATGTGGAACATGTTCGCTGTCGGCACATCGTTTTTGGTCACGTCCATCTTGGCAATCACAATATTGGGATCGTTGGCAAAGTACTGGCCAAGCTTGTTCCACGTTTGTGCAAGCCGCATGCTGTGCTGGCACCATGGGGCTATTCAATCAAAAAACAAAACAAAAAAAAAATGGTGAGCACTGCAATCCCCTGACCCACGTAAATTGAGTGTGAAGGAAGTGCACCATAAAACATGATCAGGACGTTCTTGGTCGGGTTCAAGACGTGCTTGTTGAACGAGTCGCCCACAACTGTCACCACACCTGCACTGACCACAGCATCGCCTGCTGGCTCCTTGACTGACCTTGCTGGTGGCTTTAAAAGCTTTCCCTGGAAATACTGCTGCCGAAACTGATCAACAAACTCGCGCACCGAATCTATGGTCAAATCCTTGGTCTGGTCAAATGGCCACTTGATACGCTCGTTCTCGGCAGTGATGACAAGCGCGGGCCACTTTTCCTTCAGATGAAGAGCGTTGGCATGCACGCCGTATTTGTTGGCATCACAGTACACGAAATTCATCTTGCCCACGAACTCCCATGCCACCTTCTCAACCTGAGCGCCGATCGTCGCCTTCTGCTTGTTGGTCTGGTAGAAAAAGTACGCGAGCGGGCGACGAGAACTGGTGTAATCCTTGTAGTTGTGCGGCCCAATTTCAGCCATGACAGGCATGGCATTTGTGACCCATGTCTTGAATGCATTGGTCTCAATTTCGCGCTCGTAAATGAAATGCCTTCCATCCGGAGAATAGAAAAGGACGATTCCTGGTCGTTCGTGGAAGAGTGGAACGGGGCTTGCAACCTCGCTGTCAATGATGATGCCAAACCGGTACTTGCCATGTAGTTCGTCAGCAACAGACTGAAGAACTGATGCGACCACGTGCGTAAGAGCCGGCGCATAGCCAATAACTGCCATGCCCTCGTAATTCAACTCGAAAAACTTCTTAACTTCCCTTTTCGTTTTCAGGATGGTGAGCAGCTGCTGCTTTTGACGACGCATCAACGTGACAATTTCGAGTGTTGTGCGGCCGCCAGTGTACTGCGCGCTGTTGCCGTTGCTACCAATGCGTACATTTCCGTCAGCCGTTCTTGTCGGAACAGGATGATTGGGGGCGCAACGTACCGAAAAACAGTCAGGGTTGGAAACGTTGTGATCTCAAATCGCTGGCACAAGGCGTGCTCGGCCGTGCAATCCACGCGGCCCAGCCGGATCCCATCACTTGCCAGCGTCCCGGCTGCCAGGTCGAAATCATGCACGAACTCATCAAACGGGTGGGGAGTGCGCGCTTTTAACAGGTGGTGAGCCATGCCACGCCGACAAGGTTCGTAATTTCATGCGTTTGTACATACCCGAGAATTCGATGAGGAATGGACCCGTTTGGCTGACGGTATCGTGGAACGTGGTCAGTGTCAGCTTCAGGACTGGCGAGCTGGTAGTGGCGCTGGCCATCACCACGGTAGTGGCAGCAAGCACAATCCACAACAGCAGCCAGGCCATGGCGTGGGACGAGGAGAAGTATCGGTGTCAGATGGGAGAATGGAGGCTGAACGCGCCCGGTTTTGATTTCGTGCTCAGTGACTTGGTGCGGCTCACTCAGCAGCCAAGAAGGAAAACGACAACCACGTCAGGTAGAGCGCAAGCCACGCCAGAAGAAGACCAACGACAGCCACATGAGTCGATTCGCTGGGAGAGGGACCATCGGCGCAGCAGAATCTATTGGAGAAGCGTTGTGACGTGGGCGGCCATGCTGATGCAGTTCATGGTTCTAAATGGCATAATGTTCATTATTCTTGCCCGCGTTGGCACTGCTATGAGATGTTTTGAATGCAAAGCGGAAGAGGATGGGGAGGGGGGGGGGAGGGGCAATCTGAACCGAGGGTAGAATGGGAAAAAAGTAGCAAATTATGGCGTAGGCAACTAGATCTGATAAAATCTCACAACAAAAGCCAGGACCCACGCGACGATTGGAGAGGGAAAGCATGGCCATCCGACAGTGCTGACCATTCACTCTTCCTTTCTGCGCGAGGGCACCAATCTAAACCGTCTGGTTTGGGTTTGGGTTCGAAGTCACGGCAAAAAACAGCCGCGAGCACGGCTTCATGGAAAGACTGTATTCATCACATCAAAGTTCATAATTACGTCTCGACGGCGTCCGAGTCGTCCCTCTCCATCAAACTAGTCTTCACGGTGTGAGCGTTGTTTCGGCCGCCCGTAAGTCGCGATGCTGTCGCCATGCCTGACAGGATCAAGTCAGCCCATCGCTCCAGATCACGCTGCCATTCTACAGGCACCAACCAAACGCACCCGATGATCCAGCGCCGTCACGTCCTCGGCGGGCGCCACGACGTGCATCAGGCGCCGCGGGAGACTGCAACTCGACATCCTCCACCGCCGCGTCCGCCGACCAGAACCACGAGTCCACGAGAAATCTGTAGCGCGGATTCAGAGCGAAATTACGCGACATGCCATCTACCCAAAGAGTCACCGTCAAATACCCTCCTCCAACCGCATCCATCACATCACAACCACAACGTACCAACATGTACCGTCGTCGCACGCGTCCACGACTCCGGAAACCGCGCCCAAATGAACCCCAGCGCTTTGACGCGCATCCGGCGTTGCCATGTCGGCGACTCGGCGCGCTCGAGGGACGGCGATCGCGACCGCGGAGTCACGGGAAACATGGCCGTTCCATTGAGCGCGAACGCGATCTGGTACGCACGGTGGGTGGTGTCGAGTAGGCCGAGCGTCGCGAGCTTGTGGTTGAGGAGGGCGCAGGAGGACTGGCTCCAGATGGCCAGGTCGAAGAAGACGTAAACGGTGGTCTGGAGGTGCGTGAGTGAGGGGAAAGGGGGTGGAGAGTGAGGAATATGAAGGCGCGGACCAGGAACTCGTGCGTACCAGGTCGGAGCAGGTCGTGCGGGTTGGGCGAGGAGGACTTGCAGTCAAGCAGCAGGTGGTCGAAGTCGAGCACGAGCAGCTTTTTGATGGGGCGCGGGGGAATGGGCGAGGTCGATGGTTGTCAACCATCGATGCGTTTGCTTGGTCAAATGGACGTCCAGATCCGAGCAGAGCAGGGCAACAAACGATGAACATACCATCATCGCGTATTGGTCGAGCAGCACGGCCGTCGCGGGCGACAGGATCGATTCTCTTGCCACGTCGTTACTGAACAACATGTTGACGGGGAGCGAATCAAATTGACGGCAGAGAAGACGGTACGGCCCCACCATCTCGCTAATCGCGTGCGCGTTGTCGCCCTTGGTCAGGCTCCCAAAATACACCGCGACATGTGCCACTCAACTCGGTCGCTCGACCATCCAGCTCGAGAGAATAAAATACTCTTGAACAAGTAGTGAAACACGTTCTCTCGTGGACACGGCGTACATCGACCAAGACGGCGTGCGCATGCACTGATCCCAGACCGTTGCCACTGGGTTCCACCGCATCGACACGCCTTTACGCTTCCTCGAGCCCATGGTCATGCATTATTGCAATTCCGTCACTCAGCTTGGCCGATCGCGATGCAGGGCATGCTGCTTGAGCGCCGACGAGGCTATTGCTATTTCTGGCCCCAAGATCGCGCATCGGTTCAAGGGAAGGCGCCTGCGAGCGTGTCGTTGTGTAAGTACAGCCGCGTCAGAACTTTGCACGCGGCACGTAATCAAGTTCTCGATGATATCCCACAGACTATCGCACGACGAAATGACCTGGAAACCGGCCGAGACGGCGGCAGTCAGCAAGCGATCACGGCCACTACGCCGACCGGGGGAACCAAAACGCACCCCGACAAACAGAACGACATACACCAGCTCTTGCTCCTTTGGCGTGAGAAACCAAAGTGCCAGAAAGAGGGCAAAGGACATGATCATGAGCCCGCGCGTGAAACAGTCCTTGACCCACCACAGCGTCACGAGCAGGCACGCGCAAATCAACCCCGCAGCCACTTTCAATGCCGTGATGTTGAACCCGCAAAAGATCAAAATCAACCCGATCGTCGACGACCCAATGCCATGCGGCGTATCTCGTGGGATCATGCCCTGAGATGTACTTCAAAATCGCAACAGAGTAGCCGCCAATCAACATCTTTGGTAGTCGGACAGGTGCTGCAGCTTGCAGAGAAAGCTGCGCGTAGGCACGGCCGGGTCATCGGAATCAAAGACCTGCGCGAGGGGCATGGGCGGGCGGCCAGGACTGGCGGAATGAAGGACGCGAAGGGTGTTCAGTGCCATTGCCGCGAGCTAAGGTTGTGCCGCGGATTCATGCCCGGTCGGCGACGTGAGGTTGGCGCCAAGTTTGAGAATGGAATGTGATGAGTGGCGTGAGGGCTCGGTGTGGGAAATGAAAATGAAGCGGCTGCAGGGATGAAAGGAAATGACGAGTTTGAAAGCAGGGCCGCGTACTTGGTAACAAGGGCAGCCTAACAAGATGCAACTGCTGCAAGCTGAATGAAACCAAACTTTGCCCTTCACACGACCTCGCAACGACGACTAGCATCGTACTGAATCTTACCGTGTCGTGCCTGAAGATTTTGATTTTGTTATTGACTGCTGATGATGGTGATCCCACACCTCAACTCCTTGTACCTCTACTGTTGCCACGCATCTTAATGGATCAATCTCTGCTCCGCTTTCTCCTACGACTCTTTGCGCTTGCGCTCTGATCCCTGGTACTTGGCACCAATGTTTTCCGTGATCTCGGGCTGCTGCTCCTTGTCTTGCTGAAGTCGCTCGTGCCGCTGTTGCTGCTGTTGCTGCTGTTGCTGCTGTTGCTGCTGTTGCTCACGAAGTCGCTTGGCTTGTTGCAACCACCATTGCTGCTGCTCTTGTTGTAGTTGCTGTCGCTCCTTCTCTTGCTGCACCTGCCATTGCTTTTGCTCTTCCTGCAATCGCCGTTTCTCCCGCCCTTGCTGCTGCTTCCATTTCTGCTGACTTGATGATCGCGTTGGTTGTGCGGCCGCCTGTGTACACCACGCCGTTTCCATAGCTAGCATGCGTTCAATTTCCAGTCGTCATTAGTTGCGCCGATCAACCGATCATTTGGTGCAAGAGCCTTGTGGGGTACAGCACCGAAACACCAACAACGTGGGGAACGATGTGATGTTGAGCTCCTCGCATCTGGAACGTTCGACAGTGCAATCAACTCGGCTGAGCCGAATCCCGTCGTTGGCAAGAATCGCAGTCGCTTGGTCATAATGGTACGCATACTCGTCAAAAAGGAAGGGTGTTCGTGCTGGTGCTCATTGAGGTGAGCTGCGCAAGTCTCAAACGTAAAAGAGATTGGTTCAGTGATGGAAAACATACCAGAGAACTCGACGAGCATCAGAGCATCTTTGTTGAAAGTCGACTTGAATGTGCTCTTGATCACTCTGTGCCTTCTCAATGCCTTGGAGAATCATCCCAACACTCCCCAAGGCAACGATCACGAACATCACCAAAGCGCCGAGCCCAAGGCATTCTTCGCTCGACATGATTAGGAACGGCAGAATAGAGAGCACTCGGTCATGTGGTTCAGAGCGAGGCAAATTGGTGACTTGGTTGGCGCAGGCCAAGTCGCTGTTGGAGATATTGCACATGACGTGGCCCGCTGTGCATTTCTGCTCGTTTACACTGGCTGATAATTTCGGTGGAGCGGCCTCGCGCGGTTTCATCAAGTTGGACGAGGACTTGCGTGTGACACGATTCTGTGCCCCAGACGGTCAGAAGCGGATCTTGTCAAGTTACAGTCATCGCGCTCTTAGTCAGGAGACCACAGCAGAACGCTTGTGCACGGCACCGCCACCAACACCAAGTAAGACAACGTGCTGTGCGCACATGAGACTAAGGCTATGTCAATGGAAACCGGTAAAGGTTACTTAGCTCCCCTGGTAAAACAAGGATCATCAAGATATTGCCAGTGTCGGTGTGAACATTGGTGTGCTGTCGACAGCATGTGCGCTCTTTCAACTCGGCAAATTTGCAGTCCAAGGATAACAGTCGACATTCGCGCTGTGCGCTTTGGTGGCTGTCAGATACGACGCGCAGGGCCGCAAGTAGTTCCCATGCTTATGGAGCTCCTCATGACCATTTTGATGCGCGAAACGATGCTGGGTGTTCAATTTGGACATTTCCAAGCACCAGATGCGTCAGAGTCGCGGGGAGGAGCGACGTAATCTCTTCAAAGGGTGGCGACCGCAAGGGACAAGATGGATCGAGGGCGAGCGTAATTTTGCGTAGTGTCCGCGATAGTGGGATTCGCTTGCAGATATTGGGCGACCAGAGGGGCAACTTCACAAACAACACGTCTGTTGCAAGTGGGAGGCGCATGCTTAAGAGTAGAGTATGGAGTGGGACCCACTCCTCCAACTCCTGAGGCCAAAAGCTCAACTTGAAGGACAAGTGAAGGGAACCGATTGATGCAGGTAAATGTGTTATGGCAAGAACAGGCAATCCTGAGCCGACTGCATCGCAGTCAACCCAAAGTGTAATATCCAGGTTGGAAAGTCCGCTTCGTGGAAGCGCGCGAAACATTGGTGTCAGATGATCGAGTGAGGCCTGCTCTACCAGAGTAAACGGCTTCAGGGATGGATGCCAGTGAAGGAGAGCAGCAATGGCATCAACCATATCTGGAAAGATCCACATAGACCTGCAGAACGTGAGAATCGCAACAGTCGAAGGAAGACGTGGAAGAAGCCGAGCCACAGATAATTCACCAGCCATCAAAATGTCGGGACGATCCACATAGGGGTCCATGAGCTTGAAATTGCGCAGGTTCAGCGGCAAGCAGACAAGAGACATCTCGACTTCATTCCTTGGTAGAACACTCTCATCCAGTTCGAGTTTGACCAGCAACATTGGGAGCATACCTCAGCCCATTGGAAGAGTCGTTTGTGCTCCAGGACCAGGAAGCAACAGAGTGGCGGAATCGCAACGTCAAATTTCGTCATTTTTACATCAGCCTAGTGGCGGAGCTGGCCAAGTGGAACGCGGAGGCAAGACCATTTTGCAGAGACTATTTTTGCTGAAATCAGCGTCATACAGTCGCAATCACACAGCAGAAGAATCAAAGTCGCATGCCCTGGCTTCTCCTTGAAGACCGCAATTTCGTCCCTTAAATACGGGCCACGTTCCATCATGAGAGTGCGAAGAGGGTCGTCTTCCGGAAATATAACCCTGTCAGTCTGGATCGCGACACAGAGAAATGCCGCATAGAGCGCTGGGGCCACGAGCGCAAGGGAAAAAAGTGAATTGCGCCTCGGGTCAGCGTGAGCGATCCATTCGGCGACTTGCGTCAGGATCAGGTCTGGCAGTTCATTTAGTTGTGGGCGTGGTACGGGTATGGCGGCAAGAGCGGGTAGGTCCTCGGAAATCATGTTTGCAGCAAGTGAGAATGCCGCGGAAATGGAATTGGCGATCAGAAGATTCGGGTCGACGATTGTTGAGGTGTAGGTGGAAGGCCTGAGCGTTGGGAAGTGAGTGACAGGCTGAACGTAACCGTGTGGATCTTTGACCGCGCAAATTTGACAGACTCGACGTTGCGCCCCATCCAACGCTTTACTGAATCACCTGGCTCAATGAGTGACAGAAAATTGGACGTAAACAAGGACGTACACCGAGTCAATCAACACCTGTCGGCCACGCCAGATCAAAGCATCAAAAGCACAACCTCATCGCTTGCCGAAGGCACACAGTCGGAAAAGTCCCGATGCGGCCAGCATCCTGGCTAATTCGACGCTCCCAAATCACCAATCCGCAAGTTTTGTGTATTTAGCGCCGTCGTGTTGCTTGTAAATAGGGACCCGGTGCGATCCAGACTGAGAATACAAGTACGGAGACATTTTGAGGCCGACAACAATTCAAAAATAATCAAAATCACAACACAAAACGGATATCTCCACACCAAGAAATGACATCTCGCATCTTCATGATCTCTGCTGTCCACTCGCTCTCACAACCGCCCATCTCGCCTGCCAACGCAATCACATCACTCGACGGCCGTGATCCGGTTCGCGCCGCTCGCCACGACGAGCGTCTTGTTCAAATACGTCTGCATGTCGCCCGGCGTAAGCCCCTTGACCGACTGCACGTACCAGTACTCGGCGCGCGCCTCGCTCGCCGTCAGTTTCAGCGCCACGTAACCGTGCCGGTACATGTCGATCCACTGCGCGCCCGGATTGCTGCGCTTGAGAACTTCCGAGAAATACTCGAACTGCCGCTGCGAGTCGGACGCGGGCGTGCGCGCCGTGACCGACGGCGTCACAAAATCGGTGAAGACGATCGGCGAGTCGCGGTCGTTGTCCCTGTGCGGGATGTTGCTCGCGACCGACGCGTGGAAGTTGCTTGGTGAAAGTAGGTGGAGTGGGTGGTCAGAGCAGGTGCAGATCCGGAATTGGAGCGGGAGAAAGCGAGCGGCGAGTGTACCCGTGACCATGATCGTATTATTCACCTTGTTCTGCACCATCACATTCAACAACCGCTGCCGCGGCAACGGGTACCCGACCCACCCATCATTCGCAATCGGCGGCTCGTACCAGAGAATTGAGTTCGGCTGTTTCGCAAACATGACCTGATTCCCAATCAGCCACGTCGCATTCGAATTGATGAGCCCGGAATGCAACCACGCCTCCTGCTCGGGACCCATCAATTCGCGGTTCGCATCGCGCCCACTACCCTGCTCGTCGCGGCCTTCCATGCGCGTATCGAGCATGAGCAAATCGACCGTGGTCCCGATCCGGAATGACCGGTAGATGCGGTACTGCGCGCCCGTCGCGTTCGACGGCCGGATCGGAATGTTTTCGTGGAACGCGCGCATCGCCGCGAGTCGGCGCTCGCCCCAGGGGCCGTCGCGCCGGTCGTTCTGATTGTTGGCGCCGCCGGGAGCCGAGACGTTGCCGTTAGTCGCGTTGATGCTCCACGCATTGTCGGCGAATTCGTGGTCATCCCAGATCGCAATGATCGGCAGCGAGCGCATCATAGCCTGCTGCGACACGTCGGTCTGGTACTGCGAGTAGCGGGTGCGATAGTCGTCGAGCGTGTCCAAGTTCTTGTCGGGCACCGGGTCGCGGTCTGGTGGGAGCTCCCCGCCCGCGGGCGGATAGCCTTTCGTATCATACTCGTAAATCCCCACATCCCCAAGGGCCAAAACCGCTTGAAAGTCGGTCGACCGGTTCGCGATCGCGCCGTACGCGTGGAAGTAGCCGTGCTGGAAGTTGGCGCACGAGACCAAGGCGAATTGAACGCGGTCGAGAGTCGCGTTGCGCGTCGGGAGCGTCAACGTCGCGCCGGTTGGCGACACGGTGTCGCCCGAGGTGAACTGGTACCAATACCGCGTCGCCGGGATCAGACCGGGCACATCAACCTTGACCTGGCGTAAAGTACGATTGATGGCGTAAGTCAGACCAACCCGCCGCGCGTTTCCGGAAGTGAAAAATGCGGGGGGATGGACGTACCGTGTACCCAACGTCGGACGAAGTCGCGGTGATCCCGTTCTTGACGACCGTCGTCAAGTTGCCGTTGGACGCGACGACGACGTAGTTGAGCGAGACGGTGACGTTGTCGTTGGTGTTGGGCGTGACCTTGGTCCACAGAATCACGCGGTCCTCGAGCGGGTCTCGCGTTGGAGCAGCGTCAAACGAGAGTCTCATATCACCACGACGATCAAACTCACGCACCGCCCGACGCAACCCCGTGCAAAAACTGCACGCTCGGCGGCGGCGCCTGCGTGTCGCGAACCAGGTCGCGCGCGCGCTCGAGCACTGTGGTCGCCGAAATGGCAAACTCGGGCACGTTGGCGTAGGGACTGCTGAAGGCCAGGTTCGACTGGACATGGCCGAGCACCGTCTGCAGGATCTGTTCGGCGCCAGCCGGGCGCAGAATGAGTTTGACGGCATCGTTCGGTGGCCGCGGGGCCACGGCAAAGCGCGCGGCGGCGGCGGCGAGGGCCGCGAAAAGTAGCAGTGCGCCGTATATGCTGAACATGGTGCTGCTGGTTGGGCCGCGCGGTGCGGTTGCTGGTGGGCTTGGGTCGCTCTTCTGGGTCGCTCTTCTGGGTCGCTCAGCAGCGCGTCGTCGTCGTCGTCGCCGTCGGTCGGTTGTCACACCGAGCAGCTCGAGCCGCACGACGGGGACGGCCGGTTGTCAGCGTGGTGGCAGCGTGAGCCGGCAAACGAACGCGCGAGACCTGCCAGCGACGCGGTCGCGCCCGGCCGCGAGACTTGCTTTGCTGCCTTCCTTTCCTTGTGCCGCGCGGGTATAAAGCTCCGGCACCCCCGCGTCCCGCCGCTCCTTCTCGCTCTTCGCCCTCTCCATCACCATTCTCCCCTCTCTCGCGCGCTCGATCGTCGGACCGCGCACAATCCCCACCTCACCTCCACGACAACTCGGATCCGCTCCACGCACTACATCCACCGCCCACCACCACCATAAAACCAACCATGTCGGCCGTCGCCCGCGCCTTCGCCTCGCGCGCGCGCGCCCTCCTCGTCCACTGGTCGCAGCGCCCTGCGTCTACCTCCGCTGCCACGCGTCGCGACGCCACCGAATCCGCTGCGTCCGTGATCGCGCCCGACGCCGGCGAGTTTGAGCTGCAGCACCGCGCGCCCTCATCCCCGGCACCCGCCGCGTGGAACGACTGGATTTCGTGGATGCCGCTCGCTGCGCCGATGGCGGGGGCGCCCGGCGTGGCACCCGCGAGTGTGAGAGTGTCAGAGGTTCCAACGAGTACGACTTGAAGTTGATTGAGCGGATGGGTCTTCGGGCTGAGACTGACCAAGTCGACGTGGATGTAGATCGTGCTGCAGTACTTGGCGCGGCGGTCGATGCGGCACGGCCCGCCACTACGCGCGCGCGGTCGGCAACGCGCGAGTCGACAGCACGACGACGACGCGTGGGCGAGGTCGCGGTCGGGACCGGAACCGTACGCGTACGATGAGCCCAATGCGCGAGTTTATCGTCTCGGGGCTCGCCAATGACCCACTGTAACGAGGACGCGACACGACGAGCGCGATGCGACGGGGTCGGCGGCGCTTGATAGAAGGCGTAGACTTTGCATAGCGACGGAGCGGGACTTGCACGTCGGAAAGGGAGCGGAATACACCGTGGTTGTTGGCATCGGCGATTTTGCGAGGTTTGGATTCGAAACCACAGCAAAGGTCTATGGAGATGCAAAGGACAAGCGCGAAAAACGACTTCATGAAACGTCTCGCCATCACACTCAAGTCCAAAATTACGTCTCGACGTGTGCGCGCGAGTCGTCTCTCTCCACCTTAGTCTCCACGGTCCTAGCATCGTCGGCCCGACCGTCGCGCACCTCACGGTGCTGTCTCCACGCCTACGCCGGAATTAAGTCAGCCCTTCGCTCTGGATCATGCCGTCATTCAAAAAGCACCAAGCGTACCCGATGATCCAGTGCCGTCACGTCCTCCGCCGGCGCCACGACACGCATCAGGTACCGCGCGAGCGACCGCAACTCGACATCCTCCAACGCCGCATCCACTGACCAGAACCACGGGTCAACGCGAATCCCGTTCCGAGGATTCAGCGCGAAATTGCGCTGCAAGTCGTCTACCCACAGAATCGCCGTCAAATACTCCTCCTCCAACCGTTTCCCCTGCGCACATCGCAACGTACCAACATGCATCGTCGTTGCGCGTGTCCACGTCTCCGGAAACCGCGCCCAAATCAATGACAGCGCCTTGACGTGCATCCGACTCTGCCAAGTCGGTGACTCGGCGCGCTCGAGGGATGGCGAGCGCGACCGCGGGGTCACCGGGAACATGGCCGTCGCGTCTAGCGTGAACGCGATCCGGTATGTGTGGTTGGCGGTGTCGAGCAGCCCGAGCGTCGCGAGTTTGTGGTTGAGAAGGGTCCGCGACGATTGGCTCCAAATGGCCAGGTCGAATGATGTGTAGACGGTGGTCTGGGGTTGCGTGCATGAGGAAAAGAGCGATGGAGAGTGGGATCGGGGGGGATGCAGACCAGGAACTCGTGCGTGCCCGGCCGGATCAGGTCGTGCGGGTTGGGCGAGGAGGACTTGCAGTCGAACAGCGTGTGGTCGAGGTCAAGTACGAGCAGTTTTTTACCGAGGCGCGGCGGATGGGCCAGGTCGATGGTCATCTACCGATTTGATGCGATAGTCTGGTCAATTTGGACTTCGGATGCGAGCAGAGCAAGGGGTGAAGTTGCGGACGCACCATCATCACGTACTGATCGAGCAGCGCTGCCGTTGCGGGCGACAGGATCGGTTCTCTCGGCAAGTCGTTGCTGACCTTCGCGTCAACAGAGAGTGAATCATCGGCAGAGACGACCGTACCAGTCGTGCCATGGCCCTCAGCTCCCTCGTCTTGATCGCGGGCAAGTTGCCGCACGCGGCCCAACCCCTCGACCGCATCACGGCGCGTATCGCACGGTTCGAGTGCAGGATCGGCTTGTCCATCGGCAGGAGGCAGCTCAGTCACGCAGCGCTCCCCATCGAGAACCGACGAGCCGGCCCAGGCTGGTTCTTCGTGTATCGGATGGCCCTCACTTGCGAATCCGTCACGAAACTTGGCCGTTCGCGGTGCCGCGCTTGCTGCTTGAGATTCGACGAGGTTGATGCCGTTGCTGGGACCGCGATCGCGCATGGTGGTCGAGGGAGAACGCGTTGGCGAGCGGGTCGTGGCAGCAATCGATCGAGAGAGGTCTTCACGGGGTTGAGAAAAGTCTAGCGAGCAATTTGGCCGACGTTGCGGCCAGTTGCACCGTGTGCTGTCGTGTATTTGGGCAAAATCATACTGTGTTGATCGTTGGTGCTCAGGTGCCGCATGTGCTGTGTGTGGAGCGGATATGACAACACAGGCAAGATGGCTCCACAAAATTATCTCAAAGAGGGCTTTGCTCAAGCAAAAGACTCACAAATCATCTTCCGACTCGTCCTCGTCATCCTCCTCATCGAGCGCCGCCGCCAACGCCGACGCCGTGCCCGTCGCCTGCGACGCGAGACTAGCCACGTCCGACTCGTCGGTGCCGAGCAACACCGGATCGACCAGGTCTTGCACGTCCACGTCCATGACGTCCACGTCGCTCTCAGATTCCTCGTCCTCGTCTTCATCACTGCTGCTCGTGCTCGACTCGCCCGATGCGCTCGCGGCTTCCGTCATGCGTACGTCGGCTGCTGAGTTTTCGGTCGCGGGGGTCGGGAGCGTGGCTTTCGGCGCGCCGCTGGTCGATGCGTCGCGCGGTGCCGAGGTCCGCGCCTGGATCGCAGCCTGCGCGGCGGCTTCGTGCTCGGCGAGCGTGCGCCGCCAGGAGTGCAGTTTGCCGGTGAGCGACGCGAGCGTGGCCTCTTGGTTGGCGATCTTGACTGAGAGTTGCTGGATCTACGCGCACATGAGCGTCAAGTCAGCTCTCTGGTCACTCCTGAACGCGAGAACGAGCGGAAATTACCTCGATTTCGGTCGACAGCGTCGTTTTCGCCACGGCCGCGGCAAGGCGGTGCCGCAAAATCGCGGCCGACGCGTCGAGCTGCGCGGCGGAGCGTTCTTCGGCCGCTGGGTCGAGAGAGACGACCGAGTCGAAGAGCTTGTCGAGGTCGGCGCAAAACGTTGCTGCGAGAGCCGAGAATGATGGTGATGTGCCACTCATTCTTGATTTCATCGACACTGGCGGGATTACGCGACAGAGCGGCCGTCAGCGGGCCGAGTCGGTCAGAGCGGCGGGGAGCGTGCTGTCGCAGTTCATTGCAGCGAGTTGAGGGTGTGTCAGGCGCGATGGAGTCGAGGAAACAGGAGCGCCGGTACCGTACGAGAGCGAGCAGCTGACGACCGCTCGGGTTGCACAGGACGGCCACAAGAGGAAAGCACCAGGTCGCTGAAAGCGTGACATGCCGTGACCGTGTCTGCGAGACGCGCGAGACTGGCAGCGCGTGACTTTAACGTGACCGTGTCTGCGAGACGCGCGAGACAAATGATGATAAACTGCTGCCGTGCTTGCTGGCTCTCTGTCGATGGCGAATTCTCCACTGCTTCGCTGGCGCGCCGTCCCGGCCCATTTCTCTCGCTCGTAACCCCTCCTGACTTCTCGCAAACGACGGCTGCTCGGCCGATCTCTTCCAGGTCCTTTCACCCGAAGCCGCTCACTTCGATCGCCGCCGTGGACCCGGACGGCACTCGACCCCATCGACTGCGCGTCTTCGATCCGCTATCCACCCACCCGCTCTTTACTTCACCCGAACTGAGACGACGGCGCTCTTTTCGCCGCCATCACCTGCCCACCGTCGATCGCGCCGGCGCGAATAGACCCGTCTGGCCGCCCCGCTCTCTACCACTTGCCGCGGCCTCGTACCCACCGTGCCCCGCGACCCCGCCCGATTCGAATGCGCGCCGTGCGCCAACGATAGATCGCACGCGCACCTCCCACCCACCTGCGATCCATTTCCCCGACCAACAATGCGCGTCCCGACCGCGGTCCCGGCCGCTGCCGCTGGCGGCACGCCGCCGGTCGTCGTTTCCATGGAGGCGCGGCAACGCAGCCTTCACGCGCGCGCGCTGCAACGGCACGCGAGCCCCGCGGGCGACCCGCCAGACTTGTCGGTCGACGCGCTCGTCGACTCGGTCCTGGCCATCTACCACGACGTCAAGCAGACGGTCGGCGATAACCCCAATTTTGCGAAATTTCTCAAGCGGTGTACGCGTTGCTTGCTCGGTGCCCCTGGCCGCGAGACGGTTGGATTGACGTTGCGTACTTCTGGCGCCATAGTCGACCCGATCGTGGGTCAGTTAAACGGCCTGCGCATCAGCACTGACGACTTTGAGGTCGTGCAAAAGCTCGCGGCCGGCGCGTTTGGAACGGTACCTTGTGGTGCATTGCTATGGACCGGCGTGCATCGTCGGCTAACCCCATGTATCCGGGTCCGACTAGGTCTCCCTCGTGCGCGGGCGTCACGACGGGAAACTGTACGCACTCAAGGCGCTGAAGAAGAAGGAGGTCATGAAGCAGGAGGTCCGCTTCCATTTCCTCCACCGCGTGTCCTCCGTTATCGTCGCCTAACCGACACCCTCCCCACCCACCAGAACGTCTTCTTCATGGAAGAACGCAACGTCATGGCCTTCATCGACTCCAAGTGGATCACGCGGCTCTACGCGTCGTTCCAGGACGACCAGCACCTCTATCTGGTCATGGAGTACCTGCCCGGCGGCGACCTGATCTCGTTGCTCGACACGCGCGACGACAGCACCATTTCCGAACCCGAGGCGCGGTTCTACCTGGCCGAGTTGATCGTCGCCGTGGCCGAACTGCACCAGCGCCATTTCGCGCACCGCGATCTCAAACCGCACAACATCCTGATCGACAAGTCCGGCCACATCAAGTTGGCCGATTTCGGATCCTGTATCCAGGTGCCCGCTGACGGGAAAATCAAGTCGTCGACGTCGGTAGGCACGCCCGATTACGTTTCGCCGGAAGTGCTCGACGCGCAGAATGGCCGTGGCAACGGGTACGGGATCGAGTGCGACTGGTGGTCGGTCGGGATCATTCTATACGAAGTCTTGTGCGGCGACCCGCCGTTCTTGACGGACTCGCTGAGCGCGACCTACGCCAAGATTCAGAAGCACAAGGGGGATATCAAGTTCCCGGAGGAAGTCGACTTGTCGCCCGAAGTCAAGGACTTGATCAACCGGTACGCTCTCGACATCCGCTCACGTTCCTGTTCTCCACTCACCACTGACCTTTTTCGTGCACGCGATTAGCCTGCTGACGCCGCCCGAGACCCGGCTCGGCCGCAACGGCGTCGCTGAAATCCAGGCGCACCGGTGGTTTGCCGGGATCGACTGGGCCCGCGTCGAGGATCTGACGCCCACGTTTGTGCCCTCGCTCGCGTCCGACACCGACACGAGATACTTCTCACCCGACGAAGGCGACGTGCCGTCTGGCGCCGAGAAGAGCGACGCGGCAACGCTCGCCCGCGGGGCCGCGCCGCAGCGCGTGTTCATGGGCCACCACTTGCCGTTCATTGGGTATACGTACTTGCGGCCGTCGGGCTCAAGCCAACAGCTCAACCAAGTCGCGGGTGCGGCCGAGGCGACGGTCGCGTCGGCCGACGAGGCGGCTGCGGCGGCAGGGCAAGTGGTCGCGCTCGAGGCGCAGCTGGCTGCGGAAAAGACCAAGGCTGCGATCGTGCCGAAGCTCGAGGCGCGGATCAAGGACTTGGACGCGCAGCTCGCCGAGGAAAAGTCGCGCGGGACCTCGAAGTCCGCCGGGCTCGAGGCGCAGGTCAAGCAGCTCGAGACGCAGCTCGCTGACGCCAAGAGTCGATACGACGCGCAGCTTGCCGACGCCAAGTCCCGGCACGGCGCACAGCTCGCCGACGCGGTTGCGGCCGTGCAGGCCAAACTCGACTTGGCCACGGCCGCCGCCGAGCAGGACGCGCAGCGCGCCAAGGCTAATGCCGACAAGCTCGCGCAGGACCTGGCCGCGGCCCGCCGCGCCGCGCAGGACACGGCCGACGACTGGAGTAAGCGGTACGACGCGCTGAATGCGGCCAAGGTCAAGGCCGACGCGGCCGCGGTCGCCGCCCAAGATTCGGCGGCCCGGCGCGCTACAAAGCTGGACGCAGATCTGGCCGAGGCGCGTGCGAATGTCGCGCGGCTCACGGCGCAAGTGGCCGAAGCGGAGACCGTTGTCAAGGGTCTGCGCGAGGCCGTGGCCGAGCGCGACCGGAACCTGGCGCGGCAAAAGACGGAAATGACGCACAAGGACGAGGATTTGGCCAAGATGCGCAAGGAGCAGATGCTGATTGAGATTGCGGCGCGCGGGAAGTCAGAGCAGGCAGGCGTGCAGGCGACACAGCTCGGCCAGGAATTGACGCACGTCAAGGAGGAACTCAAGGTCGAGCGCGAGCGCAAGCAAAAGGCCGAGATGGCGCTCGCCGAGGCGACGCTCGGGATGCAACAGTTGGCGGAGCAGGTCGAGGCTGCGGCGGCGCAGATTGCCGCGCTCAGTGCGACGGTTGCAGGCAAGGATGCCGAGATTGCCGCGATCAAGGCGCAGGTTGACGAGGCCGCGAATGAGCTCGAGGTAGCCAAGGAGCAGGCCGCGGTCAAAAGTGCCGAGGTCGTGCAGCTCACGGACCGCACGGCGCAGCTCGAGACGGATCGTCGCGCCGCGCAGGACGAGCGTGATTCGGTCACTCATGCGCTCGCCGAGACCGAAAAGGCCCTGGCGGACTTGCATATTGTGCATGACCGGACCCAGGCGCAGCTCGCCGACGTGCGCACTAAAGTGGACGAGCTCACGGCCGCACAGCAGCAGAGCGAGCTTGCGTGCAAGACGCACCTCGCCGACTTGGCCGCGATTGGTCACGCCAAGCACGCGCTCGAACATGACGTGGCACAACTCGTCGCCGACAAGGCCACGCTGGAAAAGAATATTGACGCCCTGAACGCAAAGATTGTAGCGGCAGCCGAAATTGCCGCAAACGAGAAACGGGGCGGCGGCTTCTTTGGGATGAAGTCGGGGAAGCGCGGGGAGAAAATGCAGCAGGAGCTCGTCAACGCGGAAACCCGGTGCGCCGAGTTGGAAAAGGAACTCATGAAGACGCGCAAGCAGCTCGCCGACGCGATGGGCCAGTCGGTTGATGAGGTCATGGCGATAGGGTCGGCGCACACTGGCGGTGGCACGTCGCGGGCGACTTCGACGCACTCGGGGCTCGGCACTGTCGGCCCTCATCCGACGGAGGCTATTGTCGAGGATGACCGGCGCAATGGTCGGGGCTTTATGGGTCGACGAATGACCAAGTTGGGCAAGGATAAGAAACTGGTGTCGTCGAAAATGCCGCTCGAGTCGGTCGGCGAGGGCGAGGCGCCGCCACCCCTCACGTCCGGGTTCCTTAAAGTGTACCTGAAGTCGGGCAAGAGCAAATTGGATTGGAAGAGATCGGATTGGGCCGAGAAGTACGTCCTCGTGCAGGGCGGCAAAGTGATCATGGCCGACAGCAAGGAGCATGCCGACGACCTGGCCAAGAACGGCACGCAGCTCGTCGACCTGACGCTCGACTTTGTCGCGATTGCGGGTCTCGATGGGATTGCCGAGCTGCAAAAGGTCAAGTCGAAGGAGAACCTGTGCGTGTTCAAGGTCCAGACCATGAGTCGCGCGCGTCCGGGGACCGAGCCCGCGACCGGCGGCGGCACCTCGAGCGCGTCGACACTCGGCAAGGGGGCGTCGATGCCGTCCATGTCGAGCGTCTCGGGGGCACCGGCGTCGCCCACGCTGCCGGCGGGGATCGGGTCGGATGGAAGCGGCGGCGGCATGTCGATCGCAGCTTTGCCACCGGTCGATGACACGACGGCCCTCGAGGCCAAGCTCAAGGACACGCACGCGCGAATCGCCGTCGAGACTACATTTATCCAAGTTCACCAAAGGATGGGAGGCATGCACAAGGCCGAAGGCAAGGTCGGGGTCGACAAGGCCAATGTCGCGTCCAAGGAGCGGTTGCGAATCTTGGAGATCGAATTGCAGCAGATTCTCGCGCAACTGCAGGCGCAGGCGCAGATGCAAGAGCTGCAGCAGTGTCCGCAACCAGTGCCGCTCCCGCTGTCGATTCCGCAACTCGCGGATTCACCGTTGACGCCCGATTCCCCGAGCGCTTCCATGCCGCCACCCGAAATGCCAGCTCGCACGCTTCCCGGCGGCCCACCTCCGCGCGACGAGCCTCCAGTGGTATCATCATCGTCTTCGTCCGGGCGCCGGCTCGGTTCGGCCACGGCGGGTGCAGCGCCGAGGCCGCAATCCATTTGCATCGGAACGAGTAATGCAGCTCTGGTTCACGACGCGGTACGGAGGACACGGACCTCGTCTGAGGCCGCCGACATGGCAATCCCGCCGACCCCAAGCACGCCGATTTCGCAGTCGCCAAGCACGCCATTCGCGCTGTCGGGCTCACCAACAAGCACGAAAGTCACCATTGGCGGCATTGACTACGACCACGTGGCCGGGCACTACTTCAAGAGTGATACGCTCGACATGTCGACAAACTGCCGTTCCTGCTATGAGTTCATCGAGTTCAACAACAAGGGCAGGGACCTCGACAAATTGAGGGTGAAGTCGTGCGTGAGTGCGTAATTAGTTTCTGACCGTTCCCTCGCCGATGATGCCGTGATCTCACTTTCGGATCGTCTCTCTTTCTAGTGTGCGATTACCACGTGCACCTGGGGTGCTTCGAGCGCGCGCGGCACGACCAGTTCTTATTGCCGTGCGACGCGGTCCGCGCCCTCAAATCAACGGGGGCAACGACGGTCATGTTCCTGGCCGCGTCGGCCGAAAACAAGCGCGAATGGATCAAGACGTTTGAGTGGTGCCGCCGGCAACACTTACGAGCGCTGACCAAGAAGCAGACTTCGTCCTACATATCGGCCGACAACATGTCGGCGACGTCACACGGGTTTGACGTGTCGCATTCCGGATCCGAACAGCACTTGGCATCGATTCGTGGGTCCATTGGCGGGTCCGTACGCGGGTCGACAGCGGGTGTATGAGAGAGGACTCGGGCGGGATGAGGAGGGTTGGTGGACTTGGACGGGGAACGCGTGCACGATCAAATTGGACTGTGGGTGGAGGGACAATATTGCCTAGATTTTCTCATTTCGGGACTTGGCCGGGCCGACAAAAGCAAAAAGTGAGCGTCGAAGCTGCTGGAGGGGGCCAGGGTAGGGCCCCTGTGTTGGTCATATTTCTTGCGCTTCGTTCGGCAAGGATCAACGATCCCAGTTCCTGCAACGAGGCGCTTGCTATCGGCTGGCGAAGGCTACTGTCACTCACGGTATCAGAGAGGTAGGGCGGCTGAACAATGTGCGTCTGATGAAATGTGAGACGACTTGCCTCAGCTGGCCGTAAATCCAAAATATTCACTCCCACTCCCTCCCGTTCCCCCCACGTCCAATCACTCGTCGTCCTTACGCACGAGCCCCGCGTCCGCGACCTTACGCTCGACCGCCTCCCACACGGCGCGCCAGTAACCGTCCGGGTACGGCTCAGCAAACTCGCGCTCGGTTGGCGGGTGCATCCAGTAATTGAGCGCGATATGCACATCCGAGTCGTCACCGGAATACGACGTGACTTCGTGAAACCACGACGCCGGCAAGTAAAGCATATCGCCCGAATCGAGCGTGCACGTCACGCGCCGTGCAAGCGCGAGCCGCTGCTCGTGGCCCGCGTTGGCTGGGGACGTGGTCAGGTCGTCGCTCGGGTGCAGTGCCGAGACGGGGATGCGGCTGAAACTCGGCGGTTCCGAGGGGGTGGAGTCGGTGGGGGATGGCTTGGTCTCGGCGGGCCGTGCGCGCTTTTTGGACGATTTCGAAGACTTGAAGAACTGGTCGGCCGTCTCCTCGTCATCCTCGTCGTCAAAAGCGTCGGCATCAAAATCATCCTCGCCGCCAAAATCGAGGTCGTCCTCGGCATACTCGAGCATCGCGTCCATGGCCTCCTCGAGCCTTGCCGTCGCGCTATCCCACTCTTCCCCGTCCTTGACCCCTTGCGCCTCGAGCGCGTCCACCTTCACCTGCGCGTCCTCGACGGCCCACCGCGCGACATCCGCCGGGAACGCGCCGTCATCGCGCACGTCGTCCTCGTAGACGATCAGCCCGTTACGCGCGACGCGCTTGACAGTACCGTACAGGTCCATGTACTTTGCGTCGGCCGGCGAGAAGAGTGTGAACCGTTTCCGGCCCTGCACGAGCACGTACAGATTGTCGGCGAAATCATGGTGCAGGCCCGACGACGCGCCGCGCGGGGCGTTGCCGATCCACAGGTTCAGTTGTTGCGGGACGAGTGTTGAGAAGTAGGACGGGATCAGCGGGATGTCGCGCAAGAGCGGCGGGAGTGGCGGGGGGAAGACGTCGGCGATGCGCGCGGTCGTCGCGGCCGACCCGGGCGCGACGGTCGCATCGAGGTCATCGTCATCAGCGTCGGTCTTGACGGATTCCTCGGCGGTAGGCTCGTCCTCCAGCAACTTGTACTGCGTCGTCAGGTACAGGTTGGGCGAGGCCGGAATGCGCGCGAGAAACTCAGCAAACGTCGTCGGCTGCCGCTCCTTGCTAGTTCCAAACGTGCCTATCACCCACGACACAAATCAGCACGCGTCCACTCTCCACCCCGTGCGCACATGCAATACCCACCGGCAGCCCCCCTTCTCCTCGACCAATATCCGCTGCGCGCCCGCGACTTGAGCGAGGTACGTCAAATCCCGCCACTTGGCGTGCGTCGCGTCGTCAAGCACGGATGTGTCGCCCGTGATGATGCATGGCTGCCGCTTGGCAATGAACTCGGTGAAAAACGATTCGGGCGTGATCGAGCTCGCGGAGACGCGCGGTACTTGCCACCCGGCCGACGGCAGATGGAACCCGTTGTACTGGCTCGGGATCGATGGAATGCGTAGTTCGGGCTTGCGCACGAGCTTGGGTTTTTTGGCCGGGCGCGTCGTGGAGGGTGGAGGTGCGGCCGGGCCGGACGCGGCGGTCGCAGTGGCCCTTTTAGTACGGCCCGGCTTGTTCTTCTTGGTGCGCGCCATGGCTGCGCATGGGTTGCGAGCAGTTGTCGTCGGTGATGACGACGGGATCAACTCGGGCAAGAACATTGATGTCGAAAACGATCCAGTTCAAGTTGCGAGGTTCAAGTCACAGTCACATGTTCCTCTTGGCTTGCACGGTTGCCCGATTCAACGTCGTTGCTGACTTTGACGAAAGAGAGCCCTCTCTCCGCACACGCCAATTATCAACATGGTCCGTTTGGCCACCAACAATAATCTCGCAGCAACGGCAGCAGCAGCGACGGCAACAGCGGAAACGACGGCGTGAACAACCGCATCCCCGACGACCTCCCCTCGCGCGGCCTCGGCTCGCTGCATGACCGAACGCACGCCGTGCGAACGGATGGACGAGCGTGACCACCCCCCCCCCCCTCCCCCGCACCACGCCGATTGACGGACCTCTGTCCTGAAATCTTGGGCCAAATGACCTTTCCCGCGTGAGGCATCCTGTCCGAAGATCATTTTGGCGAGATGCGACTGCTTGACGGGCAAGAAAACGGCGGAGGAGCGACATGGTGCAAATGCGCGTAGGACTCGCTTTGCTGAACTCGCACTCATCACGCCGTGCTGCTCCTCTGCCCGTTTTCCTCGACGGCAGAACGACGTTTGGCAGCGCGCTGTGCCGGTTGGGCCGCTCTCGGACAGCTTTCTTCATTCTGCACGATGTGGGGGGGGGGGATGTGCGAATTCAGGTCGATTTTACTCTCGACGGCCGGTGGGATGTCGGATCGATTTGCTTCGATTTGACCCGATTTTGCCGTCACCTTTGGTTTTGCATGGCGTCTCCCGGGAACCGTTTGCTGCTGCCGCCGCTGTTGTTGTGATCAATTTCTCTGTCCGTTCTATTCGCTGCGTTTGGAGCCGCTCGCTGACTCCTGCTCTGCTGTTTTTTTGCGTTGACATACGCCTAGGCCATCGCAAAGAAGAAGAAGTGGTCGAAGGGTAAGGTCAAGGACAAGGCCAACAACGCCGTGACCCTTGACAAGGCCACCTACGACAAGATCTACAAGGGTGCGTCTTCCTTGCTCTTTTCCTCTGATCGCTTCACATTGTTTCTGACCTCGAATTCCTTCAAACAGAGGTGCCCACGTACCGCCTGATCACGCCGTCGGTTGTCGTTGACCGCATGCGCATTTCGGGCTCGCTTGCCCGTGTTGCTCTGCGCGAGCTCGAGTCGAAGGGCTTGATCAAGCTCGTCTCGGCGCACGCGTCGCAGCTCATCTACACGCGCGCGACGATCGGTGCTGACGCGACCGCCTAAATCTCTTGACGATGGAAGTGTCGCGGGCCGTGGATTTGTGAATAGCAACACTGCGGTTCTGAACGTTTTGCTGTCGCTCGTCGCCGTTCAACCAGAGAGATCTCGCCTTCATTTATTCACCACACCTACCCAACGGTCGTAACGAGTGGTGGAGACGCAATGGACCAAAAGAGCAAAGACTGGGATGACGTGGACGTGTCGTTGGGCGCGAGCCGATTGTCAGATGGCGCAGCTTCCTCTTAGCCTACGTAAATTAACATGTGGACTGTGTTGACTTGTCAGAGCACAAGTTGCAAGCTGCGAGGAGTGCTGTTTTCTTGAATGCGCGGGAATCGAGTCGGCAATCATGTCGACCAAGACTTTCGATGGGCCATGAACTGCACCAACCGCTCATCGCCACCAGTACCGCGATTTCCTTTGCGACTACCTGCAATCTTTTCCGCGCGACCCCAAGCAGCAAACGACGACGATGGTGACCGACGACGCGCCCGCGCCGCTCCATTCCCGGCCCGAATCCGACGTTGGCAGCGACCATCACAACGATGACCAGAGCCGTGACCACGACCCGGCCAAATCGACCATCGACCACTTCTTCGACGATCCCACCAGCCCGCAAACCACCAGTCCAAGCGACGCACCCTTCTCCTCGTCCACGTTTGTCTCGCCGTCCTCCACCAGCACATCCATCTTCACGCGCCGCCCGCGCTTACGTCCGCGCACGACCCCGAAACGCTCCTCCATTATCCACGAATGGCCGCGCGGTAGCCCACTGACTCCGCCTTCGCGGCAACCGGACTTCACGCACGTGCCGCCGACGCCGGCCTTCGGCGCGCCGCCAACACCGGCACCAGTCCCGGTGCAGTACGGGTATCAGACCGTGATGCAGTACCGGATGCCGCGCGTGCCTGTACGCACGCCGTTATCGGCGTATGAGGACATGGAGGACGACGAAGAAGACGAGGGCGAGCGCGATGAGTACCGGCCAGAGATAGTGACGGATACGCCGGTCCCGATGGCCGGCGGCGGGATGCGGCACACGGCGTGGCTCCATGGTGGGAGGCCGCACCGGCCGAAACGGCGCGACCCGATGCGCGACGGAGTGCGCGCATTACCGAGGTCCGAGTCGGTCGTTGTGTGGGCTCAGCGGATGCTCTTGTGGACGTGGGCGCTCGTCCGTGTCGCGGCGGTGCTGTTGCTTGCGATGATCGCATGGCAGATCCATTACGTGGTCGTCCAAGAACGCGCGAGGCGACCGACCGCCGGGTGGACGGCTAAGATGATCGCATCCGCGGCGGCACCCGACGAGGACGTGGCGAGCGCGGTGTTGGCGACGGTGAGCGAGTGGAACGCGACGGCGCAGGTCGCGTTGGATGTCGTCGTCGAGATGGTCGGGCTCTTGTCGGGCCGCGCCAAGGTGGCGCTCCTGGTGGTAGTTGCGGTGGCCGTGGTTCCGGTGCCGAGGATCGGCGAGGGGGTGTGCGGCAGGCGGCGGCATCGGTGAATGGAATGAGTTGCTTTGTTTGCAGCGAGGTGCGGCGTTATGGTGGTGAATGGGCGCGGCAGGTACACGATGCGGGCAAAAGATGCGAATCAGGTCAGGCTTGCGTTGCTCGAGCACAGGCCGGAGCGGACAGGTCGCCCTCGCTGGAAACAGGCCAGCGACGCGACTCAAGAGCCAGCGCGGTGGAAGCGCGAGACAAAACCGAAGTGCCTCGCACATCGACCACGGGACTTCCGCGTGAGGGGCATGTGGCAGTTCCCACCGCACGCTAGCTCACGCGCCGGCCTTCCGTCCTTTCCATCTCTCTTCTCGCGACCACAAACGGCGGCCGCAACGAAATATTTGCCGCGACACGACGACGAGACGTACGGCGACGGCGCTCGCGAAGAGCCCTCTCCCGCGCACGACACTTGCTGCACTGCTCCCGTGCGCTGCCGCCGCATCTGTCCGTCCGCTCAATGGCCGTTTCGGTCCATCCCCGGCCGCTGTACTGTTCTCTCGACCTGCCCTGCCTTCTGCCCCTCCAAACGTTTCAATTCCCTCGTCCAAGATGATGCGCGGCAACGAGGCACCCATGCAAGTCGACTCGCCGCGTCCGCAGTCGGCGCTCGCGGGCCCGACTGGCTCCGGCACAACTGGCTCCGGCACAACCAGCAGCAGCACGGCGCCAAGGACCCCCTTTTCATTCGGCCGGTCGACCGTCCCCGGGCCATCGACCCCGGCCGCTTTTTCGGCCTTCACTTTCGCGCCCAAATTCAGCACCCCGCTGCGCACGCCCATGACCCCAGCAACAGTCAAGGCCTCGCGGCGGTCCCACTACTCGGACCCTCCCTCGCCGGGATTGCCGCGCACGCCGAGTGATGACGACCGGGACGAGCATGAGAGCGACGAGTACGAGAACGAAATGGAGCCCGTAGCAACGCCCGCGCCACCGTCGTTTTTGGGCAAGGCGCGGCAGTCGCTCTCGAACGCGACCGAGTCAGCCAAGAAACTGTCGGCCGCCGTGTTCACCGCCCCGGCGTGCGCACCACCCGCTGTTCCCGCGACCCCCGCGTCAACTGCCGCAGCCGACGTGTTCCGCACGCCGAGTATGACCCCGTCTCGCGCGGGGGCTGCACGGTCGCGGTTGAGCACGACCGTGACCCCACGACAGACTGGGCCGCTCCGT
Organism: Allomyces macrogynus ATCC 38327; assembly: GCA_000151295.1. Taxonomy (NCBI): domain Eukaryota; kingdom Fungi; phylum Blastocladiomycota; class Blastocladiomycetes; order Blastocladiales; family Blastocladiaceae; genus Allomyces; species Allomyces macrogynus. Next base: position 96,747 of record GG745356.1, on the reverse strand, counting down.
CCGCACGCGACCCCCGGAACGGCACCACGGCCGTCAAAACGCGCGCGTCAAGCGAGTGAATCGGGCGACGACGATTCGGGCGACGACGGCGACGCGTGCAGTACGACGAGCTACGCAATGAGCCCGCACGTCGCGTTGACGCCGTACCACCACGCGATGCACTCGCCCATGTACTCGACGCCCTACCCGCCGCCGCAATTGTTCCCAATGACGTTCACGCCCATGCGGTACGCCGCGGGGGCGCAACCGACCGACGACGATTCAGACTTGGAGAACGACAAGCTGGTCGAACCCGCACCGGCACCCGCACTCCCACCACACCTAGCCCTTCTCGGGTACCTGCAAGTTCTGTGGAACGTCCTCCTCGCGAGCGCGGGTGCGTACGTCGTGTATACCGCCTACGCCGCGGCGGCCGCCGACTTGGCGCACCGGTTCCAGGCGTACACGGCTGACGAAGCGGCCAAAATCGACGAGTGCGCGCGCCAGTACGTGACCAACCGGTGCGATCCGGCCACGCGGGTGCCCGCCGTGAACGCGTTCTGTCTTGATTTGGAAAAGTGTATGCATGCGGACCCGACGCGGGTGCCGGCGACGGCTCTGTCGGCCGCAGCCGTGGCGGAACTGATTGATGCGTTTGTGGCCAAATTGTCGTACAAGTCTCTCGGGTTCTTGTTGGCGATTGCTTCCGTCACGGCGATGATGAATTGGGCGTGTTCGTGCGCGCGGCCACGCACGAGTGCGGCGAGTGCGCCGGTGAGTAAGCCGGTGGCAAGGCGCGCGCGGCTGCAGAGGACACCGATGCACCACGCGCACCATGTGCATCATCCGGCCATGTACTCGCCATTTGGGAATCCGTATGCGGGCGCTTATGGGTCGCCGATGGCGTACATGTCCCCGGCAGGACCGCAGCATGTGCCCCCGACGCCAGGGACGGCGGGGAGCGTGGTGAAGCGGAGGATGGGGGCGGTGGTTGAGGAGGAGGAGTGATTGGGGTATCGGATGGAGCGTCGCGGAGCTTGATTTGGGTCGTGATGATGGTGTTTTGGCGATAGTTTGCATCAGTATTTGGTTGGGGTGCGCCGCGATCCATGGTCAAGTGTCCATTCAGATTTCTTGGCACCGTGGGAAGGGCATGGCATGTTTCCTGCAGTGCGACAGCGCTTCGACCAACCCATAAAAGGTTCAGGAAGAGGCTGAATATCAATCGCGCTCATGTTGATTCACGAACAGAGGATGGACCAAGAGAGTTTGGCAAGTGGTCAGGCGCGATTGTGTGTCTTCTGGGGAGTCAAATGACGGGACACGACACCACAGGAACGGAGAGAGTTTAGGTTCACCCCCCAGTCAGGACAGAAGACTTTTTTATCGAAGAATGCAAAAACCTCTCCGAATTCAATTAAATATGATTCTTGTTCGATTGGCTATGCAATCCGGGTGAGCAATTTTTTGTGTCAACTGAAATGGTGATGTATCACGACGTCGCATCCAGGCGAACTTCAGGCTGCCACTTCCACGTTGCACTTGAAACGATAGACATCATTTCCGACAGCCAAGAACACACACGATGTAAACCGGAAAGGACTAAGGAGGTACTTCTGAACTGCATGACCGAGGTAGCTGACTTTATAGATCGACATGGAAAGGAGCAACTTCACTCACAAAAAGTGCGAAAGTCGTTGTGAAGCGATTGCGCCGTTCAACGCCTCTCCCTTTCGTATTCGCTCTCCCTTTCATATTAGGAACGCATCAGGGGTCAGCGGCGATGTTGCAGGAAGAGGACGAGGGTGGGTTGGGCCCCAGCTGCTGTGTTGCTCACATCTATTTCGCATCATCAGGGTGAAGGGTCTGTAATTCAAGGTTCTGCAATGACGCGCTTTCAATTGGTCCGTAAATGCGATCTCAACAGCAGCAAGGGCATGCGCGCAGCAGGGAAACTGACCGGAGAAGGAGACGTGTTGTCACGGACCCCTCGCATCCCTTCCTTGGAGCCGGTTGGGCCTGGTCGAAGCTCGTCGCTTAGTCAAGTCAATGGTTTTCTGTTGACGGGGCACGGTCGATGCGTCCTTGTTGGCGGATGTGGCGTAGAGAACGAAACCATTTTTCATGAGCAAGCAACCGGCAAACATACGAAACCAAACGTGACACGGATCGCATCAACATGGACCTCTAAATACAACAAAGGAATCGGACCGGGCCGGTGGGGTACTGGATCAGGGTAGCGGGCAACGAAACAAACCACGAAAAGCGAACGTCAAAATACAAAGTGGCGCCAACACCGCGCGGCAAGACAAGGCTCTCTCAAATCAACTCCATGCCGCTGCCCTTGACGAGCACGATGCGGCGCAGCTCGTGGCACAGGACGTCGAGGTACTCGAGGTCTACCATCACGCAAAAGTGAGTCTCAGTTCGTCGCGGATCGAGCCGAGGAGGGCGCGGGACGCACAATCGATTGCATTCTGGTCGGGCGCTGGGACGGGCAAGTTGCAAAAAATGAGTTCGGCGTCGCTCGAGTGCTGCCGCATCAGCTGGTTGAGCTTGACTGACGTGTTCATGAAGTCGAGCTTTTTCTTGTCCCTAAACGGTGGAGAAGGATGAGCGCGACGCAATGACTTGGGTCCGCATGCGCGAAAGAACGTACGGCGGGTGTCGCATGGCCACCGGGTTGTGGCTCATATGGAACGAACTCATGGATCGGTTCAGGTTCGACACCGACTAAACGCAACAGCGGTGGACGGGTCAGTTTCCGACGGCGTCGCAAACCATGCCAAGAGAAAGCGAGAAACTATACGCGATTCCTTGGCGCGCCCGCGGCCTCCTCGAGCGACCGCAACAACTCCTGCCTCGCCTCGAGATTCATCGTGCACTCGTAGGCAAACTCGGAAATATCGTAGTCGCCAAGCTCCAGCACGATCGCCTCGGCATCAATCCGCATCGCTGCCAAACTCTCAACGAGCTGCTTCTTCATCTGAATCGAGTTGTCAGTCATTTGCGCGACCGCAAAGATCCGCAACGTGCACCTCCGCCAGACCGCGTGCCGCTTGAGCAGCCACGGCAACAGCGCGAGGATCCCGCCGTCGTGCACGACCCAATAGACGTCAATGCACCCGCCGTTCACGGGTGTGTCGATCGGGAAGTCGCGAATCCCGCGCAACAGCAGGACGGCCTTGCCGAAGAGGATCACGTTGCGCACGGCCTGTACGAAATCGCGAATCTTTTGCGAATCCGTGGTGCGTTCCGGGAACCCCATGACGACCGTATTCGGCCGGAGCACGCCAATCCCGGCCGACTGCACGCACGCCGTGATCCCGTCGGCAAGCGACGCGCAGACCAGCACTTCGGCAAACGCATTCACGTCAAACTTGCGCACCATGGCCCGCATCATCGACGTTTCGCGCTCGATCTGGTTGGCCTTGACGGCCTCCTCAAACGGCTTGATCAGTAGTCGGCACACGACCGACAAGCCGCCTGATTTCTTGAGTTGTGCGAGAAACGCGAGAATGTGGAACGACGACGCGGCGACACCGTCATTGTGCTCGGGCGCCATGAACGCAATGATTTGCGGGCGCCACATGCGCGGCGTCTGCGGGTGCTGCTCGAGGTCGAGTAACTTGGCCTGTGCAACTTGCAGCCGAAGCGACCACATGCCTTCGCCGCCCCAGTTGACTTCGGCACCGCGGAACTCGAGCAACTTGTAGACGATATATACGCCGACGAGCGCCAGGACCGCGCCGAGCCAGCTGAGCACAAACATGAACGAGAGCGACACGACGCCGCCGAGCAATGACAACGTCCAGTGGTAGAACCGGAACGTCGGCCGCCAGACGACGGCGTTCGTGAACCCAAATAACGCCGTGGCCAAGTTGATGCACGCGTAGGTGAGCAGGTAACACATGGTCGTGACGGGCGCGACGACATCGAGCGACCCGGCGAGTACGCCCGCGGCTGCAATCGTGAACGTGACGCCGAGCGCCTTGTACCGGCCGTTCAGCCAATACAGCGACAAAATGTCGTCTTTCGCAATCGCGCGAAGCACGCGCACGGAACCCATCAGACACTGCAATGCCGGACCCAACGTCGCTGCGACTGTCGCCGTGTACCCGACCGCCGGGTGCGGCCACGCGAGGAGTGCCATGAGCAGACCCTCTGGGTAGCTGCGCGTGCGCAGCATCGCGCCCGAGACGGTCGTGCCGAGCAAAACGATCACGGCCGCGTAGACGAGCGTCGAAGTGCCGATTGCGGCGAGCGTACCGGTCGGAATGACGCGCTCGGCGCGTCGAACAATGCCCGTTTTGTTGACCCCGGCCATGATCCCCGTGACGCACGGGAAGAAGAGGGCAAACAGTTTGGTCCAGGGGACATCCTGCGCGCGACCGTACAGGTCCGGCTCCCCCTGGCCTGGATGCAAATTGTCGGAGAGGTGCCCCGGGAAGCCGGTGACGCCCGGGAGAGACGTGACCAGCCGGTTCGAGGCCATGATGCCGACAACGATCAGGATGAGGCCGCTGCAGACGAGTAAGATGAGGGCGAACCCGACGCGGTGCATCTGTTGGTGGTTTCGTGCGTCGTGAGTCGCGTGTGCGGCTCGAGGGAGCACGGGATGGGGATACGCACCCACCGCGGAGGCAAGAAGAGCGCGCTCATAAGCAGGCACAATGCCGAGAATCCGTAGACGCGCGCCGTCATTTGCGGGTCGGAAAAGACCCACTCGGACGGGATCACATAATTCTATCGGCTCAACGTTAGCGCTGCCGTACCAACGGTATTGTCTCGCATCCGGAAATTACGAACCGTGAACACTTCCATGCACCCGAGAATCGACGTTGCGACGGCGATGCTCGTCGACAGGTAGAACATGAGCCCCACGGCACCGCCGACCTCGCGACCGAGCGTACGACTCAGCAGGTAGTAGGCGCCGCCAGCCTCTGGTAACAGTAGAGTATCAGCGCGTCAGCGCAGCCCAAGAAGAGAGCGGTAATCGCGCGTGAAAGTACGAACGGGAATGCAATCCGTTGGCGACCATGGCGGACATGGACAGCGCCGTGGTCAACGTCTAACAAAAAGACACGTCAAATCAGCGCAACGCCCACAACACATTCAAGACTCTTCGAACGTACGCAGATGACGGCCATGAGCAGGAAAATCAGCGCGCCCGAAACACCGGCCATGCCGACGACCCAAGGTAATCGAACAAATAAGATGATGCCGAAAATGTTTTGCAGACATGGCAACAGCACGCCCGTCATGATCCCGAGCTACGGAATAGTCGGCACAAACTGGATAAGACTTGAGTATTGCCGACCGCGAATATCCACCCATCATTTGGGACTACGCACGAACGGAGCCGGTGGTGGTGGTGGAGGTGGTTTCGACGCCTCTACGCAACCATTCCATCGAGTCAAATCAACTTCCGCCACGGCATGGACAAGCAAAACAAAGTACGCACGCGAGTTATTTGACGGCGACCGCAGCAAATACCGTGACACGGGGCGTCGGTTCGACCCATCGTCCTCGAACAGCGCCAAGTTGGACGAGACCGACGTATACGTCAGGTTGTTCAAGTTGGAATTGATCAGTGTCGCCGTGGCCATATCCGGCGAGATTTGGTCGCGCCGAATACTGCCAACGGGCGGCATCGGGAACGCGCCCGTCGACGACAGGAACCGGCGCCGCTGTTCGCTCGACGGCGAGTTGAGTAATGTCGTGTAATTGCTTGCCAGGGAACCGGGCAAGTGCGGAACGGAACGGACACATGGGCTGGTTGCGGCACACGGGAGGTGCGGCGGGACGGGCGACCGCGCGCGTGCCACGTCGTCATCGTCGTCGGCGCCCATGTCGTTCGTGTACGAGGACGACGAGGAGGTGGAAGAGAGCGAGAAGCGGTGCTGGTTCGACCGGACGCACAGCTTGAGGTCGTTGGCATCACACGGTGCAATGTCGTTGTCGTCGTCGGGAGAGGTTGTCGTGATGCCGGGATCCACAGCGCGCGACTCCGGTCCCGGGCCCGGTGGCCAGTTCATAATGGCGGATTTCTTGTCCATGGCGAGCGAGAGAGCGAGTGCGGGCGTGCGCGTGACACAGTATCGATCGAAATGAGCACGGCACTGCGGCGCTGGGGCCAGTGCCGAGCGTCGAAAACGCGTGCCTGAGCGTGCAATGGATGCTGTGATGTCGCAAAGTCGAGCGAGAATGAGCGAGTGAAGAATAGGAACGAGCGAGAAAGCAAGGAAGAAGGACGCGAACTTGGAGGGAGGCGAGCAAAGAATGGAAACCAATGGAAACCACAACACGACGGCCCCAAGACAGCTTGGCACGCAGGATTCGAGACCCAAGAGACGCGTGCGTTGAACGAGTGCCGTCACACACGCCAGGGAGAAAAGATGATCAACGATGGTTGGCCGACGACGACAGAAAAGAGCAACGGCGAAGGAGGCGCACGACAGGCCGGGGGTGGCGTTCGAACTATGCGCTGGTTGTGTTGGATGGCGTCGCGGCGGCTTCGCGTCGAGTCGGGCGGAAACGGGTCAAATTTTACACCGAGATGTTGCAACTGCTTGCAAAGCAAAGCTCGCGACTGGTGAGAGGGTCGCACAGGTCAGCGACTCGGCAACTAGTCGTGGAAGATGATCACTGGGCCGGTGCACGGAGCCGCGGCGGCCAGTTGACAGGTCCTCGCGGCCGATCAGCACCGCCAGAAAGGACGAGCACGCTGTCGGATGTCGGGTTGAAGATGGTTGCTGGTAGTGGTAAAGTGCGGATTGTTGATCAGGCGGCCAGGCATAGACGTGGCGGTGCTGTGGCGCTGTTTCGAACGTTGCACTGGTCAAACCCGGCCCGTTTCGGCGTCGCAAGACAGGCGTCACTGGTCGCAATAGCTTGCACCGAGTCGTGTGGTGTCGTCGTCGTGCTGGCAAGCTCGGCGGCAACGTTGCCGGCGCGGACACGAGCGTTGCGTTGCTGATTTTGCTGAAAGAAAGCGCCATTTTACAGCAACATGGCGGCATGTTTGTGGAGTGACGTGGAGGCGTGTCGGCCAGCAACGCGTCGGACGCTTCCATGATGCACCACGTGTGGCCGCCAACAGCAACCACCTGGTCCGCCCCAGAAGTGGCTGAGCGCGCACCACTCGCGCCTTCACCTTCACGCGTGTCCTTCTGTCGACCTCGTCAAGCTCGCCGCGCGTTCGTCGTCCTCTTCATCGTCACCCCCACTCCGCTGTCGTTGCGCCGGCTCCCCTGTTGCTCGGCCACGACACCGACGCCCAGCCCGTACCTGCCGACCCCGCCACCAACCTGCTCTTGCCCAAGATGCTGCAGCAAGTCACCGACTCGCTCGACATGTCGTCGCTGTCCTCGGCGCTCGCCGCCGTCTCAACGCCCGCCGACAAGCGCCTGCAGCACCTCGACGAGATTGACGAACAGTCGCTGCGCGACCTCGTCAAGGACGTTTTCAAGCAAGTCGCGGCCAAGGAGCGCGGTACGGTTTACTTTGCTGCCGCTTCTTTACGCCACCCCGCCAAGGCTGACCTGCTGTACGTACCACCCCAGACCTCGTCCTCGCCGCGCAAATCGGCCAGTCGCTGCTCGACAAGAACAACGAGCTGCAAGCCGCACTCGCTGCCGCACAGGCGTCGCACCCGTCCACCACCGACTCCGACGACGCCGATAACGCCGACTCGGACAGCCCTCGTCCCACCCCCGCCGAGTTGCCCGCCGACTACGCTGACCTCGAAGCGCACAATGCTGACCTGGCCGGGCGGATTGGCGACCTGGAACGCGCATTGCGCGACTTGCGCAACGCGTCGCGCCGCGAAGTGCGCCACCTGGCCGCGGAAATTACGTCGTGCAAGGACCGCGCCGACGCGGCCGAGGCAAAAGCCGCGGAAGTGGCTGTTGTCAAAGACCGACTGGCGCGCGAGAAACTCGAGTTGAAGGTGCAGTTGGCCAAGGCGCAGGCGGCGGCGGCCGCAGCTGCTGCAGCTGCTGCGGAAGATGAGGATGCGGGGGCACCCGAGGATGCACCGGTGCCTGTCGGGCTCGAGGACCTGGAAGAAGAAATGTACGCTCTGCGCGACGAGCGCGAAGCGCTCTCCGAGACGAACCAGGAAATGGCGACGCGGCTGGCCGACGCTTTGACGAAACTCGACGATATGGCGCAGCGGTACGAGGCCATGGAACGTACACTCGCCGAGTACACGGCGTTGCAGGACTCGTACAAATTGCAGGCCGCGCACATCACGGAATTGTCGGAACTCGTCGAGACGCAGCGCCGGCAACTGGCGCCCGCGGCCGAAGGGGACGAGGTCGAGGAACATGAGGTTGGGACCGAGGTGGTGGAGCAGCACGAGGGACTGTTTGCGCGGCTGCGGCATCACCGCGAGAATGCGGACGCGTCGAATGCGTCGTTGATTGCCGAGCTGGAGCGCGCCTGGGCCAAGGAGCGTGGGCCGCAGCCGCCGGCCTCCGGGTTCTCGGGGTTGTTTGAGGGCGTGCGGTCGCTGCTGCAATTGCACTAAAGAAGCGCGAGCTGAGCGGGCTCGGCCTTTGCGTTGCTGATAGCATTTCCGTCGCGCGCTTCATGACGGCGACCCCCCGCAGCCCGTTTTTGATTTTGTTCCCCCAAAACCATCGTGTTGTCTTGTGGCATTTATCTTTTGTACAGTTCCTTGCTTTCCTCTACCCTCACACGAAATGGAAATAAAAAGACGGACCCAGTTGTGTCTTGTGATCCATTCGATATTCTACAACGGCGCTGCACCATGGCATGGTAAGAACAAAACAGAAACGAAACTCCACGGCAGCAAGCAAACCGACAACATGCGCGGCCCCACGCGCGACACGATACGCAATCAAGAACCCAAAGATGAGTAAAAACAAATTCACGTCCAATAAACACCTCCCACATCCCGTCCCGTCCCCACCTTCAGAACCGCTCCTTCATCCGCGCCGACACGGTCCGCAGCGTCGAATACACCTTGCCAGGCGGCGAACCCAGAATCAGCGACACGACCGCGTCTTTTGCCACCCGGATATTTTGGAACGACCCCAAAATGTGAATCTTGGTATCGGCCACAACGATCCGGGTCCGAGACGCATTCTCAATGGTAAACTTGGTCTTGCCGTTCTTGCCGGCAATGCGGCCAATCGCGCGCGACAAGTGGTCGCCGTTGAGCGTCTTGACGTCCTTGATCTCAAACGAGTCGAGGAAGAGGTCGTCGAGTCGCAGGAGCGCGAGCGCGTCGGTCACGTCGAATCCCACGGCAAAGGCCTTGACAAAGTCGTGGCCCTTTTGCAGCGAGGACGGTTCCTTGGTCTCGGCGCACGACTATAGGTCGATTCGGTGAGCTGAATTTGGCCAACGCGTGAGGAGGGGGAGAGCAAAACGCACCCGCAGCTCGACGCACTTGGACTTGAGGTTGAACCGCACTGCAGACCCATGTGCTCGACGAGCGGCGTGTAGATTTGCAGCCACTCCTTTTTCAAGGGGGTCAGGCGGTGTGGCGGGATCAGCACGCGGCGGAATTGCTTGCCCGTGGGCTAAACGTTGTCGAGGCCATCATCAGTTGCGGCCACGACCTCGGAATTTGATGGATGGGGCCATGGTGCGCACCGCCATCTCCTGCGCCGTCGCCGGTGCAAACTTGGGCTTGGCGTCCACGTCCATACTGTCGTCCTGCGCGGTGGAAGTGGCCGCAGCGGCCTCGTCGGCGGCGGCGATAATGTCGACAGGTGCCAAGGTCACCGACTTGGGGTCCATATTGAGGGGTTGGATGCGGTGGGGCCTCGAGGCGGGGTTGGACGAGCGATGGATAGGATTCGAGTTGCGGACGCCGTTGAGTGCTGCGGGCAGCCTGCGGTGATAGTGTTGCGGTCGGTGTCGCTGCCGGGTCGTCGTCTGTGCGTGCTCGTCGTGGTGCCCAAGGGGGGGGGGGGGGGGGGTTGCCGACGTTGCGGTTCGCGCGCCGAGGACCGACAAGGCGTGAATGGTCACCTGATGCCATGTGGCATCGTTGCTAGGAGCTGCGATCGTTAAGGTGTGGTTTGCCATGCTGGTTGCGCCAGGGTTCGAACCAGGCACCTTCTGATCCAACGGTCCAACGCGCGGTTCGCCGAACGGAAAATTACGAAAGGCGCGCTGCTTGAACCCACGCGGGCGCTGCCACAGGCGAACTCGCTCTCAATCCTGCTTGCCCCACACTTCTTCTCTCCCCAAGAACAGCTGCAACCGAACGCAACCAACCAACCAACCAATCAAGCGACCATGGGCCGCCTTGCTGGACAGACCGTCTTCATGTACGCGCGCCGGCCCAGGATGTCAACGACCACGAACGCAGCACGAGCAGATCCAACCAATTTTGCGAGTCGCGACTTGATCAGCTCGTGCACGCGCCATGGAAACGATTTCTGACCGAGATCCCGCGACTCTACACCGTTTCTATCCGATGGACGACACGACGACGCGAACGACAGTACCGGCGCGAGCGCTGGGATTGGCGCGAGGTAAACTTTTGGCCGACGTTTCCTGCTCAACCGCCAACATGCTAGAGCACTGATCGCGCACGTATCCTCCCCTGTCGCTATTCCGTAGCTGCGCTCGGTATGCTTCATTTCGCACTTGCACCCTTTCTGCGCGCCAAGACCTGCTGACTGAGGCGCGATCCCCATTGCCAGCCACTTTGCCGAGGAGCACTGCAACCTAGTCCTGACGGCGCGCCGTCTCGAGCGGCTCGAGGAGCTCCGCGCCGAACTGCTCGCGCAGTACCCGGAAATTCAGGTGCACGTGGTCGCGCTCGACGTGACCAAGCGCGCTGACGTGTTTGCCGTCGTGGACGCGCTGCCCGAGGCGTTCAAGAACGTGGATGTGCTCGTCAACAATGCAGGTGCGTTTCCGCGAGCCAGCGATTCGTCCCGATCGTGGAGAAGGTGGTGTTCTCACGCCGGGTTGGTGTCGAATTGACAATCTAGGCTTGAGTCTCGGTCTCGACCACCTGCTCGACGTGAGCGAGGAGAGCGTCAACATCATGTTCGACACGAACGTCAAGTGCGTTGTCCACTGCAGCTCGGACCGATATCAGCAGCGTATCGCGAACTGACGGCGATTCCTCAGGGGCCTCCTCAACGTGACCCAGGCGATCGTCCCGGCCATGAAGCAGCGCGGCAAGGGCCACATCATCAACATTGGTTCCGTCGCGGGCAAGCAGGCCTAGTACGCGCTTCTTCTCTATCCACACCCAATCCTCCCCACCGTCCCACTCACCCTTTACCCCTCGTCTAGCGCCGGCGGCTCCATCTACTGTGCGACCAAGCACGCGGTCGAGGCCATGTCGCAAGCTCTGACGCAAGAACTCGTTAACACGCCGCTGCGCGTGACCTTGGTCGCGCCCGGGCTCGTCCAGACCGAGTTCTCGGTCGTGCGGTTCCACGGGAACCAGGACAAGGCCGACTCTGTCTACAAGGGGCTCGACCCGTTGACGGGCGACGATATTGCCGAGGTCGTCGTGTTTGCTGCGTCGCGTCCGCCGCACGTGCAGAGTACGTTACGTTTAGGTTCGATTTGAGGACGGATTGGGGATGGGTCCTCACCAATTGCGTGCGGACGTCCAGTCAACGACATTCTCGTCTACCCGACGCAGCAGGCGTCCGTGTTCCACATCCACCGCAACTAGGCGGGATATCTCCGCTGTGGGTTACGCGTGGGCGCATAGAAGCGCTTGCGCATGAGCGGTTGCGGCTCGCCGACCGCGGAGCGTCCAGTGCACCCAGCGCACTGGTGCAGATTGGAGTCGTTGTCGTAAATGAATCGGTATCTTAGTCCACCAGGCCGCACTTGCAGTCATCGTCAGGAGCGTTTCAATACAAGATCCACTCCAGAAAACTACAGAGAACTCCATCGCGTCCAAATAACGTGATTTACGAATGAATAAGCCTGATAAAATGACGCCGCCCACGTCACTGGCCCTTGCGACGCGACGCCAACCAACGCCAACCTGCAACGAAACGCCACCATTGCCCGGACGCACGCTCACAACGATCAGACAAAATGAACAACCAACAAAGGAACACACGCGTGTGGAGGACCGCGCCAGCGTGAAGGAGAGTCGGACCCATTGCATCTCTCGCGCAGACGAGCACCATCAGCACCAACTTCCAGACCGCGCAGCAACAGCAACGCGCGGGCCCATCGACAAGGTGGGATACGCATGCATCGCCCGAACCGATTGAACAACCAGGTTGCGGGAGCGCCGGCTCGCGGCAGTGGCGTAAAGTCATGAACTGACCGACGTGTTCGTGTTGCGTCCGTGTATTCCGTGTCAACCAGCAGCAGCCCAGCCCAGTCCATCAGACCAGCGATCATGTCCTACTCGTACGGCCGCGGACGGCGCACCTACTCGCGGTCGCCGTTTGCGACCGACGACGACAGCCAGGACCAGGCCTGTACGTTCGTTGATGCGCCACCTTCCCTCCCTCCACCTCTTCGATACATTCACGTTGACGCATCCATTCAACAGCCCAGCGCGGCCGGTCGTCAACGCGTATCCCCGCACCCCCCTCGCCCGCGTCCTCGTCGTCGCACACGTCCCCAACGGGCGGGAACCGATACCTGGCCCCGACCGACCGCCCGACGTCTCCGCTCACGTATGGCAGCCGCACGCGCGCGGGCGCCTACCAGTCGTCGGCCATGTCGTCGATTCTCGGCGGGTCGGCACCGACGCCCGTGGTCGCGCCTGCGGCCGAACGGTCGCGGTCGCGGTCGCGCGGGTTTGCTGCGGCCGAGTCGAGCGAGTCGCCGTTGTACGTATACATTGTGCGGGACGCGTAGGGCCGATTTTACCGAATTGTTGCCATTAACTGATGGGAATGTGTTGAACAGCGCTACGTCGACGACCGAACCCGTCCCGCCGATCCGCACCGATATGCGGTCGCCCGTGCCGCGCAGCGAGAACCTGCGGTCGCCCGGCGGCGCGCGGTCGGCCGTGCCCGGGTACATGCGGTCGGTGAGCCCGGCGCCGTCGGTCGCCGCGTCCGACATGACCGTCTCGGCGTTCCGCGACCCAGAGGCGTTCCGCAAGTTCAAGACCAAGCTGGCCGACCTCAAGGAGGATCTTGGGAATGCCAAGTCGGAGCTCGACAAGCGTACGTTGTCTGCCGCCTGTACTGAGCCGTTGGGCCGAACGCGACGATTGACACGTTTTTGGACGTGCATAACTAGGTACGCGCGAGCGCGACGAGCTGCAGAACAAGGTTGCTTCCCTCGAGCAAGAATCGACGGCGGCGCACCGGGACCTGTCGCAGGCGCACGCGCAGATCCGCGATCTCGATGAGGAGCTGGCCACGCAAAAGGCCGAGATGCAGGCCGAGATCAGCGCACTGCGCAACGAGCTCGGCCAGACACAGAACGACTTGGCGGCCAAGACGGCCGCGCACGACGATCTCGCCTACGAGCTGCGTACGCTGCGCGTCGACCACGCCAACCTGGCCAAGGCGTCTGACGAGGACCGCGAGGAACTGCGCGTGCTCCAGGAACAGCTCGAGATTGCGCAGCGCGCGCTGCAGGAGAAGACGCAGGAGTTTGATTCACTGCGTAAGGAGAAGGATCGCCGGTACGGTTGTTCAGGTGCTCGTTGGGTTTGTTCCGTGAACGTGTGCTCACGGTCGTGATCCCTCGCCCCCGTAGCTCTCTCGAGTTCCAGCAGGCCGACAAGAAGCGCATCGACCTGGAAGAGTCGTTCAAGGAGCTCTCGGGCCACTCCAAGGCCATCGAGTCGTCGCACGAGCAGGCGCAGGACGAGCTCACGTACCTCGCGAGCCAGCTTCAGGAGGAGCGCGAGGCGCGGTTGGCCGCCGAGGCCGCAGCACAGGACGCGCTGCAGCGGCTCGCCGAGCTCGAGGAAATGATGTCGTGAGCGACGATGCGGACGCACGAGTACCCAAGACCACCAACACGAACACGAACACGAACATGAACACGAAAACGAGAATCAGAATCGCAAAGACGCGCAATGTGAATTTTTTTTATTTGATTCGGAGTGCCGGCGCCGGGTCCTCCCGCCGGTTGCGGGGGGCGCGTTTGTACCTCCGCCAGCAGGCCAAGCCCTTTCGTTTTGCTTCGCTTCCTCGACTGGAACGGCTTTCAAATATGTAGATGACCACGTCTTTTTTGCTCTGAACTCAATGGAACCAACCTTGCCTGGTCTTGAAGCTGCATGAGAATGCGGATCGCGCGACGAGCGTGACCATTGTGAGCCACGACCAGCGTCGGCATTGCTGACCCCGCTTGTGCAACAGGCTCCATCCGGCTCAGTCGCGCTAATAGAATGAGGACAAGCATCTCGCGCACACTCTCTACTGGTTTTCATCCCGCTGTGATCCGCAAACTGAACTGGACACATGCACCGAACGCGAAGCTCTTCACCACCCGGCACAGCGCGGCCGCAGCAGTACCCGTCGGCTTGGCGGAACTTGTCGTTTCTGCGCCGTTCATCCGCGGGCCAGGGGGGACGTGCAACAGGCGGCAAGGGTACCCGAGCGGTCGTGCAACCGTGCATGCGTTTCATGAATGGCTGTTGGTCCGCAGTGCACCTGCTCCTTTGTTCGACGGCTGACCCTCACGAATTGTATGTTGCCCGCGTGCACGCTGGAACATTTCTGCGCTTGGCGGCCCAACGCTGGACGAAACAAAAACCATTGATTGTTTTCTAGACGTTCCACGAGACCCAGGTCGCTGGACCGGATGCTCATACCAAGGGGGGCGTACTTATCCGTCAATCACGCCGCGTTTTCACAAAACAACGCGTGTGGACACGGTTTGTATCACCAACGACGTTTGATTATCCTGCCAGGTTCGGCCCGCTCTCCTCACCTTGAGAATGCAATGGCGTCCCTTGGTCCCCTTGGTCCCGTTTTACCATCCTAATGTTCCGAAAAAGTTTCCCCGAGCTGGCCCCAGCGGTAAGGTCGGCGTCCCGGTCTGCACGCGACATTTCAACACCGGAGCGCGCATGTACGCGCCGCGCGTCGCGTCTCACCAATGTTCGCTCGGCTGGCCGCTAGACTGGCGCGCATGCGCCAGTCACCAGGACCCAGTCTGTTCAGAAAGCCTGCTCCTGCGTCGCGCCAGGGTTGGCACGTCCGCACCCCCGGTCACCTGCGCTCCGCTCATCCAGGCCCCAGTGCCGCGGCCGCGCTTGGCGCCGACTGGGTCCTTGGTGCGAACCACGTCGGGGATACTCTCAGGTCGCGATTATCGCATGCTGATGCCCCAAAGACCCACGACGCAAGTTGTTGCGCGACGTGGTGCCCCCGCCATATATAACCAGCTACACCCGTCTCGACGATGTTCTCCACCCTTCTTTGCACGGCAATAGACGACGCATTACCCAACACGATCTCTCCACCCGACAGTTCCTTCGCACTATGAAGCTCTCGCTTGCGCACTTGCTGCTCGTTTTGCTCGCTCTCGCGTCGATCCACGCGACGCCCATCACCCCGGCGGCTGCCAAAGCCAAAGCTGCGCAGGACGCGACCGAGGCCGAGATCCGTGCCAAGGGTACTTTCTCAGCGTCACTGAAGCGATGAGGATGGGCGCGATCATGAACTGACGTTGATCTCCATCCTGCTCTGCGAAACAGTCCCCATGACGCCCGAGATGGAGACTCTGCTGGCGAAATGGAAAGACGCCAAGCTCCCCGATGACGCGACCGCGTCTAACACGACCGCCTCGGCTCCTCCCGCCAGCATCGCCGGCCGCCGCCCGTCACGTCCCGCCGTCGCCGACACGACGCGCACGGACCTGCGCATCTTTGCTCGTTTTGCGGCCGCGTCCTACTGCGTCATCCACGATAACCTGCGCAAGTGGACGTGCGGCGCCAACTGCCAGGGCGGGACCGAAGGCACGCGCGACGTGACGGTGATCAACACGTCCAAGTACCAGCTCAAGGGGTGGATGGGCGTCAACGACCGGCTGCAAATGATCATTGTCTCGTTCCGCGGCACGCTCGAGCCCATGAATTTCATCCAGGACTTGAAGCTCAACCAGGTGAGCGCGTCGGCGCGGATTCCGACGTTGCCCTCGGGCGCCAAGTTCCATGCCGGGTTTTGGGATACCTACAATGATGGTCGCGAGCTGATTCGCGGGTGGTTGAAGGAACGCGTAACCAAGTATCCGGGGTACAAGGTGCATTTCACGGGGCATTCGCTCGGCGCGGTACGTTTGCATGCTTGATGTTCTCGCTCATCTCTCCACACTCCACCCAAAAAATCAAGTAAACTGACGACCTTCGACTCTGTCCACCTGCACGCACTCGCACTTCACAGGCCCTGTCGATCATCGCCGCGCTTGACCAGCAATACCTCCTCGGCCTCCCCTCGTCGCGCATTCGCGTGCTCAACTTTGGCGAGCCGCGCGTCGGCAATCCGACTTTTGCAGCCTACGTCTCGAACAACTTGGCCGTGACACGGTACGTGCACGAGGACGATGTGATCCCGCATGTGCCGCGGCCCGACTGGGCGCCGTCCGGTTATGCGCACCACACGTCCGAGGTCTACTCGTACGACGGCACGCTCTACGACTGCAAGAAGGGCGCGACCGCGACCAAGGAGGACCCGTCGTGCGCGGCCACGCGCTGGCCGACGGTCAACATGGTCTCGCATTTGCTGGCCATGGATACGGTGTTTGGGCCGTGGTGCTGAGTGATGCGGTGGATAGAGGGGAGAGAGGTGGGCGGGATGCGGTGGTGTGGTGGTGGAGAAGGAAGCGGTTGGCGCGGATAGAGCGGTGGTGGAGGAAGGGCTGGCCGTGGTGGCCCACGAAGATGTGGTTTGCGTCGTTGCGAATGTAAAGGCAGAGGAGGGCAAGAATGATGGAAGACCAAGAGAGGCGGTTTTGTAAATATTGCTGAATTTCATGAATTGGTTTCTGTTCTTTCCGCTTGGCACGATTCCGCCGTTGCTTGTTCTTGCAACAGATCGGTCAGACTTGCGGTTGGCCTGGAAAGGCTCGGTGAAAACCGAGCCAATACATTTTGCGGAGCAAAGGAAGGGGAAGAGGTGACGCTTCACGAATAATTATCGCCGAATTGTCTTTCATTTCCATTCATGTCAAGGGCCATAGTTAACGGCTGCAGCCTGCCAGACATCCATCCATCAATCGCTTGACTTGAAGATGAAGCGATATCACAAGGCTATCCGCGGGGTGTGTTACCTTGGTGTAAGAACTATAATCATCACAAATCGCCAGTCCCGTCTCGTGCAAGTGCACGTCGATAGCGTCACCCTTCATTGTTTCAACTCGAGTCTATTTCTGCAACCGGCATTTCTTGTGCCAAGTTTCTGCCTTGCTTTCGGTACTCGAAACTGGGGGAACAACGAACAGAGCGACATTGTTGTCTTTCTGACGTGGACGTATCAGCCAGAGCCAAGTTGTCTTTGTGACTTGGAGCCTCCTCCAAAACGACGCCATCGAAGGCGAAGCGCAAGTGGGGAGTCGTGACATGGTGGACCTCGTATATAAACAAGCCTTTCGCCCTCACCTTTGGTCTCATTCCAGACCTTGCCGCCAAGCATTCTCAACAAGGAACCACCGCTGACACTCCCAAGCAGCCATGGAGTCGATTCAGGTCACTCCAATCAATAACGACGCGCTCAAGAAATTTTTCGTGCTCTTTAGCGCCAGGCGCGGGCAAGAAGACGATCCTCCGCGCACTTTCCGGGGTCGACCCCACCATGCCGCTGCTGACGGGCGGCACGAATACGACCAAGATCGACGTCGTCGCTCCACGACATGTCCATATTGGCGACGAGACGTGGATCAACACGGGCGCGCTGCTTGAACCAAAGAACCGCGACAAGGTTTCGTCAATTTTGCCCTCGGGTCTTGAACCAGGCCAGTACCGACTGTTGCTTGTTGTGTCAGCTGAAGGTGGCAAGCTCCATGATGAGGACTTGAAGGCTTTCAGGGCGCTGCTCGATGTGTTTCAGCAGAAGAACTTGACAGTGTCATATGGAGTCGTCGTGAACAAAATGCCAGTGAGCATGCTTCGGGACCTGATGAATGTGAGCAACATGACCGCATTTATCACCAAGCTCAACATTGGTGCGCACTCGCCGAGCTTTCCTCCCGTTCCCCTTGCCGGTCACTTTCACTGGCTCGGTTTCCAGGGTCACATCAAACCGAACATCGTATCCAAATTCAGGCCGTGCCCACAGACGCAACAGCGGAAAGCATGTCACGCCTGATGGACGAAGTTGGTAGTCGCGTCAGGCAGATGGTCTGCAACGTCCCACCCATTATTGTCAGCAGTCGTGCCAACAATGGATCCAACGCGCCACGCTCTCTCGACGCGGCCATCACGGCCATGCTGCACCAGCGTGTGCCCAGTATCAACGTTTGGCAAGACGACGAAGCGGTGGACGTGACGCAAGTCAAAAGTCATGTTGCGCCCAATAAGCGTGATCCGCCTGCTGGGCCCCGGGAGGATGCTGGCGCAGCGGCTATGCTCGAGACGCTGCATAATGAGGTGTTCGACCTGCGTAAAACGAATCAAGACCTGCGTGACGAGAACGATGCGCTGCGGGTGTCCTTTGAAGAGCAGAGCAAGGAGCACCAGAAACTTCTTGACGAAGTGGCGGCTCTACGCCTGCAGCTCTCTTCCCGGATCACTGATGGTGCTGGTCCCATAAACTGCGAAGATTTGCGCCCTCCCACCATGAAGCCATCGGTCAATGTAGTCAGCCCTGCCAAGGCAGTTCCGATCGCCAATGAGGTACGCGAGTCGCTGTCCCTTTTTGAACCTCGACGGGCGCGTTGTGGCCAATCGACCGCATTGATGACTGATATTCGTGAACTTCCTCTCTCTAGCCTGTTCCGCCCACAGTCACTACCCTGGTCATCGGCTCCATGGGCGCGGGCAAGTCGACAATCATCAACTCGTTGAAGATCAGCAATAACGTCTGGGAAGAGAAGATGATCCCCGACTTGTTCATGCTCAACCGCACGCGCGTAATGCAGTCGCTGCTGGCCGATGTGCAGAAGCGGCCAGGCCACTACCGGCTCCTGTTTGTGGTTCCCCTCACCAGCGACAACTCTCTGTACGATTCCGACCTCAACATGATCCAAACAATCGTCGGTGCGATTCGCAACCTGCATCCTACCGTGTCGTTTGGGGTGATTGTGAACAAGGTGGGGCGCAGTCTCGTGACCCAAGGAACGAACCGTGGAGACCTTGCGCGCAAGATTGGTACGTTGTCGAATGATTGACTTGCGGATGGTGCGCCGTGTGGCTGATTCCTCTCTACTCATCGCGTAGGCGTTTCTGCCCAAGGGATTCGCATCGTGCAAATGATTGATGAGGTCAAGAGCACGCACCTTCTACCCTGCGAAATCGCTGGGCAAGTGAGCGAGCTTGTCAAGTCGGTTCCCAGCTTTGATATTTGAAGGTCTGGACGTCCAGCTGGCAAAGTATCGTTGTCTTCGCTCAGCTTGGCGGGATGGTGCGTCAGAATTAAACGTACGCGTCCTTCGGTTGTTTTGATAAAGAGTCGATTGTTGATGTGGGAAGCTCTGGTATTGTTGCACCGCGTCGCGACCATTCCGATTCCAGCGCCGTGGCATGAGTGGGTCAACGTTTGCAAGAGCTTACAAGTATTTCGCGAAACCAACTGCGGGTGAAGGGAAAAGCCTGCAGAGGTTTGGCGCTAGGCATCAGCCGTTTGATGTACAACCATGGTCAGGCTTGAGAAAAAAGCAAAGAAATCGTGGCGACGATGTTCCCACACAACTGATCCTATTGCTTACATTTCTCTCTCGAATCCAGTACCAGTCGCTCATGTCGCTCTCCGGAGCGCATTTTGTTCCCGAACGAAAGGCAACAAGACTGGACTAACTCCTTATCCGTCCTGGCCGCATGTCAGCAGCAATTCGTCAGTCCCGCCCGAGAAACAGCCTCCGCGTATGTAATGGATCACATACCAGAAGTGCATGGCGCAGCATCTTGTCGGAAAGCCGTCCGTAAGTGTCTTGCCACGTCAAGAATGATCACCTACCACGCCAATCTCATCACTAGCGACATGATGGACCCTGCCAGCTGTGTCGTATCGTCTAATGACGTGGACGCTTGGCCCAGCTTCCGCGCCGACATTACCCCTGCAAATATCGGCGTCCAGTCTGAGCGAGTTGTCATAAATTCGGTATCCCGTTCTTACTTTCAAGTCCATTTCCGCCTCTATTGTGCATGAGCACCGCCGCCACAGGGCGCGTTGGCATTCCCATCACAACAGAGCGTCGATGCGCGTGTACAATCAGCTTCTCTGACCACGAGTCTCCTGTCGCAGAGCTCAACCTACCAAATAAGCCCATCCGCCGCTCGCGTCGCCGCGGCCAACGCATCCACGCGAACCGCATCCACCATTATGAGCTCTACTGACCGCGCCATGACCATATCGCGGCCCGGTGTCAGCAGCGGCAGCAACTACTCGGGCGACGCCATGGTGATCAGCAAGCGGTTGAAAAAGCGCACGTTCCGCTTTACAAGCCAATGTGTCGGCCGGACTTGCGCGCTTGAACTCAGAGGACCGTGCACAGGTGCGCGGAGCAGCCATATCAGCCATTTTGGAGCGCAGTCGCGCAGCCATCGGGGACGTGCTGGGCCCTGCCGACAAGGATACCGTTCTCAAGTTGGTGGAGGAGGCCGTGCGTGCTGGACATGTGCGCGCGTTTTTGGTCGAGAGCGTGATGCGTGCGGCATGCCATGGGTTCAACAGTCCGAGTACTCTGGTCAGTGTGGTGCGTCATGATCTCTATCAGTGAATGAGTTTGACAGCATGCGGGCGGCCGGCGCGGGACTGAATGTTCTTTCCTGCTTCATAATGACCAGGAATCCAACGAACCTGACCAGCAATACAACGAAAATGACCAGCAAGCCGACGAACCCGGCCAACAATCCAACAAAACTGATCGGGAATCCAGTTCTGAACCCAACTGGACCGCAATCGTCGCCAACGCAATCGAAAGCGACCTGACCGACACGTTCCCCACCGCCACGCTCGCGTTGATCCTCTGCGACATGAGCACGACGCTGGCCTCACACCGCATCCACCTGTCGGACGACGAGCACACCGACCTGCTTTACGCCGTCATCATTCCGCTCGCCGATGCGCGCGCCATGGCCCAGGCCATCAACTCCACGTGGGACTTCCAGTTCTTCGACACGGGCGAACACTATTCCGAAGTGACCATGCTCCACCCGCCGCAGGAACTCGAATGGGACGTGGAACAATACGAGACGGGCATGCGGTTCGCCAAGTCGGTGCGTGAAGTGGTCGTGTTCACGGCGTTCCCAGGCCTACCGTTCGCGTTTGGGATGGCTGAGACGGTAGTGGAGCGCGCGGTCGTGGTGACCATGTTCATGCCCGAGATGACCGTGGTCGCGGCGGCGGTACCCACGACGCCGCGCGTCACTCGGATCGACCGGATTTTGGCGTGGTGCAAGACGTGGGTCCAGATTAAGTTGAAGTGGGTGGCGGGATTGACGGTGTTTGGCTTGCCCACCAGCCCAGATACGGATTATTGTGAGGAATAGTTCACGCAAGATCATTGACATGGCTGAATCTGTTTTTCTGCCATTTTTACCCGCCCTTGGTGTCAGTAACAATATGTTGGGCGTCGCAAGGCATGCGTAACAGGATGAGGTCCCAAAGGACGAGTCCGACGCTGTCCGCTGCACGGATAGAGTCTTCATTTCGACCTGACGATGCTTCTGAGCCTGATTTTGAAGTTTCAAGGCCATGATAAACCGCTTCCGCTGGCAAGATCACTCCTTCATTTGCTAAAGTACGAGTAGAGGCATGGCTGTTGACCAAAGCGCACCACCGTAAACACCAACTAGTCAGTTGGTCCCCGCAGCAGTGCCATGTTAATATACCTTTGGTGATATACCGCCATGCTTGCATGACAGCGACGCATGCATCACAATCGGATCGTATGAGCATGGAGCAGACAGGATGGGAGGTTCGTGCAAATGGAACACTCTAAAATGAACTGGCATCTTTGTATCTGGTCATCCATCCTTTTGGCTCGTTATACGCTGTCGCGCACGTTCACTTGCGGTGGCCAAAATGATGCGCTCCCATTCATCCTCACCAACCGACTCGCACTTCAGGCAAGCAAACAAAATCCATTCATTCCACTGCGCGACACTCGCGACCCAACTCGGCCGCGTCGCGCCGCATACGCATCGCACGCATGCGCTCTAAAACCCCTCACTCCACAAACGTGAGTTCCTTGACGCGGTTCGGCGCCAACTCGTCCTTGAACTGGTCCCAAATCTCGACGAGCCGCTGCATATACACGTCGTGCACGCGGCGCGTGATTTCCATGAGTTCTTCGTTGGTGAGTGTCTTGGGGTTGATTGGGTGGCCGACCACCTCTTCCGGGTGGACGGGCACGCCCACGACCGACGTGATTGGGCGCCGGTGCGGCAGGACGCCGAGACTGTAGTTGAACACGCCACGGCCGAGGAAGACTAGTTTTGGCACACATGAGGGATGGTGAGTTGCGGGAGGGGTGAGAAGTGATGCGAGGATAGGGAGGGGAGCACCGACCTGGGATGGTCCAGCCAAACGTGTTCTTGATGAGCTGCTGCCCGGCATAGATGGTCGTGCCCTTCTTGGTCGGGTGCACGTCGTAGACTTCGTTTTCGCCAAACGAGAGAATCTAGTCGGGGGCAAGGGGGGTGGTGAGGCTCAAGCGTGGAGGGATGTGGGGTCCAGATATCGTCGAGTGAGATTCGCGAGCAAAGAGGATTAACGAACCGGCACGAGCGATGCGCTAGATAATCAGGGAACTCGGAATGCGTCAGATCATGCTCCGTTGACTTCCAACATCCATCACCAGCCAAACCGTACCCATTCTGAATCGCAATCTTGACAAACCCGAGCCGCTTCTTGAGCACCAAGTTCAACTCACCCGGGTGCGCATAGAGCGACTCCTGTGCGCCACCGACGACAATGCACGCCGAATGGCCCGGCCCCTTGTTCAAAATAGCCTCGACCGACTTCTTCGACACCGACGTGATCGACAACCACAGCAGGATTTCGCGGAAAATCGGCAACGAGAAGTTTTGCGACAGCGTCAACAACCGCAGATTGATCCCCGGGAACAGAGACGAGAAACCGGTCGCCTCGGTCCCGAAATTGACCCAGGCACCGAGCGAAATAATGCCGTGCGGGTGGTACCCAAAGACGTAGTTGCGGTCCGGGTCGAGGTCGGCGAGTTTGCGCAGCGAGACGGGGAAGAAATCGCGCATCCACCGCCACACGACGAGTCGGCGCACGAACGACGACCGGCGACCGCCGGTTTCGGGCGCCGTGTCCCAGAAGAGCACCCAGGTCATGTAGGCGAGCGCGAGCGCGCGCGTGTAGCTCCACCAGAGCAAGAGCGCGTAGATGGTCAGGGACAGTGGGACGAGAATGACCCAGGTCATGGCGCCAATGGTTTGCCGGCGCCGTGCAATCGGCACGGACAGCGGCGCAAACTTGATCTGCATGGTGCCGGTCGATTTTCGGGTCGGTTTACAGGTTCAGAGGGGATTTCCGCGTTTCAATGGTCCGGGTAGGCGCCGGTTCTCGTTCGGGATAGGGATGACTAGTGCGCGGCACGGATCCCGAAGTTGCAGCGTCGTGCACGGTGGCGTCAGATGGGTAGTGCGGGCCGACGCGAGGCGATGGAAAGAAGCGTTCAATGGGAACTTTGGCGCGAGCTCGAGCACCGATCAAACTTGTATGGCGGGCGAGCAGGGTTGTCGATAAGTAAGGGCGGGTCCGAGCGCGTGGTCGAGAGGAGCAGCGACGTCGACGGGCCACGTCAGGTGCCCACAGGGGTTGCGGCGTCCTAGCAGCGAGCTGAGATGGAGAGCGCAGCCGGTGATGCTGGATCCTTTGAGCGGGCGGCGTGCAGCGCGGCTGTTGATCCTCGTTGGGCACTGCGCAGGGTGCGCCAGCTTGCAGCAGCTCGTGGTTCGCGGCGTTCGCGGGCACGCGCGTCGTGGTCGTCGGCGTCGAAGGCAGCGTCGGCCAAGAGCGCAAGAAGGCAGGCACGGCGCTGGAGGGTCACTCCAGCGTGGCCGCGGCTGCTGTGCGATGCACCTGCGAGCCAAGCGCTCACGTGGCAGGCGAAACAAGACTGACATCACTGTTCAGCAAGCATCCACTGCCTGGGCCCACGCCATCGCGCTTGGGCTGAGCAAGCAGCCGCTGTTTGTGCAGAGCGCGGGGGACGCTTCGCTCCACCGCAACCGCCTGTCACTCACGTCGCTCCGGCCAATGTGCAAACCGAATTTCACAACGTCGTCGTTTCCAGCAACGCCGTCGACCACCGCCAACGACCAGCCATCAACTGAGTGCAATCCACACGCAACACCATGATCTCGGCGCTCTCGTGGGCCGCGCGCCTGTTCGTGCCCGCCGCGACCCCGTCCGACCTCGACCGGCTGCGCGCCGCGCTCGACCATGCGGAATCCTACGACGAATGGAAGCGCACTGCCCAGCAACTCGACCGCAAGCTCGGAAACGACCTGTGGAAGGAGCAGCCCGTCTCCAACGACTATGACCACAAACTCATCTACTACCGGCTCGCCAAGATGCGCAACGACCGCGCGCTCCACCATGTCCTCAACCTAATGTTTGGTCTGCGCAGCGGGCTATTACGCAATTTGGGAGGGATCTCGGACCCGCGGCTGTACTGCACAAGCTACATTGGGTAAGGAATCGATCATTTTGTTACGCGCTACTTGCCTCGACGTTTGTTCACCGACCATGGCAGCGCTCCTTGACCTGCTCTCCCCATTTCGCTCTCGGCCAGAACCAAGCGCCTGATCCAAGAGTACACGCGCGAGGTCGTCGCGTCGCTCGACTACATTGCCGAATGCTCGCACCCGGATTTGCCGCCGCAGGCCAAGCTCGATTTCTTCCACGAAACAAGGCAGTCGTTTGGCAATTCAGCGCTCATTCTCGAAGGCGGAGCCACGTTCGGTATGCTCTCTGCCCTCTCCAGCACGGCAATTCGCGTTTGTTCGATTGATGCTCGTCACAAACCAGGTCTCTACCACATGGGCGTCGTCAAGGCCCTGCACGGCCAGAAACTGTTGCCGCGCATCATCAGCGGGTCGGCCGTCGGCGCGCTCATTGCTGCGCTCGTGTGCATCCACACCGACGACGAACTCGAGGCACGCTCCTCCGCCCACAATCCCATCCGCTCCTTACCTTGTCTCTAACCATTCCGCCCACCAACAAACAGACCATCTTCCAAACCAACGGCATCAACCTCTCGGCGTTCGAATCCGTCGGCCAGTCGGGCAACCTGCGCCGCAAAATCACGCGCTGGCTCAAGTACGGCCACCCGCTCGACGTGAAAGTGCTCGAAGCCTGCGTGCGCAGCAACGTTGGCGACCTGACGTTTGACGAGGCCTACCACAAGACGCGCCGCATTCTCAACATCACGATCCCGTCGAACCAAGGCCCACATGACGCGCCCAAAGTTCTCAATTATTTGACCGCGCCAAACGTACTCATTTGGTCGGCCGCGTGCGCATCGACGGCGGCGACGTACCCGCTATACCCGCAGGTGCCGCTGCTTGCCAAGGAAACGGACGGCGGGATCACCAAGTGGAGTCCGGCGGGGCGCGACATTACCTGGGTCGCCGGCTCATCCTCGCCAGCACCCAGTACAGCAACCCCCTGGGCCCGCGTCGCATCCGCGGCCGCGGCACTCGCAGCCTCCACCACCCCCACCGCCGCGGGCGATCCCTCGCCGCACCACCGACTCGCCGAACTGTTCAACGTGAACCACATGATTGTCTCCCAAGCCGGCGCGCTCGCCGCGCCCATGGTCCTGCGCGGATGGCGCGAGCGACACTCGCTCGTCGCGCGTCTCGCGTCCGCCGTGCTCATGGAGGTCCGGCACCGGACAGCCCAAGCCGCGGCGATGGGTCTGATCCCGGGAATCGTGTCCGCATGGGTCGCGCCGCCCACGATCACGGGCGACGTGACGATCACGCCCGATTTGGCGATCGACGATTACAAAAACTTGTTTGCGAATCCGACTGAGGCTGATATGGCGTACTGGATCAAGAAGGGCGAGCAGTCGACGTGGCCGCTCATGTCGTTGATCAAGAACCGGTGCGTGATTGAGTTTGCGTTGGATCGGAATTATCAGGTGTTGAGGCAGGCGATGGCGGATCGCGCGAGCGCGAGTCAGGCGGCGGTGGCCGCGGCGGCGGCGGCGGCGGCGCAGCAGGTTGTGGTGCATCATCATCATGGGCGCAGGACGACCGCCAGGCCCGGGGTCGCGGGGCACGTGTCGGCGGATAGAGGTGTGGTGGCGGTCGCGGCTGCGGGGGAGGCGCAGATGTTATTGCGTGGGCCGAGGAATCGGAGCATATATTGAATTTTCGAAATCAGGCGAGATGGACAAATATTTGGGTGTTGAAAGCCTGTTGTTTTTTTTTTTTTCTTCGTCTTGGCAACGGTAGCATCGGTCCACTTTCACGCATGGCCTGCGCGCGTAAAGCAAAAAAGTGAGCATCGATGCTGCTGGCGGACGCCACAGTAGGGCCCCTGTGTTGATGATCGTCTCTCTTACACATCATCTGGCAAGGATCTGGGATCCAAGTTCCTGCAGCGAAGCGCTTTCTATCAGCCAGCGAAGGCTATTTCAGCTCACATTTACACAGAGACGCCTGCGATCAATCAGCCGGTGCAGAATCGAGGTGAGCGTTGCGACACACCATGCCATTAGTCTTGCCTCAAATCCTGCCTGCTCAGCGATCGCCATACATCACCTTCATTCCGAAAGGCAAGCATGCGCATTGACGTTGATTGCTTTATTTATTTATTTTTTATTTATTTATTTTCATACTCCTTTCCAGGTTCAATGTGTGAGAATCATCAAGCGTGTGAGAAATCACGGGTCCCAATAGGGGCGAGGCAAGAGCAAAGTGGGACGCATTACCCATACTGGGACTTGGCAAAAACAGATAAAATAACGTGAAATCAAGTGGGATATCCGAATATCAAGTGGGATGGCCAAAAACAGTTTGGGATCCCAAATGCAAAGTGGGACAACCCAAAACGCAATGCGGGAAATCCTTACTCGATTTGAGAAAAGCATGGGCCAAAGTGGGACAACCACGCTATGAATTTGGGATAAGAGTGGATCAAAGTGGTACTACTGGCTTAGGGCGTCAGGGAAAGGGACTGTGTTTGATGTCCTTGGTCGAGTTGGGCTGGTTGACAGTGACCAACCAGCCAGAATTCGCCATCATCCACCTCTGGGAGAGCGGGTTCAAGTCAAGGCGATGCTTGGTGTGCTCAACGAGGAGCTGGTATGCAGTTTAATGTCCTGATTGGCTCACGTTGTGACGAGTTGGCGCGAGATCGATGAGTTGCTGCTGCCGCCCAACCACAAACCTGTGCACGCGCTCGCCCAGCAATTTCTGGGCCAGAAGGAGACAGTTCCGCTCGACATTTACGTTTCCACAGTGACCACAACCGTGGCGCTGCAACAGAACACTGCTGTACTCACCATACCTCAATGCCTGCCAGTTCCGCTCTCGTCGATCAGGTCGACGTTCAAGCGCAAGAACGCTCTGGAACCGGACCCCGATCACGGAGCGGATCGAAGCGGCCACACAGCAGGTCACTGGGTGGACTGCTGGGCGCGCAATGCGTGACCGGGTGCTGATGGTTCGTGTACATGACGCGCTCTGCGGCTGGTGCCGTGGGCACAGCAGGCGCGATTACAGTTGCAGGTGCTGTTGACTTGTTTTGGATGTTGGCGCGGATATTGTTCAAATTGTTGTGAAAGGAGAATTTCCGAATATAATGCATGCATGGTCAAGGCATTCTTCCCCTCTCAAGATTGTGCGCAGGGTTACAAACCATTGTTCGAAGAGAGTCAAAAAAGAATTGAAATGAACATCACGCTAGCATTCAGGGCCGCAACAACCATTCCCCCAACGGGAACGTGGCTCGGGGAGGTCTTGCTCTCAGCTGTAAAGCGGCGGCGACGATATACTGGGGTTCCACACCTCCTCCTCCAGCTGGCAACGTTCCCACGTCAGTATCAAGTATCAGCGCATCATTTTCCACTTTGTGACCGCAACCAGAAGCGGGAAAGGAGTGA
This sequence comes from Allomyces macrogynus ATCC 38327, assembly GCA_000151295.1. Lineage (NCBI taxonomy): Eukaryota > Fungi > Blastocladiomycota > Blastocladiomycetes > Blastocladiales > Blastocladiaceae > Allomyces > Allomyces macrogynus. The sequence goes on along the minus strand of GG745356.1, from coordinate 68,577 downwards.
AAGTCAGGCGCAGCGAGGAGTGTGCGAAATGACGCGGAAGTCGTTCAAGTGAAGTGTGGACGGCGTGATGGTGTGTACTGACGTGGAAGAACAAAATCAATGAGAAATAGGAAAGACGTAGGTCCCCGGGTGCCGCAGTGCGCAACCAGGTGGAGAAACATGACTGAAGCGACTTGAGCTGTATCCAGTCAGCTGCATCGATGCGTACTGCCACTGGTACGCAAAAAGACAGTCGTCCTGAACGTGGAAATAAACCCGGAATGGATTCCTTCCAAGTTTACTTTTGTACGTGGTGCAAGGGAGAAGAGGACGTGGTTGCTGGTTGGCGAGATATGGGGTTCAAAGATGTGGTTTTGGAAGGAGTCCAGTACCAACACCAACGGATGTAATGAAGGACACAAATCATCCGCTCCGATTCTTGCGCTTCCTCTTGCTCGGCGGTTTTGGCCGGTTCCTCTGGCTGAGCTTACGCTTGCGTTCCGCGCTAACGTGCGGGTTGAGCCCCTCCAATCCAGCCAAATGATCTTCCCGCCGCTTGCGCTTGGTCGCCTTGCCGTCCCCGTCGTCGTCCTCGGCCGCGCGCTTCGCTGACGCCATGGGTGACTTGCGCCGGTTCTTGCGTCCAGGTCCTTCGGCCATGGACGCTTCGATCGTCTCCCAATCGGGCACCCACCGCAACGACGCGCGCCAGTCCCACCGTGCGAAACAGTCGGTCCACGGCATAAGTCGCGGGCGCGCGCGGTCTGTGTGTGCCAGTGCCGCCGGGCTCAGGTCGTGCGTGATCGCCGTGGCCGCAGCGCGCACGTCCGGGTGCCAGTGGTGCGTGAGCAGCGCGAAATCGTACGGCGCGGCCGCGGCCGCGTTGGCGATTTGCGGGTCGTCGGCGTACGGCTCGAACCGACCCGATGCTGGACGGTCGGACGGCGCGTCGAGGACGGTGCGCAGGAAACCAAACTTGGCCGTCATGGTCGCGGCGGTCGCGAGACAGGCCATGACCGTGCCCGGGTTGGTCGCGGCCGCCGAAACGCGCACGAGACGCACAAACAGCGCCGTGACAATGGGTTGCGGGACCTTGCGCTTCAACACCTCGTCGAGGACCTCGAGCGCAATGTGCACGTCAGCGTCGACGCCGGTCGGTGCGTTGGAACCGCCGTGGCCCGCATCGTCATCGTCAAACAGGCTCGCAGGTACGCGGAGAGCGAGGTCGCCGAGGACGGCATAGAGCGTGCCGTAAAAATCGGCCAAGTCGAGGTTGAGCAGCTGTCCTTGGCCCGAGAGCACGCGGTGCGCCGTCGAGACAATGCGCAGCTTGGACGCGGCGCGCACGTTCGGGTCAGCGAGGTAGCTCTTGAAGACAGCAAACAGCGACTGGAAAAACTCAATCGAGATCAAGTGAGCAAACAGACTGAGCCCCTCGAGTACCGCCGGGATCAGGGGCGAGTCGCGCGCGGCGCCCTTGAGAACGCGGAAGTACGTGAGGAACACATGCTCGAGCGTGACGCGGTGGTGCTTTTTCCGGTCCTCGAGCGAGACGACGGCCTCCGACTCCTTGAGCTCCTTTTCGACCTCGAGCTGCCGCTTCATGGACTTGCGCTGCTTCTTGTTGACAAACGGGTCCTTGCCCTTGCGCGTCGGCTTCTTGGCCGCCGCATTCGCCGCGGCCTTGCGTGCCTCGGCCGACGGCTTGCCGCGGTTGGCCTTTTTCAGCACGTCCTCGAGCGTCATCTCATGTTTGAGCCGCAAGTGCGCAAACACGCGAACAACGCGCGGGTCGCACCGGTACCCGCCGCCCTTGATGGCCTTGGCCACGAGCCGCACGGCTTCGGACGAGACTTGACCCTCCTCGTCGCGTCGGAACACGTCGCGCAGCGTGTCGACAATCACGCCGACGAGTTCGGTCCGCGTGAGCCGCTTCGACAGCGCGTTCAAAATGTTGAGCCGGAAGTTGAAGTGAGGGTGCGTTTGCAACAGCTTGCAGAACGCGGTCACGGCCAAGTAGGCCATGTCGGCCTCACGAATCGCGCCGCGTTGCGCCGGCGCCTCCTTGATCTTCTTGTCGAGCGCAACCAAGTACTTTTGGTAATTGGCGAGCAGCGTCGACTCAAAGTTGCGCAGCTTCTTGACGTCCTTGGACACCTTCTCGGCCTTTTGCGCCTCGGTCAGCTCGTGAATCCGGTACCCGGGGATCACGTCGAGGTAGACTTGCAGCAGCGACACGAGCGCGACCTTGGCGTACTGCGCGTTGCGGCCGACCAAGTATTCGTGCACGCGCTGGACCAGGCCAATGTTGGACTCCGGGTCCTCGATGACGCGCTGGCACGCCTGCGCAATGCGCTCGAGCGGGTGGAGCCCGTCGTCGTCGAGGTCGTCGTGCGGCGACGGTTTTGGAAGCGCGGGCTTCTTCTTGGCCTGCGCCGCGGCAGCCTCGTTCTCGTCCTCGTTGTCGGCCACGGCAGCGACGGGCTCGTCCGAAACAACACGGATCACGCGGCCGTCGGCGCTCTTGATGGGCAGTTTCGCGACCGTCGCCTCGGCCTTGACGGCGCGCGGCGTCTTTTCCCAGTCGGGCTCCTCGTCGTCGCTGCCCGCGGGACGCGGCGTCTTTTTCAACGGTTTGATGTAGCGCAGATCGTCGTCCTCGTCCGACGAGTCGTCGTCGGATGAGCTCGCAGCCGCACGGTTGTCGTCTTCGTCGTCCGAGTCAAACTCGCTCGACTCGATATCGGACGGAATCGCGCCCACGTCAATATTGGTTTCGTCGAGCTCGCTCATGTCGCCGTCCTCGTCGGTATCGGCGAGCGTCGCGTCGAGATCGGCGTCCATGTCGTCCTCACCCTCGTCCTCGCTCCCCTCCACCAGGTCCTGGTGAATCTCGTCGTCGTCGTCGGACGACTCGGCAATAATCGCCGACGAGAGGATTTTCGCGTCGATATCGTCGTCGTCGGAGTCATCGTTCGCGGCGGCAGCGACGGGCGCGGGCTTGGGCCGCGGCTGCTTCTTGAGCTTGTCCTTGGACGGCTTCCTATGATCGACAGCTGCTGTCAGCCGCAATCCAGCGTTGGGACGATCCATGACATAATCAAAACGGACTTGGTGATGGCGTTGACGTCGATCCCGGCGACCATTTGCGCGTATTCGGCATTGTCCTCGAGGAACTGCAGGTCCTCGTCGCTCAAAATGTCGGAATCGACCTCGGTGTCAGGTATGGCAAACGACGTGGCGGGCTTTTTCTTGTCGGCGGGTTTTTTGCTGGTTTTGCCATTGGTGTTGGGTTTGCCATTGGCGGTGGGGCCGCCGCGACGGGGCGCAGCCGGGCGACCGCCCTTTGCGCTGTGAGCGCCCTTCTTGGCCATGGCAATGCGTGATGGTTTTCGTCAATGACAATGCTGCAAGTGCTGGTGTCGAGGACGTGATCAGTATGGACGGATGCGGAATTGTTGATCAAGTCAGCCACAAACATGTGATCGGTTGCTGCCCTTCATTTTCGCTTCCCCATCTCCAAGTTCCAAGTGCTGCCACGATCGCTGAAACTCGAAGCTCGCGGTCGCTCGCGCCCCGAGCATCAAATTGTTGGATTGTGAGCGAGAAGAAAAAATTAGAGAGAAACGTGAAATGAATTCCTACTTGACTCTTTCGCTTTGATTTAACAATCCAAACTCCAGGCACCATTGCAGCAGAGTTCACAAGCACAAGGATATGCGGACACAGATTGGATCTCATTCGGGCCTCCATTTTGGGTGGAGAAGCAAGAGGATATGTTTGCGGTCCCGACTTGTCATTCAAAGGCTGCGTTGAGGTCGTTTCTGGTCATGTGTTGATATTATAATTGCACTCGCGCCCGTCCAATCCACACACGCATCTGCTGTCCCCTCGCTTGTGCAAAAAGTCCCCTCTCTCCTCGGTGGGAGGAGGCCTGGGTAGGGCCCCTGTGTTGTTCGTATCTCTTACGCCTCGTCCGGCAAAGATTTCAGATCCCAGTCACTGCAACGACACGCTTTCAATCGACCGGCAAAGCCGATTTCAGCTCACTTCCAAAAACCGAGCCACGCAAGCCTCTCAATATCCAGTCATGCATCGGGTGCGAGACGCGTCGCGACCGATCCCATGCCTCTCAGGTGACCTGATCAACGTCTGTCTCCTCGTGCTCCTCCCTTGTCGTCACCGCCAGTCAATCCCTGCCGCACGCCGAATTCATTATCGACGGCTTCCTCGACATCCTGCAAGCGAAACGCCACAGGACTTACAGCAACAAACCGAGAGCCAGTTTGCCGACGATCAGGCCGGCAACTTCACCTGCTTTTTCGCGAGCTTCGAATCCCAACCACCGCACCAATGGTGTCCTTCATCTGTGACCACTGCCAAGGTAACCGCCATTTCGACGGTTGAACGACGACGACGGACACTGGCGTGAGAAAATTAAGTCTTTCGGGCCCAGCCTGGAGTTCTCTCGCTCCGCTCCGTCATCTCGTCCATCGCCATCGCACAACAGCGTGCCCGCGACTGACCCGATCGCTTCACCGGTCAGAAACGGTCAAGAAGCCCAAGGCCGACCAGCACGTGAACCGGTGCTGGCCGCCGGCGCTCTCGTGCGTCGACTGTTCCGTGAGCTTCACAAGCCAGTCCTACAAGTCGCACACGTCGTGCATTTCCGAGGCTGAAAAGTACCAAAAGTCGCTCTACAAGGCGCCGCGCAGCAGCAAGCAGAACAACGACAACAACCAGCGTGTATGATGCGCTTTCTATCACTTGTCGCTACGAAGATCTGAATGGGGGCACTAATAACCGACAGTTTTCAAAACCAGCAACAGCAGCATAAGCAGCAGCAGTTGCAGCCGCCAGCAGCACCCGCTGCGACCCCGGTCGAGCAGGAACCGACGCCCGCGGCGTCGCCTGTTCCCGAGTCGAAGAAACGCGCGGCGGCCGATGAGGAGCCGGCCAAGGAATCGAAGAAGGCTAAGAAGGATGATGCCAAGATTGATGTGGCCGCAGCATTGAAGGAAATCGGGTCGACGTCGGGTCTGGTACGCATTGTTGGCGCGCCTCGCGACGCTCTTCTCCCTGCTAACCATTTTTCGGACTGGATTGCAGGACTACGACGACTTGGTCAAGAAGGTGGCCAAGCAGCTGCGCCGCACCCACAAGGACCTTGACAAGAAGGCAGCCAAGAAGGCCGTCAGCGAGCAGGTGTGTCCGTTGCCGATCGGGATCGCGTTTCGCCTATCAACCACCTCGACTGATCCCGCGTTGTTCTTTCTCCTTTCCTCCAGATCAAGTTCACTATTTCGGCCGACGGCAACGTATCTGCGAACATCTAAAAGCGGGTTGGTCTGTCATTTTGTTCGATGTTTGCGTGTACCAAAATATACAGGTGCTTGGGTTGTGTCTACCTACCCTTTCGTGTCGCCACTTTCGGCGTCGCCTGCCTCATGGTTGTAGACTGACAGCGGCGAGACGGCGACGGCTGATTGCGTCCCCATTGCTGCGCGACGAGCGCATCGCTGCATGGCAAGGTGGAAAGCGCAACAGTGGTCAAGAAAATAAATTCGATTTGCAAAAACGCACAACCAAAACGCGGAACCGAAACCAAGAACAAAAAAAGAGCACGAAATCGCACTGAATCTGCACGATCCGGCACCGCCACGCACCCATCCACGCGCGCGCCGAATAAATAAATACACACCACCCATCATATCCTCACCAACGACATCACGAATTCGCCACCGACCCGCGCCGTGGCCCCGTCGACCCAGCGGGACTGCTCCGTCCCGACGCCGACCCATTTGACATGGCCGCCGCCGCCCTCAACGCCGACGACGATGCCGGCCGACGAATCGTGCTCTCGGCGCGCGCCGCCGCCGTCTCGCCCGACGACCGCGGGCGGTGGTACCCCGCCGCAGCGGCTGCCGCACGCAAAGCGTGCGTGCTGGACAGGACCGAGTCGGCGCCGGCAGTTGCAAGCCGCGCGCGCTGGGCAGCCGAGGTGGTGGCCGTGGAGCGCTGCACGGCGGCCGGTGCGGAAGTGCGCGTGGTAGCAGCGGCAGCGGGTGGTGGTGGGCGGAACGCAGTCAAGTTCGGGCTGGGCGTGTGCCCGCGGAGAAGGAAGTCGGTCGACGAGTGGGTCGATGTCGTGGACCCGAAACTGGCCATGGATCCGGTCACGGCCATGCCAGGGGCCGAGGATGATGGAGCCATCGAGGTGGTTGGGGATCCGAGCGAGTCGTCGATGCGCAGCCGCGTGAGGTCGGTGGCAATGTCGGTGCGCGAAAGAGCGCGGTTGAGTGCGCGTTCCTTTTGGTCAAGCGTGCGCTCCAACTTGAGGTACTCCTCCTTAAATTTGTCGAACTTGCGCTCCTACAAAACAGAATCCAGGCAAGTCAGCCCCCACTCACTCGAAAGTCGCGAACCGCAAGCACACGTGCCCCCGACATGTGCATCGCAGCCTCGAGCTTGTTCTTCTGGTGCTGGATCAGGTCATGGTACTGGAAGTTCATCTTCTTGGCCGACTCGAGCTGCCGCTCGAGCTCGCGCACCGTCCCAATCAATTCCTGCACCTTTTCGCGCGCGCCCGAACGTTCGCGGCGAATGCGCTCCTCGGTCTCGCGCAACTTGGCCTCCATTTCGCGCACGCGCGCGACCCAATGGCCATCGCCATGCCGGTCCATGGCCTCGCCGAGCTGCGCCTGCGCAGCCTGCGCGACAGCCTCGGCCGCAGCCACGGCCGCCTCGGACTGTCTCACTTGCTGCTGCAGTTGCGCGACCTGCACCTTCCACTTCTTGACGTGCGCGGTCGCTGTGCGAATGGCCGACTCGGACTTGTCGGCCTGCGCGGTCTTGCGGTCGAGTTTGGCGAGCAGCAGCTTGAACTCGGCCGACCAGTGCGCTTCGACGGCGCGCACGTCGGCGGTGAATTGGTCGCGCAGCGCCGCGAGGTCGCGCAGGCGCTGGTCGATCACGTCTTCCATGACACTGGCGGGCGTCGAGGGCGTGATCTGTGGGGTGGGCGGGTACGTGATAAGTCATCGGAAATAGCGGAACGGATGATCGTATCGCAAGAAAACGCACCGAGTCCATGTTCTTGCCGAGCACCGCCGACAGCTGGATGTACCACTGGTACAGGATCGCGGCCATGGGCGACTTGGACCGCGCGGACTACGAAACCGTCATTCACTCCATCGTCAGTCGCACGAACCCCGCACTCACCGGGAACCCATTCAAATACGTACCTCATGCTCGGCCGACACCTGCAACTGCGTCGCCTGCAGCGCCTCGAGCGTCTCCAAATGCTGCTTCTTGAGCTGTTGGTACTGCTCCGACAACAACCGGTACGCCTCGGTCTGCTGCCCACGGGACTGCGCCAGTAGCGCCTGGTTCTCTGCAACCAAATGCGTGAGCCGATCATGGTGCGCGGCCGCCTCGGCCTGCCACCGGGCCAGTTGCGCACGGACACTCGACACTTCGGCATCCCGTGCCTTCAGTTCGGCCTTGGCATTCGCGAGCGCCTCGCGCGCCTCTTTGTGCGCGCGGTCCAACGCGGCGACCTGCCGCTTATACTCGTCAAACTCCTTGGCGCGCTCGACGTCAGCTGCGCGTCTCGCGGCATCCGCGGCCTCGGCGACATCCCGATCATGCACGTCCTGCGCGACATCGCGGTCGCGCTCCAGCGCACGCACTTGCCGTTCCAGGGCCCGCGCGCGATCGGCCTCACGCCGGGCGCGCGCATCCACGTCGGCGATCCGAGTCGCCTCGCGCTGTTCAGCGGCAGCCCGGGCGGCCACTTCTTGCCTCCACCGCGCATCGAGATCCGCGGCATGCGCCTCGGCGCGGGCCACTTCGGCCTCGAGCGCCGCGACGTGTGCGGCGGTCGTCGATGCCGACCCGCCCGCCGAATCCATTCGCGCCTTGAGTGCCTTGACCGCCGCCTGCAAACCGTGCTCTTCCCTAACCCGATCAGCCAACTCCGTCTGCAGCGCCTGAATCTCGTCGTCCTTGGCGGCCACTTCGGCCTCGAGCTGTGCGACCTGGTCGGCCAAATGCGCGACATCCGCATCCCGCTCAGCGTCGCGGTCGGCCGCGGCATACGCGGCCGCCTGGTTCTGCTGGTCGGCGTGTGCACGCTGAGCCTGCAAGTCGCGAATCTGCGCCTGCAGCTGCGCGACCTGCCTCAGCGCCGCCGCCAATTTCCGCTTCGTCTCGGCGAGCGCGGTCTTATGCGACTGCTGGTCCTCGGACCACGCGCCCATGAGCCCGGCAAGCGCCTGCTCGTGTGCGACGTGCTTGTCCTTGAGTTCCTTGGACAATGCCGCCGACTGGACCGCCTGGTCGCCCAGCTGGCGGTGCATTTCCGAGATCTGGATCCGCAGCGACGCCGCTGATCCCGAACCGGAACGCGACGCGGGTAGGTCAAGACTGACCCCTGCGCCCCCCGCAGCCCGAGCGATTTCGAGTTCGTGCATCCCGTGATGCAAGTCGCGCGTGAGTGTCGCGACCTGCGCCTGCAACCGGTCAATCTCGGCCTCGCGCGAGGCAATAATCAAGTTCTGCGCGGTGATCTGCGCTTTGAAGTGGTTCATCTTGTCGAGGTACTCGGCGCGGGACAGGGTCGCCGGCTGGTGCGCCGACTCGTCGCGCCGGCGGCGACTCGACTGCCGCCGTTTCGACGACGACGGCGTCCCGGATCCGGAAACAGGCGGGTGACTGCGCCCGGTCCCGACGTCCATGAGGTCCTGCTTGAACCCCGTTGGCCTGCGCGGTCGCAAACTCGAGCTGCGTGCGTAACGCATCCACTTCGGCCACCGCCAAATCGCGCTGCGCCGCGGCCTGTGCACGCGCATCCGTCTCGTCCGCCAACTTATCCTCGAGCTGCAGCTTCTCCGCGCGCAGGTTCATGACCTGCAGATCCAATTGCTCGACGTGCTGCGCGGCCTGGTCCAACCGCGCCATGAATTCCTGCTCGCGAGCTTCCCACTCGGCCAACGCGTCGGTCCCCACTGCGGCACTCTTCTCGGCCAACTTCCCATTCTCCTCGGCCAATTGCCGCAACTTGATCTTCAAGTCGATATTCTCGGCGATCGCGGCATTCATGTGGGCCGGGGTTAAGTGTTGCAGCCGTTCCTCCATAAAGTAGATTTTCATGCGCAGGTCGTGGTTCTCCTTGCGCAATCGGTCGAGCACCTGCTCTTGTTCCTTGAGCGTCAGGCCCGGCGCGCGCGCCGCGGAGGACGAGGACGCAGATTGCGCCTGGTGGTGGTCCATGAAGATGGATTCGTTGGCGTCGTCGTCGTCGAGCAGATGGTCGAACCGCAGTTTCGGGTTGGCGTCGAGCGGGCCGTTCATGGTGAAAGATGTTGACGAGGACGGAAGGGACGGAGGAAAGGTATGGAAAGCGGCGCCGGGGGTGCGCGCGGAACGATGTGGGGGAATGCAGAAAAGGACGGGTTCGATGACAAACAACGAGAGCGACTAGGCGCGGTCGCGGGGCAGCGTGAGCGGCAGAGCGAGCGGCGAGAGCGTGTCGTGGGTCGGAATTGCGGCCGTGCGGGCAAGCAGCAGCGTGGACGTGGTACGAGCGGAGTGGATCGCGGGTCCGGCAGACGGCAAAATGACGTGCAGCGGGACGCAATCGACATGGACGGGGCCGTCAGCGAGCAGAGCGCGGCGAGAACGACCAGCAGACAAGTCGCTGAGAGGAGTCGGTGCCGTCAAAGTCGAGCAGGTGCCGTTGGGTGCGGGTCGAAATGCTCGCTCGATGCTCGCGGGAGCGGGTCGGGCCAGACACGGCGTCAAGTCGAGTCGTCGGGCTGCGAGCACAGCGGTGCGAATCGGGCCAAGTCGGTTGTCCTCGCGAATGCCGTCAATTGGTCGTTGGGTGCGCCGGGAGCGAGCGTTGTTGGCGGTGACGCTTGAGAACTTGGCCGTGGCAGCAGTGTCGCGCCGTCGCGGCGCCGAATGCACGCAGTTACGGCCGGTTTGGCGTGTTCCTCGTCGACGATGGTGCGGGGTCGCGATGGCGCTGGCACTGGTGCGGTTGCAAGCGGAAATCCTTCCACAGCCGACACGGTGCTCCAGACTTGCCCGAAAACGAGCAAGGCGAGCGAGAAAGGCGGGTCTTGCGGTGCGGCACAGGAACACGTGCACGCACGCGCCCCGCCCACCGCAGGGTGACCTGCCTTTCTCGGCGTCCGATCAAGTGGGGGAAAATGCCATTTCATTGCCATTATTCGACCTTCATGTGCCAACGAAACCGTTCAAAACCACCCTCCGACCTGGTACCATCACCGCGTCGGCCGCCAGGGCCGCGCATTGCTGCGCGTCCATCGCGTGCCGGCGCGAATCTGCTCTTCTCAGCGCAGCAGAGCGCGCGCCGCGACAATCGCGAGCGCCGCACCCCACGCGGCGCGCAACCACGGCTGTGGCCCCCTCGCCCGCATCCAAGTACTCGATTCCGAACCACAACGGGACGGCGAGCGCCGCGGCGACCACGTAGCCCGCATTACGGTGCACGGACCGCACCTGCTTGACCCACGCCTGGCCCGGCTGCGCCGTACGTAGCGCGACCCCGCCCGCCGCCTGCAGCGCTGCCAAGATCACAGCGACCAGCCCGGCAATCCCATGCGGCGAACTGAACTGGTCTTCGCCCCCCAACGACTTGACGCGAATGATGACAATGAGCGCGGCAACGGCGAACGCGATGGCGGTGCCCGCAATGTACCCGTGCAGGACCGTCGGGCGAAAATTGCGCAGACCGGGGAGCGGCAGGCCGCGGAGAAAGACGGGTTTGGCTTGCGCGACGGCGATCGCCGTGACGAAAAGCGTCGCGGCCGTCGACATGAGCAGCGGGTGCCACGCGTAGAGGTCCCCAAAACCGACGTCGGTGATGATGCGCGTCCAGACGGTGATGGACACTGTCAAGGCGAGGACAACGACCGCGGCGAGACCGGCCAGGTGCGTTCGCGCCGCGAGCGACAGGCTGGTGATGTCATAGTTGCTGCTGCGCGGCAGGCCGCCGAGGATGGGCGTGGTTTCGGTCGGGACGGTGTCGTCGTAGGCCGAGTCGTCGGGGCCCGGAGAGGGCGGGATCGAGACAATGGCGTTGGACATTTTTGTCTGGGGTCGCCTAGCCTTGGACTTGGTTCACGCGAGCGAGCGAGCTAGCAAGAAGCATTCGGGCTTGCCTTGGACCGTGCGTGTCTTGGCGCGTGCCGGTGGAGAAGCGACCAGAGAGAGGGAGCGACGGCCCGCCGCGATTTCAATCCCTGCCGACCACGTCGCGCGTGTCTGTGTCGGGCTCGTTTCGATCGTCGCCGGAGCCAACGCGTTCATTCGTCGTCGAGACTGGTGTCGAGATGGTTTCCGTGTCGATCGACATGATGGCAGCGCAAAGCTTGCGTGTCCTCCATTCCACGAACTCGTCCTCGTCGCCCAACCGCGTGGGCTCGCGATCGGCGCTGTCGCTTGCGGAATCGGCCACATGCGCGCTGCGCCCGGCTTGTGGTTGGTTGCGCCATCGTGCGCGGGCAAGAAGGGATTGCACGTCCGTTTGCTGCGATCGAAAAGGAGGGAGGGCTGCCGTGCTGGAGCGTATTGTCAGCGTGCCACATCTGATCGAATACAC
>GG745356.1:7333-56764 GCA_000151295.1 Allomyces macrogynus ATCC 38327 | reverse complement strand
GCAATCAAGTAAATCTCCCCTCCTCGCCCAAATCCTCACAACTTGCACGCGCCCGTATACCTCCCGCCTTCGCGCCCCGGCGCCGCCGCATCACACGCGCAATACTCGTGCGTGAGCGACTGCAACTGATCATGAATCCGCTCCACCTCATGCTTGAGCGGCCCCTCGAGTGCGGCACGTGCCCGCACCCCCTCAAACGCCGCATAAACCGCCTTGGGCGTCGCACGGACATACGCCTCGCGCGGCATACTCAACAACAAAATCGTCGCCGCAACCGGTCCCGCCATGGCGGGCGCCGACGCGGGTCCCGCATTCACCTGCGCCCACCGCTGCAGCCGCTGGTCGCCGACGTGGCCACGAACGGGGGAGACGGGGCCGTGCGTATGTGCTTCCTCGTCACCGGCGGCGGCGGGGTTCCGGCCCGCCAGCACGTCACAGACGATCGCGTACAACGGGTGTGCCGTGACCATTGCGACCAACGCGCGGCCGCGCTTGATGTGCGCGTCGGCGATCGCCGTCTGCAGACTCGGTGCCGCCGTGCGGTCGATCCCGGGGGCCGTGAACCCGACATCAAACGTCGGCGGGATCGCGCCGAGCATCCGTGCGACCAAGGGCGCGACCAGCATCTGCGGGTGCCGCGATGCGTCGTGTAAGGGCGCGGACGCGGCAATGGCCCGCGGCACGTGAGCGCAAAACACGCGCGCGACACGCACCCAGGACGCGTCGCGCGTATCGGTGTTGCGCACCTGGCACAGCGGGAGCGCCGGGGCCACATCGACTGGCATCGGAGGAACAGCAGTGGCGGCGGTCGCCGAGACAGCCGCGGCCATATCCGCGACCCCCGGATCCGCCCGCCGTTGCAGGAGACAGTACCCCCTCGGCAGTCCCGTTTCCGGGTCGTTCGGCAGCATGGCCTCGTAGAGCTGCTTGACGGCGACGTAATACGACGGGTACTTGAACCGCGCCGTATCAAGCACGAGCACTTTCCCGTCGGCCGGGTGGTAGGACGTGACGGGCGAGAAGTGGCCGTCGCCAGTTTGCCCGAGCGATTTGCGCGAGAACGAGACGACCATGTGCGTTTCGGTTGGGAAGGCGTTGGACGTGCACGCGCGCAAGTCGTGCTCGAACTCGTCGAACGTGACGTGGTCGGCCTGTTTGGCAATGACCGACAGACCGTTGCATTTGGCGATGCATGCGAATTCCTTGAAGGTGATGCCCTTTTTGCGGATCTGTTGGACGGAAAAGCGGTTAGGATGCTTGCTTTCAACCAGATAAGCGCTCCAAGGCGACACCAAACGTACCACGTCCAATGGCGCACAGCATTCGAGCATCTCGTCCGAATACCACCGCCACCCGCCCTTCCACCGCTTTTTTGGATCCACTTCAAGCGCATTGAGCACCATGGCCAGCGACCCGAGCCCGCAATAGGCTGGCTCCGACTGCGTGGTAAACGTGGCGGCCAGCGAAAAGTAATTTTCCGAGAACCCGAGCTTCAGCGACTCCTTGAACAGCCGTTTCCCCTCGGGCGACGTGAAGGACGTCAGTGACGCTGGTAACGGGCGCCGGTAAAATGTCGTTTGCAGCAACTGCGTCTGTTCGTCAAGAAGCGTGCGGGCACGGCGTGCGGCGGCGGTCGCAGCAGCGGTCGCGGGCTCGGCAGGTGGAGCGGGTGCGATCAATGGTGGTTGCGTCGACGCGAGCAAGTTGGACATGGGCGATGGGCTGAGGCCGAGCAAGGACGGCGGCGGGCAAGCGGCCGAGGGCACGTTGTTGGACGGGCACGGGTCGTGCGAGCCGCATCGCGTGCACGACGCGAGGGACCGCACAGCGGGACGGGTCGTGAGCAGGAACGAGGCGCGCGCGGGCAGCCAGCGCGACTGGCGTGTGAGGAGCGGGCGGGCCATGGCGGCAGCTGGCACGGACGACAACATGGTTGACGAACGAGTTGCGAGACCGAGAACCACGAGCGGCCGAGGGGCACGCGAGAATATAAATGGAGCAGGCGAGCGAGCGTTGCCACGGGCGCAGGTGGATGCAATCAGACGATCTGTGGGCGGTATCCCGTGGGTCGCGCGCGGGCCATCGATGGGGTCGTGATCAATAATTGGGAGGCAACGCCTGTCGATGCCGTTGCGTGGTCTTTTCTGGTCTCGGCCGCGCGCTCACAGGGTTGCCGGTCGCGTTGCGGCAAGTGGTTGCGGCTCGTTGCCGTCGTGTCGAGCGTGGTCCTCGTCGTCGACGCGACGGCAAAGTTGGGTGGTCTCCTGTTGGGTAGACCCTGGCGGCTCACCGTTAGCTGGCGTTTGCAGGCCAAATCTGATGGCTGTGATAAAATCCCGTGTGCCGCGGCCCCGTGACATTCCTACGATTTGCATGCGCTCATTTCGCACGTTCTGTGACGTGGCCGAAAAACACTGTCTAAAATGACGCCATGGTCACGGCGTGGCTCGGCCTGGAAGCTCGCCGATGGCCGTGGCATGTCTCAGCCACCGCCTGTCCACCGCCGCCGCCGTAGCGGCCGACAACCCGTCGCGAAAGACAACGGCACGACAGCGTCTCGGACGGCACGACCATCTCACCCCTCAACGGCGCACGCACCTTTGCCTGAGGCGCACGTCGCGCACAACTCAAGTCTCCCGGCCGGTCCACCCTTGACTGGCGCGTACCCGTCGTCCCGCCGGCCCGGCCTCGCCACGCGGGATCAGAAACAATGATGACCGACCTGATCAGCGTGCGCCTCCTCCTCTGGGCCTCCTCCACCCGGCCCTGGCGGGGGCGCCAAGGCCTGTCATCGATCTAGAAAGCCGGCGGGAACGGCATCGAGAACCCTGCACGTTGGCGTGCGCCTCGAGGATGATGAAGCGCATCCGGCCGCGGCGGCGATCTTGCCAGAAGCCTGGAAGTGCAATCGCCAACGCCCCAACTCGCAATCCAATCCCGCGGCAGGGCCCGGCTTGCTAGCTCACGCGCGCGTGCCTTGGCCTTGGCCTTGGCCTTGGCCTGCACCGTGGTCCCTATAAAGCCGGCACCAACCCCGCGACCGCTCTTGCTCTCCCCTCCGCGCTCACCGTCTGCACTTCAGCTTCCCGCCTGGCCAACCTGCCCGCTGGAACCTGTTCCCGCCCGCCGACACCGAGCTCACCGTCCTCCACCACCTACCCGCCCGTGCCTCGACTCGCCTCGCGCGCCTCGAGCCCCGTTCCATTCCCCACCGCCGGTGCTTCCCCTCGCCCTCCTTGGCCCGGGAACCACCGTTTGCTTGTCGTCAAGCTGTTCTCCAACCACCTCTTCTCGTCGCACAACGCTCACGTACGGATCACACGAGATGGCTCCCATTTTTTTCATCCCGCTCGCACACGCGAACCACGGCTGACCACCTTGCTCCCGTTCGTTCCTCTTCACGGCGAATAGCGCGGAAGCCGCCGGGCCGCTGGTGAAATCAGAGCACCCTAAGCGACGACTACTTTTCCATTCCGGCGCGCGTGTTCCTCCAGCACGCGTTCCCTACCAAATCCCGAACCAACCAACTCAACTCGCCGCCATGTGCCCGCCCGCCAACGCCGAGTTCCACGCTGCCGCCGCCGCCGCGCAGCAGCAGCAGGCCACCGCGCCCAAGATCGTCGTCGCCGCGCCCAACGTGACGGTCGCCAACGGCACCATCCACTCCAAGTACGACTATTCGACGACCAAGGTGCACAAGCTGCCCAACGGCCAGTATCGCGCCGAGCCCGTGACCAAGACGTACGAGTTTGCGACCTCGTCGACGGTCCCGCGTCTCGGCGTCATGCTCGTCGGGTGGGGCGGCAACAACGGGTCGACGTTGACGGCGTCGATTATTGCCAACCGTCAGTCGCTCGCGTGGGAGACGCGCGAGGGCGTGCAGCAGGCCAACTACTATGGCTCGCTAGTCATGGCCTCGACCGTCAAGCTCGGCGTCGATGCCGACGACGAGACCAAGGAGGTGTTTGTGCCGCTGCACGACATGCTGCCCATGGTCCACCCGAACGACTTTGTCCTCGGCGGCTGGGACATTTCGGGCCACAACCTCGCCGACGCCATGGACCGCGCGCGCGTGCTCGACCCGGACCTCCGACGCCAGGTGCGCGACGAGATGCGTGCGCTCAAGCCGCTGCCGTCGGTCTACTACCCCGACTTCATTGCCGCCAACCAAGAGGATCGCGCTGATAATGTGATCCCGGGCGCCGACAAGCAGGCGCATCTCGAGCAGGTGCGCCGCGACATGCGCGAGTTCAAGGCCGCGCACGGGCTCGACAAGCTCGTGATTCTGTGGACGGCCAACACGGAGCGGTTTGCCGAGGTGCAGACGGGCGTCAACGACACGGCCGATAACATTTTGGCGGCGATTCGCCGGTCCGAGGCCGAGATTGCTCCGTCGACCGTCTTTGCCGTGGCCTCGATCCTCGAAGGGCACACCTTCATCAACGGGTCGCCGCAGAACACGTTTGTGCCCGGCGTGCTCGAGCTCGCCGAGCGCCACCGCGTGCACTTGGGCGGCGACGACTTCAAGTCGGGCCAGACCAAGGTCAAGTCGGTCATTGTGGATTTCCTCGTGAACGCGGGCATCAAGCCCCTGTCGATTGCATCCTACAACCATCTCGGCAACAACGACGGCAAGAACCTGTCGGAGCACAAGCAGTTCCGGTCCAAGGAAATTTCCAAGTCGTCAGTCGTCGACGACATGGTGGCCGCCAACCACATTCTCTACGACGCCAAGACCAACGAGCACCCGGACCACGTTGTCGTGATCAAGTACGTGCCGGCTGTCGGCGACTCGAAGCGCGCGCTCGACGAGTACTACAACGAGATCTTCATGGGCGGCCGCAACACGCTCTCCATGTTCAACACGTGCGAGGACTCGCTGCTGGCCTCGCCGCTCATCATTGACCTCGTCGTGCTCGGCGAGCTGCTCTCGCGTGTGACGTTCAAGACTGAGGCCATGCGCGAGTTTGACTCGCTGCACGCGGTCCTCTCGCCGCTGTCTTACATGCTCAAGGCCCCGCTCGTCCCGCAGGGCACGCCTGTCATCAACTCGCTGCCGCGCCAGCGTGCTGGGCTTGAGGCATTCCTGCGCGCGCTCGTTGGGTTGCCCGTCAACAATGAGGCCAACCTCGAGTGGAAGTGCTTCCACTAAGTGGCGATGAACGCGCGCGTTTGTGGGCAGTTTTTTTACTCGCTTGGCTCCGTGCCGGGTGAGGCTTTTTTTATGCTCGTGAGCGTGTGTCGTGTCCCTGTCAGCTCTTGTTTTGGATTTGATCTTTGATGACGTCTTGATGATGTTCCTTCAGTAAAAACGCTTTTGATTTCTTGACTTGCTGTTTTCTTCCGCCACGCTTCTGCAATCACTCAGCGCCACGAGCTCGCGCTTTCCACATCGTCCTTTATGGCCGCAACATCCTCTCCGATCGTTGAGACTGAAAACGTGGAGGAACCAAACACCATTGCCGCGTTCTCGAAGGCGTTTAGCAGCGATAATCGAGCACGCGAAGCACGCAACACTTGCTGCGGAATGAGCTCGCAACATGCGTTGTCGACGTCTGACCCGACCTGACTGATCCATGATGGCGCAACGCGACAGCAACCAGCACCAACAATCACATCGCAAGCAAAAAAAAAAAAAAAAAAAAAAAAAAAAACATGTTTCTGATTGCACAACCTCATCCCCATCCCATCGGCCCACTTTAGCCCACACTCGTCGTCATTCGCGCTTACAGGTAGCGGCGGGGCGCAACGACATCGATCTCGGTCACCTCCGGGAACACGTGCGCCGACGTCGCAAACTCATCAATCGCAATCGCGTCGGCGACCGCGGCCGCCTGCGCGGCACGGCGCTGGCGACGCGCCTCGCGACGCGCAGCCGCAGCAGACTCAACTGCCACGACCTCCTCGAGCAGGCGCGACGTGCGAGCGGGCGCGACAAAGTCGACCTCGGTGTCGACGAGCACGGCCGTCTCGCGCGCGTGGCGAGCAGCACGGCGCTGGCGACGCGCCGCGGCCTCGAGGACGGCGAGCTCGGTCGGGGCGACAAAGTCGACCTCGGCGTCGAACGCGGCGAGTTCGCGGGCGAGACGCGCGGCGCGGCGCTCACGGCGCGAGTCAATGGCGACGACCTCCTCGACGTACTGGGTACGGGGAGCGACGGCGATGACGTCCTCGACGTACTGCGTGCGCGGAGCGACCTCAATGACCTGCTTGCGCGGGGCCGCAACGATCTCCTCGACGAGAACCGTCTCGCGGCGGCGGTGGCGGCGGGCCGGGACAGCAACGGCGACCTCAGCGACGGCGACGCGCGGAGCGGCGACCTCAATGCGGGGCACGTAGACGCGCGCCTCCTGCTCAAACACGCCAATGGCGTTGGCCGACTGCTGGATCGAGACAGTGCGCGGCTGCACGACCTGCTCGACAAACGTGAAGTGCGTCGTCGTGCGTGGCTCAGCGACCTGCACGCGCTCCTCGACGTAGTAGGCCGCCGGGGCCGACACGACCTGCTCGACGACTTCCACGCGCGCGGTGGCCGGGCGCGTCGCGGCGGCGACGATGGCGGGGCGAGCAGCGTGCTTGCGGCTATCCAGAGGGGGCGGGTGCGGGTCAGCTCGGGTCGTCGTGTCGAGATCAAAGCGCGGTTGGGAGATACTGGTACGCGTACCCGGCCGACTCAACGTGGATGTAGGCGTGCGTCATGGTGAAAGGTCGGGCGGAGGGGCGGGGCGGGACGCCGAGGAGAGAGAGAGGTCGCTAAGGAGCACTTGGAGCGTGGGCGCGCGATGCTTTTATAAGCGTCGAGCGGGGGCGGAACACTGGCGCGCGTCAAGCCGGGAAGACATTGCGTGCTGTGGTTGCGTGTTGGTTCTTGGCCCCCACCGTATGGAACGAGGGCGGAGAGGGCGGAGCACCCGCGTAAAGTTGGTCTTCCATGAACGCACAGGCAACAGGGGACCAAACTGGAAGACAAAGGAGGCGCTCTCTCTTGCCTTCGCCGAGCAGCACGACTTGAGTACCCTCGTTGAGCTCCCTCGTTGTGCGTGGACTTGGGTTTGCGCGCGTGAGAGCAGAGTAAGGAATAAAGAACACGTTCCCTGGCACACTTCACACACGCACGCGATATCTGGTGCTTTGATTTGTGAACGATCACCCTGGCGGCCACCCAGCCCGCTCACCTTCATTCCATAAAGCCATGATCAACACCACTTCGTGCGCGTCAGGGCACGGGGGTGACACGGCGACCATGGCGGCCATGCTGTTTGCGCGACTCGAGCATGCAGGCGCTGGCGATGTGCGCACGACGCCCTGCCCGGGTGGTGTCGCGCATTATCAACTTTCTGTGCAGCGGCCCATGCAGACTCGGCGCAATCAAGCGCAATTCTGGTGCCATGATGGAGTTTGCCCGCCCGTCGTCAGAGTCAGAGACGCAGACAGCGCAAGGTCGAGCATGCTCTAGTCCGAAAAAGTGGGATGCGTCTTCTGGGGATTGCTCATGTTTTGGGGCATGCATCGCATGTTCCAGAACTGTGCTGGTGAACTATGACCGTCATCACAGAGTGGGGGGGGGGGGGGGGGGATGATTGTAAACAGCAAGAAACAGATAGTCCCTGGTATTCACCTTGCCGCATGCTCCTTTTTGACTTGCCGCTCATGGCTGCTGAAGGATGGTCCACAGCCTGTACAACATCCGAAGGGCGTTTGTAAATCAAATTATCACTTTTCGTCCTGTTGAATTTTGAGCCTTTGACTGCGGCAGGACAGCTCTTGGATCGTGGACCTACGCCACCCATCAACCAACGTGCAGAGCTCACGAGAACATTCTTCATTGTCGAGTCCACCTGTGCCTCGCAACAAGCTGCACGCGCAGCATCCAAACGCAGACGTGTCCCTACAAGTTGGCCGGATCCCTCGAATGTGACCGTTCATTCGCTTCTCTTGCCGACGCGCGCCAAGTCACCGTCAGCTCTCCACGAGCATGTCAGACAGTCTCCAGTGGAGCGAGTGGGCCCACAATAACTGCAAGCTTCGCCATGTCGACCGCCGCACTGAGCCGCAGTCCTCGAGCATGGAGGCTCTAGTCGCGACGTTCAAATGGGACGAGCATGTGTCGATGCTGCTCTACTCGCTGGCGCTGCTCGCGACGCTCTCAGTCGTGCGCGTACCGATCGCGCCCAACTTTGCGCCGCTCAGCGCGCCGCTGTGCTGCAAGCCAGACCTTGGTATTTCCGTGCATTGCGGGGTCGTTGCAGGAGGCGGTCGCCATTATCGTGAACGGGGTATGCAGCCCATTGGCACGCGGGCAACGGTGTTGCGCCATAGCAACGAGGACGTCAAAGCCGTGACGAATGAGTGCAGCAACATGCTCAAGGAGGCTGGCGAAATGGCGAAGCAGGTCGCGGCGACGGCATCTGCCGCAAAGAACAAGCTGCTTAGGCAGCTGCGCGCGTCGTGGCAGCGACATAGGCTGCTGCCGCTGTGATGGGAGTTTGGCACCGACGTTGGCGGACGCGCCAAGAAAGAATGGGTGGAGAGGAGTTTCCGAATGCCGAGAATGAGTTGATATACAAACAGTTCAGAATATTTGGCAGTTTTCAGCTTGCTGATCCTAATGCTCACAAGGACAAGGTATACATGTCGATTCGAACATCAGATGCATACCCGCGTTCTGGTTTGGTGGCCTAGCTCATGGATATCCGGACCAGACCGTCGCGCGCGTTCTCTCTCCTCCAGCACAGGCCTTCTCGCCTGTTCCCGGGAGACCTCCATCGCATCCACCGACTCGCTGCTACCCACACTTTGCCTCGCTCGTGACCATGTCAACAGCGCCGCCAAGCACCAAAAACACGCTGTCGGCCGACCTGCAGCGCCTAAGCATCATCCAAAGCGGCATTTCCATTCTCGATCTGCTCAACATGTCGCGGTGGGTCGAGTGTCTCGGCATGTTGCCATACGCGGTCGCGTGTCTCGCCTTGCTCGTCGTGGCTCCAGTCACGACAGCGCCCAACTTGGCGCCGTTTGATGCGCCGCTGAGCGCACCCGTCACGCTCGCTGCAGTCCGATGGTACAGTTCGCTCCACGAGTCCGTTGCGAGTCTCATTGAGAGCGTGCTTGTGCATTTTTATAACCACCTGGAAAGGGAGTGATCAGTTCGGACCGATCCTGACGCTCTCGTTCTCTCGCCCTCCCCCTGCATCCAGGCCGCCACCTCGCTTATGATGGGCCATGCATCAGCGGCCAAGATTGCGTGCATGTGCGCGCTCATGTCGGGAGGCCTTATGAAGATCTGCACATGTTCAGGACGGCGCCGGACAGTGACGTTGAAAAAGCACGCTTGCCTCATTCAATCTGCACGAGCGCATCGCATGAACGGTTGTGCTGACCTGTAGGTTGTTGGATTCCTTGATGCACCCATGTAGGCCGTGCGTTCCTGGCTCGACCAGCTTACCTCGGACGCTTATGCCGTGCACCAGGCCGTTGGGATCGCGTTTTAGTATTTACGCGAGGACCGCGATAATCAAAAAGCGGTGCGGTGCGCGGCCGACTGGACCTGGTTCATGCTCTTCGCTCCGCTCACATTTGTTTTGCAACTAGGCACTTGTGGAGCGCGCCAAGGACATGTCAATGGTCTTGACCAACTACTTTGCCGGCCAAGACGCTTCAGCCGCCGCACGGCAAGTATTGCCCAAAGAGCTGTGGCCGTACGCGGTACTCGTTCAGGAAGCGGCGACGACGGTCTCGATGATCGCATCCTCGTACCTCGACGTGTGGGCCAAAACGGTGCTGGGCGAGCCGCTCGTCAAGCTGGCGGGCGACGTCATCGATCATAATGAAACAGACGACGCTGCCGTGCGTGCGGTGCGCAGCAAGATGATGGCTGATGCGGCCGAAAGCGCCAAGCAGGCCACGGCGTCGGCCATGGCCGCGAATCAAAAGCTGTACAAGGACTTGGAAGCAGCGTGGCAGAGTCCGTTCCAGAGTCTCAAGGGCCCGAAGAGCTAACTGGGCGCGGGTATTTGGCGACGTTGGTTCAGTTTTGTGTATTTCGAAGCTTCTCCACCCTGAATCAGATGGAATATATCAAAATTTCCGCTCTTATCGTGGTGCACCTGATATGCCATTCAGACAGTCAAGTCTGCGGCCTGCATGCTTATTTGGAACCGAGCGCGAAGGAAACTTCAGTCCAACTGTTATGACAGCTTGCTGTCAGACCGACGCGCATGTTGAACCCAGACGCGAATCGGGTTTGAACGTGGAAATAGGACAGGACCTTACACGCAAGCTCATCCAGTATGATGGAATAGCCAGCCGATGAGGGCGCTTTTGCTCCAAACATCGGCGAATCAGATCACGATCTGTCAGCTCATAAATTGTTGAGGTTGGGCCGTGTACAAAACCATACCGACGCATCGCCGGTCGAGTGGGAGGTTGTATGCTTCCCCTGAGGAAACGTTGGCTAGCCTGCCTTCCCAGCGGATCAGCGAGCAATTGCACCGACGAGGCCCGACCAGGGTCGATAAATTCAAGAGAGTTTCTATTCGTCATTTCCGATTCCGCTTGGTTGGTGTCAACTCGGTACCCACGACATCAAAGTTTTCCCTGCTAAATTGAATCGGCAGCATAACAGCCGAAAGCATGCAACGACAAAGCAAAAAGGCGAAAGGTTATTCAAGACATGATGCGACAAAACAACGGTGATTTTTACACGGAACAGAAAGGGGGGGGGGGGGGCGCAAACTTCAGCTCGCGCAACGACTTAATCGACCCGCGCCACCGGGCCTCCCACATCACAGGTTCAATGTTTTTTTTTTGTTTTGGATTTTTTTTTGGGTTTCTTAGACGTAGTAGACGACGCCGCGCTTGGCCTTGGCGGGCTTGGCCGACAGGTCGACCTCAGCCGAGCCGCACTTGCCCATCTTCACGTTCACGTCGACGGCACCTGCCTGGTCGACAGCAACCTTGGTCGTCTTGCGCTTCTTGTCTGTCTCGACACGCACGTCAAACGGCGTCTCCTCCGGGCCCGCGATGAAACGGTCGGTGCCGGCGACAACGGCGCGCGCGACAGCAGGGCGCGTCGTCGTCTTCTTCGACGCCGTCTTCTTGTTGTAAACGGTGCCGTCAGCGGTCAGGACCGTCGTCTCCTCGGACGACTCGGCGACCTCGGTCACAATCGCGCGGCGCGACGCGCGGCGAACGACCTGCACGTCCTCGACAACGACGCGGGGCTTGGTCACGACAACGCGCTCCTCGACAACGACGGGGCGCGGGGCAGCGACGACGACCGGGCGAACGATCGGGAGCGTCGGGAAGTGGCAGTCCGAGCGGCGGACGACCCTATTTTCATCGCGAGCGAGGCAAGCGCACGGGTCAGCATTACGGTGATCATGCAGGTGGGACGATCACGTCGACGCGCGACGCGTTTGGCGCGTCGTGCTGAAAACATTGGTTGAATGGGAAATATATCATACTTGACGGTGGGCTTCTCGACGGTGGCAACAACGTAGGTCATGGTTGAGTTTGGTGAAATGCGTTGGTCAAGACAGAGAGCGTGGGCCGGGATCACAACCGGCGCGGGCGCGTCGCGACTTTATACCTCGCGAGGCGCGCCGACCGCGACGCTCTGGTTCAAGGGGCGCAGCTCCATTTCGGGGACGGCCAGGTGGTCGCGCGCAGGAGCGACGCATGTGGTGGAGAAGGCTGAGCGACCGCGTCCGTCGGGGGCGGGCACGTGGGCAACAGAAGAGAACATGCTAATAAGTTTGGAGCTGGATTCAGAGCCCTTGCCCTGCGTGTCTGGCGCGCCAACGGATTTTGAGGGCAGAGGGAAAGCGATGGCGCTGGGAGGCGCCAGCGGCGTTGGGTGCCACCCATTTTGGCAACCTGATCTCTCGAATGTTCGCCGTTCCTCACCGCCGTTCTTCCACGCAGGCGGACGTTGGCACGGACGACCAGGGGCGGAGGAACAGTCGTGACGCTCTCAATGTTTGCAACATTTGCTAGCATCAACGCTATAGTACTCTATATGATCGGCACGACATTCCTCACTTGGCCGTCAGGGGCTTGCGGAACTTGCCCTGCAGCCAGAGCCGGTTCATGCGCAGCTGGCGCGCGCGGTTCACGAGCAGGCGGTGATCGAGCCCGAGCTGCACGACCTCCATGCCGTGCCCTTCGACGAGCTCGCGGATCTCCTCGGGCGTCAAAAAGTAGACCAACGTCTTGCCGCCGCGCATGTAAAAGTTGTCGTCGATCATACGGCCCTGCTTCATGCGCAGCTGCGCGAGATCGAGCCGCGCATAGTCGCGGAACGCGACCATGCCGCCAGGTTTCAGGAGCTAAAAGGTGGTCACGGCAGTGAGTGAGGAACAGGGAAGTGGACGGCGACCGGCGGAGGAGAGACAGGGACGGACATCGTAGATGTTGGCCATGGCCTGCTTCCACTTGGCGGGCGGGAGGGCTGAAAAGCAGAAGACTAGCATGATCATATCGACCGACCCCTTGGGCACGGACGGCGGGAGCGCGTCGGATGTGAGGTCAAAGACAAACGCGTTGACGTGCTTGGGGTCGAAGGCCGGATTCGTCTGGTCGAGGGTTGCAAGCATCAGAAATCAAGATTCGACAAGGGCCGCACAAGGAGAGCCGTGCAATCGGTACCTTGACGAGCTGCACCGCCGAGCTCGAGAAATCGCACGCGTGAATGAACAGCTGCTCGTGCAGAGGGCCCACTGGTACCGCCGCTGCATCGCCCTCGCCTGATGCGGATGATGTTGCCGCATCCTCCGTCACCGTCGCTGGTGCTGCTGCCGCGCCCTCCGCCACTGCCGCCATCGCCGGCTCTGCCTGCGCCTTGGTCCGCTTCTGCCACTCCGCGAGCAACGGATACACCGTATTCCCAGCGCCACATCCAATCTCCATGACCGTAAACGGCTCCTCGACCGTCCCGCGGCGCATCTCCCCGACGGGCCCAAACACTTCCGGGAACTCGATCGCGAGCCAGTGCCGGTCCTTGAAGAAATGGCTGCTGTTGCGGTTATAAAACTCGTCCCAGTGCGCGTGCGCGCGGTCGAGCAGGTCGGTCGGGTCCTCGATTATGGACGCGGCGTGTTCGCGAATCTTGGCCTCAGCGGCGAGTTTCTCCTCGTCCGTCATTTCAACGTGGTCCCAGGCATTGTGCGCAAATACGTTGGTCGGATCCTCGAGCAATCGGCTGCCGAACGGGCGTTCGCGGTCGCGCATGTCGATGACGCTGGATGCGGTTTTCTTGCTGGTGGATGCGGTCGTTGAAGTCGGAGTCGGGGGATTTGGTGGTCGTGGCCGCGGCTGCGGTTGCCTGGGCGGTCGCTGCGCCGGATGAAGAGGTTGCTGGTGATGCCGTCATTTTGCGGTGAGTGCCGCTGGCGCAAGTGTTGTGCGGCAAGTTGTCTTGAGTCGCGCGGTGCGCGAGTGTCCAGAGGAGGTCGTAGTTTGCGGTGGGTTGGAAGCGTCGCGGTCACGCCCCGCCGCCTGGCCCATCGCCAAAGGCGAACGGTGCATCACAAAACCCATCACTCAACGGACCGCCTTTCGTCCACAAAACCAAAATCCAGACGACCTTCACTCGCGCTATCCTCTTCACCCACCCGCGCTCTCACTGCTCACCCCGCCCAACCCCCGACTTACCTCACGCAACCGCTCCCTTGCCACTTGAAAACACACAACCGCAACCACAACCCCGAAGAGCTCGTCGATGCGTGCAAGGCCCGCGGGGTGGCCGCGGACCGTGCGCGCGACGGACTGCGGAATCGGGCCGGTTGGGGCGGGGGTGCCGGACCGGGTCATGGCGGGGTACATACTGCGCATTGCCGAACCACGGCGGGGAACGTGGTTTCGATCAGGACGCTGGTGAGACAGGTGCTGCCGAACACGGCGGCAAAGGTCTTGAGTAGACACAGGGACGCGTCGAGGGTGCGCGCACCGCGCCTGCGCACGACCGTGGCGAGTCGCGCTTGCCAGGACGGGATGTGCCGGTGAGGAGCGCGGGTCACTGGCCAAAGCAGCTCGTCGATTGGTGCCAAATCGTGGATGGGCCGCATGATGCAGGCGCAGAGACGTGACCTGCTCGTAATACGGTCGCCGATAGCGGTTCGGGAGACCGCGGCGGGCCGTGTGCGGCGGCGGCTCAAGCTCAGCGACCGACGACACGGCGGTGCGCGACTCGGTGTCGGCAGCGTCAAAATCCTCGCACTCCACGCCCTTTGCAACCATCATCTCGACGAGCTCCGCCTCCTCGTCCACCACCCCCTCCACAACCCTCCTCACCGCCGACGTATTCGGGGCGACCACGACCGTCAGTACATCACGCAGCAAAAACCGCCGCGCGCGCCGTGCCCATCCCCAGTAAGCGAGCGCTAGCGCAAACACTCCCACCGATAATAAATGTCAGACGCCGTAGAGAACCCACGCGGCCACGTCGCGCGCCGTCGATCGCGGCGCGATAAAATACGTGTGCGCGGGGCGGCCGACGGGGAGCGTGTCAACCGCCGTTCATGGACGTCACGTCCACGCCGGGGAGATAGAGCATCAAGTGCGGCACGCACGAGGACACGGTCAAGCACGCGACGAGCGGGATCAGGGCGAGGATACGCGCGGTGGGCCGCGACGCACACGCGATTCCGGTGATGGCAGTCGCCGCGAGCAGGGCGAGTCGTGCGCCAACTTGAATCAGAGCAATCGCGAGCTAGGGCAGTCGACGACCGTCCAGAAATCGTCGCCGGCTCGGGTGCTTCGGCGGAGCCTCCTCCACCATCGACGGGTCGCGTAGCGGCCAGTATCGCCGTCTTGATCGATGAACTGGTCGCAGGTTAGTCTCGCAGCTGTGGTCGGTATCCGAGGGCGGGATCAGCAGCAACACGGCCGCTTCATCGCCATGGCTTTGGTGAGTGAGCGAAGACTTGGGTGCGGCGAGCGGATCGGCCATGCAGCATGCGACTGTCGTGCAGCATGGCTCGCTGGAACAACCTCGAAAGACGTGACCACGGAGACAGCCGATGCGGTTGGCGCGAAGACCGGCGGGCAGTGGTCGTCCCAGCTCGCCATCTGGGCATATGCGACCCCAAGCCGCGTACGGTGGGAGCAGCAGCCGAGATCGACGAATGCTGCGACCATTCCGCGCGTCTCTTTGCACAAGCCTGTCTCTTCACCGCGCGTCACCCATCTCGATCCAGCTGGAAATAAGGAAGATATAGATATCTGCTGGATGTAGACCGAGAGGACCGCGTATGACCGCGGCGATGATGGTGGTGGTGGTGGTGGTGCAACAGGAACATGAAGGGCCGGCCGGACTATTGCCGGAAAGCAGGACGCCGCGCGCAACAACAATAACAATAACAACAACCCCCGTTTCCCCTCTCCCCTTCCTCCGGCAAAACGCGCCGTGGCCGCGTTGGTACAAACACTGGGCCCGCGCGCGCACACACGCCGACCCACGTCCTGGCGCGTGGGACCCCTTCCTTCTTCCCTCCCCTCCCACTTCATGCGCGAGCAAACGAAACAACGAAATCCCGAGGCACCTCAGCGCTCCGCGGCCGAGCGCGGATCACCGTGCCGACCGAGCGACCTCGAACACACGCGCCAGGCCAGCGCTCATTGCCGCCGCCCAAACATCATGTCGCGCAAACTGTTGGGTAGGCCGAACCCCTTGCCGTGATTGCTTGCCGGGGACGACGGACTGCTGCCTGCACCGGTCCCGCCGCCGCCGTTCTTGAGCTGGTGCAATTCGTCGGCGTGCGCCTGCCGCCACTCGAGCGCGCCTTGCACCCATCCGGCCATGTCGATCTCGTCGGCGTGGTCCTGGTACTTGAGAATGAACGGGTGCACAATCAACTCGGCGTAGGTCGGCCGCGCCTTGGCGTCCTTTTGCAAGCTACGCTCCGGGGCGCAGAGGTCAAGTCGAGTTCGCGTTTCAGAAGCGAGATGCGCATTGCAAAGAAAACGCGTACCATTGCCGCACAAAGTCGATCGCCTCGGGCCCAAACCGGTCGTGCGGGAGATCGGGCGGTGTCTCGTGCACGATCGCGTTCAGTTGTGCGAAAATCGAGTCGTAGCGGTTGGCCGGGTAAGGGTACTTGCCAGAGCCGACCTCGAGACCTATATGGGGTCGCGCAGGGTGAGCTTGACATCAAGCGCGATCATGAAGCAACAAGATCGACAACGTACAGGAAATGCCGAGAGACCACACGTCGGACGCGACCGAATAGGCAGCGTTGTCGGACATGGCGATTCGTTCCGGCTCGAGATATCAAATGAGGATACGTGAGCGACGCGCTTGGAGAGGCAAACGGGAAGAAAGTCGAGCACATACGGCCATGTAGCTTTGGCACCCAATGTTGGTCTTGGCGAGCGACTGGATGAGCTGGCCCGACACGCCAAAATCACACAGCTTGATCTCGCCCTTGGAGTTGGCGAGGACGTCTAGACGATGCCGTATCGATGGGTCAGTTTTCGGGCAACCGTCGCGGCCGGCAATTGATCGTCCAAGGCGCACTTGTCGGCTTCACGTCGCGATGAATGATCTTGAGCTCGTCTTTCAAGAATCGGAGCCCCGAGACAATCTACGGCATCGGCATCGCATCAGCTCCTCTTCTCACTCCTCAAAAATGCGCGACAGCAGGACCTACCGAGAACGCGATGCGCGACAAGACGTCTTCCGGCACGCCGTTCTTGTAAGGAATCAACCGGTCGAGCGACCCGGCGTCCATGTACTCCATGCAGTAGTAGACGCAGGACTCGATGAAGAAGGCGCCGTAAAACTCGACAATGTAGGGCGAGTGCGACTTGTGCAGCACGTCGAGCTCCATCAAGATCTGCGACAGCTTGCCCGTATCGAGCTCGAGCCGGATTTCCTAGATCCGACAGTCAATTTCATCAGTTCCACGGTGCCCATTCGTCGACCGATCGGCTTCGAGGCGAAAAAGTACCTTCATGGCCATGATGACCTTGGTGGGCTTGTGAAAGACCTTTTGCACGACGCCGTACTGGCCCTTGCCGAGTTCCTCGCGCAGCTCGAGCTCGGCCATGTTGATCTTGTAGGAGTTGCCGGAGCTGAAGTCGACGCCGTCGGCGTGCAGCACGGCCTTGCCCGCAAAGTTGAGCTTGCCGGACGGGTCGCTAGCGTCGCCATCGCCGGATGTGAGCGTGTTGGACCCGCGACGCGATGGTCGAACGGCAAGAGCGTACGTACACATATTTGGCAAAGTTGGCAAAGGGTGGCGGCACGTCCTTTTCCAGCTTGAGGTTGCGCGTAAACGCCGGCTTTGGGCGCGGCGGGCGAGCGGCCATGGTGGATCGGTGGATCACGCGAGGACCGTCCTTGGACGGAAGGGACAGAGGGACTGGCGGGAACGACGCGACGCGGCGAATCAGCGCAATGGGTTCGACGAGGACGTGCGGCTGCGGCTGGTCAACGGCGAGTACGGCGTGGCCGTGTTGTTCGAGGAGGAGCAACGGGTGAAAATCGGCACCGACCGACGGGATGAACAAAAACCAAGGCCGTTCGCGCACGTTCGCGCTCGCTCAGGTTCGATCGCGAGCGATGGCGCGAGAGCGTGAGGGTTGCGTCTGGGCGCGAACGCTCTTGTTCAGCGACGTGATAAATCACCCGTGTCGCGTGTTACTGCTGTTGCCACGCGTACGTTGACGCCGTGACGGGCAGTGGGAACCGCCTGGGGGAGACACGAGGACGCGTCTGATTGCGACTCGGGTCGTGGTTCGCTTGGTTCGCGAGTGGAAGGCCGCGTAAGTGCGTGTCGTGGGGCGTTGGAGGAGCGGAAAAGGGGCGCGGGGACGGGCAGCGGGCCGGACGAGCGCGGCGACTTGAGCGGTTCGTGCACGCAGAGCAAGTGCGGGGGGTTACGGCGCGAGGGACGCGTTTGGCGGATGGCGCGGCTGGCACGGCCGCGGCGGAGGTGGGCCGGCGATGGCAAGCTGCTTGCTGGTCGGTCGGTGGCAGGCGTGCCCATTCGGTGGGCCGCTCAGCGCCACAGCGCGTCGTTGGCCAAGCGTGCGCTGCCTCGCGCGTCGCCATCACGCGACGGTGGGGCAACTCCCGCCGCGGCCGTGATCGCTCCTCGTTTTCGACCGCGTCGACGTCCTCGTCGTCCTCACGCTGCCGGACCCCGCACCAAGCTACTGCCCGCATCGCGACGCTGCCCGCACCGTGCTCGGATCTCTGCTCGTGCACGCGCCCGTCGACCCGAACGTGTTCCCGCCGCCGCCAACCATGTCCAGCTCGACGCCCTCCGCGACCGCCCCCACCCCCAACGGCCGTGGCCACGGCCATCCCGCTCCCGTCGAGCGCGCGCAGTCGCCCGACTACCAGGCCATTGAGGGTGCGCACATGCCATTTCACTGATCAATGGGCCACGGCGGCGGGCGCTGACCTGACCTGACTGTGGGATCTGACGCGACAATTAGCCCCCAAGGCCGAGCGCTCCATGTCGCCCACCTCCAACGAGCGCCGCACCGCCGCTATTGCCGACTCGGTCCGCCAGATCCTCGAGTCCCTCGGCGAGAACCCGGACCGCGAGGGCCTGCTCAAGACGCCCGAGCGGTACGCCAAGGCCCTGACCTTTTTCACCAAGGGCTACGAGGAGGACCTCAAGAGTACGCATGTTGCCGTCGAGCACGCACGAGCCCGATTTTCGTTGCACTTCGAGACCTCACGTGTCTTGTTCCGTCTAGGTCTCGTCAACGAGGCCGTCTTTGCCGAGGACCACCAAGAAATGGTCATTGTGCGTGACATCAACGTGTTTTCGCTGTGCGAGCACCATCTTGTCCCGTTTTACGGCAAGGTACGCGGCGTGATCGATCACCCATTACTCTCAGACCCGCGCACACCGCTCGGTGGTAACTGATCACGACGCGTCTCGCTCTCCTTTTCCTCCACCTCGTCGTTTCAACAGATCCACATTGGCTACATCCCCAACGGTCCGTTTTCTCCACGCCATCAAGGTGAACTTCGTCCTTTGCTCCCCAAGCTCACGTTTCACCCCCATCAACAGGCAAGGTCCTCGGCCTCTCCAAGCTCGCGCGCATCGCCGAAATGTTTTCGCGCCGTCTGCAGGTCCAGGAACGGCTCACGCGCCAGATTGCGCGTGCCATTGACGAGATACTCAAGCCGCAGGGCGTCGCTGTCGTCATGGAGGCCGCGCACATGTGCATGGTCATGCGCGGCGTTCAAAAGCCCGGCGCGACCACCATCACCTCGTCGATGGTCGGCGTGTTCGAGTCGCAGGCCAAGACGCGCGAAGAGTTTTTGAGTCTCATCAACTCGCGCCGCGTCTGAACGAGAGTACGCAGGCGGTATGGTGCGGGTCGGGTCGATTGGCGCGACATCGAGAGAATTGCGAGACCTGGAGTGGCCGTTGATAACCGTGATTTACCTGAGCTTTTGCAAATACAATTCTTTGAGCGGGCGATTCACTGTATGCGCAACGAACGGGCATCTCAGAATGCTCATTGCCCGAGCTGTTAGGGCTGTCACCTGACGGTCCTGACAGCGAGGGACGATGTGTGTTGTCCAAGCCCAAACCAACACGAGTGCCTATTCCTTTATTGAATGGGCTCAAATGATCGACACTATCTCAGGAACATGAAGCATATGATGCAACGTCAGTTCTGAGAAACGAAATGAAAAAACAGGCTTGATCGCCTGTGCCTGTTGAGGCGTGCAAACCCCTTGCCCCTGACCCGTCAGGATCCTCACTCCCTGGTCGAGAGAGACACCAGACAGAGCAGATGTGCCCGTCGAAGACGGGGTGGGAAACGGGAAAATCGGCCGCCCATTCTGGCCGTAATGGAAACTGGGTGGGAGGCACATCTTGCACCCCTCGTGTTGGTTCAGGCTCAGACAACACACTTCGTCCCTCACAGTCAGGACTGTCAGATGACAGCCCTAACAGCTCGGGCAATGAGCATTGTCCATTGCCCTCGCCAGCACCTCGGGGTGCTGCGATGTGCCAGTCAGGTCTACTGGCCCCCAACCTCCATGAGGAGATGGTGAAGCTTCATGTAGACCTGGGTACCAAGGTAGTGCTTCCAGTACGTGGCCACAGAAGCCCACGTCCCCACCACAATTTCCTCCTTGGTGGCCCTGTTCAGTTCCATGAACTTGCAGGCAGCCGCCTTCAGGTTGTAGGCGCAGAACCTTTGTGGGATCCACACATCCCTCAGTAGTTTGCACATCCAAGATGCAATCGTGTCAGCAACCACAAATCGCTTGGTGGTGCCCGCCCCTACAAACAGGGCGTCGCTGGTGCCCCTGTCAGGCACATAGGGGGAGTGGCGCCTGAGGTAAGTGGTCCAGTGCGCCCCCACGTCCAACAGTGGGTCATCAGCCCAAGCAAGGTATGTGATCCCTGTTTGATCACACTGGTCTTTGGGGCTGCAGATTGCCAGGCATAACGTGTCTGGAAGCACTGTGCTCTCCAGTATGACGATATGTTCCAGGCAGCTGAACCAGTGCCTCCTGTACCTCAGGAGGAGGTATGCAAGGCTGTGGTTCAGCCTTGAGAATGACAGGTGTGGGGTTGGGCCCCAGGCCTGAACTGCATCGTCCAGAATCGTCATGTCAAACACCTCCTTGTTGTGGAAGACCCTAGGGCACTCCACCTGGAAGGATCATACCACCTTCAATACCATTGCACAGGTCGACAGTGATGTGATTGCACCATCCAATCTGTGGAACTGTCCCCATGTTGTCCCAATTGCTGCCTGCCACTGGGCCACCAGGGCTGCCTGCGCAGGGGAGGGGTCCTCCTCCCAGAGAGAGATAGTACACTCAGAAAGCGTTCACATCTTGCATAAGGGGATCAGTGTGTTCCCTGTAGCACCAGTGAAGCCAGCACAGCCAAGACGCATCATACTGCTTCCTGGTGTTCTCTGCAAGGGCTGCATCAGTGCAGTCAACAACTGCTCGTGATAAGCCGAGCAGAGCTCCAAAATGCCAGAGCGCCACCATGCAATCAGGCGCATTCTGCTTGGGGGCACCTGCATTTGCACAGTCCTCCACCAGTGCATCTGTTGGCAGGATCACAGGGTCGTCCACTGACATCCAGAGGGCGCTCTGGAACCATATCTGGGACAGCCAGATTGGGGTGACCACAGTCGCTGTCCCGTGGTCAGCACACAGACCAGGAGGCCCCAAGCGGGGTATATCCATGCAGGCTTGCCTCCCCAGTGGATTGTGAACGCGTCCATCACCACCACTCCTGGGTCTGGTTGGAACATCACAAACCAGTCCCTGATCTGTGCTGTCACTGCAGACACGAACAGGTTGATCTCCACCAGCCAGTGGGCCTGCAGCATTTGGAAGATCAACCAGTGGACCATGTGGTTGTAATGGACTGCATCCACCTTCGAATCCAGGTCCACCACCCAATTCTCCACTTGCAGCAGGTGGGTTGTGTGCAGCTGTGCCCCAAAACCCTGCAGCCAAAGCCAGGTTTCCTTTGTCGCACAATTCATCCATGGGCATTGGTGGCCCCCCTGCTGATCCAGGTAAATCATGGAGCTGAGGTTGTCCACCATTGCATGGACTGTCAGTCCAGACAGGTCCATTGCCCCTGAGGCCACCAGGGCCTGCAGTCCCAGTGGGACTGCAAGTATCTCCAAGACCCTGATGTGGATCAGGTCTGTTGTGGGGTGTGTGGACAGGAACCTGTCCAGGTCCCCCACTGATTGATACCTGTCCTGATACTGGAGGAGAACGTCCACTGACCACTGGTCGTGCGTCTGCACCAGTTCCCCCTCTACCCACATGTTCAGGGCCCAGCCCATCCCTGACGCATTGGAGTGCATGGTCAGGTCTGCCACCAGCTGCAGCAGTGTCGACCCTTTGTAGCCCAGGAGCACTGCTGCACTTGTCAACAGGTCCTCCCTCATGAGAGGTGTCACGTCCACCATGAGAGAGCCCCATTGTTCTTGGCACGTACCAATGGCTCATGCTGCTGTGCACATTGCCATGTGGAGCTCCATTGTGAGAAGTTTCAGTTTGCTCACTGCCAGCAAGATGGCCAGGATATTCCTCACCAGGCTCACCAGACTTTTCACATGAATCCAGTCCAGACGGCTCACCTTGTGCAGCTCGTCCTGTACTGCTGTCAGTTTTGTGGACTCACATGACCTTGTGTGCAAGGTCCCACTCCCATCCCACCCATTGCACCATCTGCAATGTGGGAAATGACAGTTTCTTCCACGAGATCTGGAATCTGTGGAGCTGCATCAGGCGAATAAATACAATCGTGAACCACAGGGTCAGTGATGGAAACACTGACCCCACAATCACATCATCCAGCCAGGCCAACACCATCACCCTGATCCTGCGCAATGCCACCAGGATGGGCTTTGGCAGTTTTGTGAAGATCCGTGGCAGACACTTCAATCCAAAGAGTGAAGCCAGCAGCTTGAACACCTGGCCCTGTGCCACAAAGCACAACAGGTGCTGGTGTTCCAGGTGCACCCCCAGGTGTAGGAAGAAGTCAGCAATGTCCACCACTGCTGCAAACTCCATGTCTGGGATCACTCCAATCACCGATTTCATCGTCTCCATTTTGAACAGTTTGTCCATTATGAAGCTGTTCACATACAAGTAATGTATGATCATCCAGACCATCCTGCACTTCTGAGTCACAGTGAAGACCAAGTGGATCACCTCATCTACAAAGTAGTCGTGGCATTGGCCTTCCTCCAGCACCTTCGCTGCACCCTTGGCAATCCACGTGTCAAGCTCCACCCACAGGGATGCTGCCTCGGCCCCTGTCAGGGTGAACTCCACTGTCTCCCACGTAGGTGGCAGTACCCCCAAAAGGTCCAGCTGCAACCCATCTGGGATCAAATCTCTCGTGATCTGGGAGTCGTGGCATCTGAGCCAGACCTCCCAGAATGTGGGGAAGTGTAATCGGCCCCCCACCACCACCTCCAGATGTGGGTGTGGGAGCAAGCCTTCTAAACGCATTATCTTTGCATCCCCCATCACGTCCGCCATGTCCCTGAGCGCCACGGACAGGGTTGTTGGGTCCAGAATCCACAGGACTGATTCCTCGTCCAACAAGGTGAAACATTCTCCTGGATCCATCCACAGCCAGTGTGCAATGCGATCCACCTTTCCAAAGACTGAGCCCCAGTCACCAACCAAACAACAGTCTGCATCTGTAGAATCAGTGCAATGATCCAATATATTCAAATTGTGATCCATCAGCAACAGGGGCTGTGCCACTAAACCCGCTTCTTGTTCAGCCATGTTGGTGCCAAGCCAGTGCTGGGGCTGCCACCAAATGCGCGCTTTGTCAAGCCACCAAACTGTGGGCGACTGCCCCCCCCCAAAAAAAAAAAAAAAAAAAAAAAAAAAAAAAAAAAAAAAACCGCGCCCCCCTGCAGGCAGGGCTGGTTGGTGATGTTGGCGCACAGGTCCAAAGGGACCTGCCACACAGGGCTGCTGGGAACAGCCCGCACCAAGGGTGCTCTGCACGTGCCAGTAGTGCGCCTTGCTGTCAGCCTCCACCTGCTCAGCAAGCGTGGTCTCATCAAACAGCAGCACACGTCCCAAGTGGGACCCCAAAGGCATTACCTTGTGTAGGGCTTTGGTGCGCACCTTGTCCACCCCTGGGTAGGTCGCCAGGTACATGATGTGCCACAACCCAGTCAGATGGGCAATGTCCGCTGCTTCCAGGTGCGCCTTGGCTTGGACCATGCTGACCACCACATCGAGCGCAGACAGCACGTCAGCATGGTCGTCCATGTCGAGTTTTGAGAGGGCCACCTCCTGGAGGAGTGCGGTGAGGACCTTGAGGCGGGAGGCCACTGTGACAGTCCCTCACATTTGGGTCATCAGTCGCTTGGTCACATCCACAAGCAGCTTGTCTTGCTTGGTGCCAGCCCACTTCACCAAGGTACCAAGGCTTGGGAGTGTTAACACCAGCTCAGGCGCATCCTTGATCAGCATGATCTCCTTGACATCGTAAAAGAAACGCGCGCATTTGCAGCGCTGTTTCTTGGCGTCATCTGACATTGAGGGGGCCGAACATGTTGGCAGGGCCCAGGGCTCCATCGCCACCCAGGCGGGTGAGGGCGTCGCGCAACATGTCCAGTACGTGCGCCTTGCCGCTGTCCTCTCGCTCCAGTGGGCTTTCAGACACGGCCAACAAACTGGCCACTGATGCAGCACCCTGCCAGAGCGTGTCACAGTGGTCTGTCCCCACTGCATGCGCCAGGGTGAGCATCGTGGTGGGCGGGACGGCCATACAGGCCAGCGCAGCTTCCACCACCGCCTCTGCTGCAGCCGCCACAATGCGGGCGACATCATCAGCTGTCAGTATATCGCCCCCACCGACCACAAGGTCACATGCGGGACAAGCGCCCGTCCCCACCTCGGACCCGTCTGCAGCTGCCAGAGCGTGCACGACAGCGCCCATGTGCAGGGCGCCAGGGCGGACCTGCCCGGCGTCGCGACATCAGCCACCCCCCTGTCCATGACAGGTGGGGCTGGCTCGACCTCAGGGACGCCTGGGACCTGCCCACCATAAACCGGGATGGTGTTGTCGGTGTTGCTCTGCATTTTCTTGTATGGAAACGTGCCATGTCGCTTGTCCACCAGTGTCGATCGAATAAAAAAGGAGTGAGGATCCTGATGGGTCAGGGGCGAGGGGTTTGCACGCCTCGACAGGCACAGGCGATCAAGCCTGTTTATTCATTTCGTTTCTCAGAACTGACGTTGCATCATGTGTTTCATGTTCCTGAGATAGTGTCGATCATTTGAGCTCATTCAATAAAGGAATAGGCACATCGCAGCACCCCAAGGTGCTGGCAAGGGCAATGGACAATCTCAACGAGAACCGAGTGATCACTAATACTTTCCGACAGAAAGAACATCAACAACCACCAAAACAGCAACACCACTCCACTACCAGCCGTACCCATCGTACCACGACCCTCGTGAACTCCCACCGCGCCCGTCATACTGTGACCCACGCGCACTCCCACCATACCCATCATCCCGCGACCCACCACGCGACCCGCGCGAACTCCCACCACCGTACCCGTCGTTCCGCAACCCATACCGCCCGCGCGACCCGGCCCAACCGTACCCGTCCCTCGACGGCCGGTTCGTCCACTTCTTGGGCCTCGCTGACGCCCTCCCGTCATCGACCTCCACTGGGGGATCCACGGGCTTGATCATCCCCAACACATTTTCCACATCCCACTGCTCGTAGCTCAATGCGCTCGCCTCGTCCCAATCGCCCTGCCGGATCCGGCGCAACTGCACGACGTGTGCGGCCGAGTCCATGGCGTCCGCGAGATCGTGTACAATCGACCGCACGTAGGTGCCTTTGGTGCACGTCATTTGCAGCTGGAATTGCGGGCCCGTCGGGGTGGACGGCGTGGTTGCACGTGCGTCGGTGTCGGCCTTGAACGTCGCGGTCATAGCGGCTGAGTCGGTCAGATCGGCGTCGGGGGTCGCGGCCGCCGTCGCCAAATCGGCAGATTTCACGACCGGCGTGGGGTCTGGGATCCAGTCCATCAACTCGAGCGAGGAAATGGTTACGGGCCGCGGCTCGAGTTCCGGAATCGGTTTGCCCGACCGTGCGTAGTCGTACATGGCCATACCGTCGCGCTTGATGGCGCTGAAACTGCCGGGAGGGAGAGTGGAGAAGGTGCGTCAGCACGCGAGGCATGTGTTGGTGGAGGGAGGGAGGGGCGTACATGGGCGGCACTTGCATAATGTCGCCGCGGAACCGCGGCAGTGTTTGGTCAATCAGGTCGCGCGTAATGTGGTCATACGGCGCCGTCTTGGTCACTTGGCCCTCCATGTCGTACGTGTCTGTTTCGGCGCCTGTATTGGCGAACTGAGGAGCGTCAGCGGGTTGGACTGACGGACGGAGCAGAGTTAAAAGAACCGCACCGAGTTGGCCCGTCACCGTGTACGTCTTGGTGCAGTCGAGGTACGACGCGAGCGCCTTGGTCCCGTGGCCGACGCCAATGATCAACACGCCCGTGGCCAGCGGGTCCTGCACCGTCCATTTCATGGTCAGTTCCTCGAACAATTTCGACCACAACATCCATGTCCGTACCTGCGTCCCGCCATGGCCGACTTTCAACTGCGTACGTCGCAGTCATTCTTCCTCGCAAATGGCCCGACACAGGATCGCCTTGATAATGTTGACAATGTGCGCGCTCGTCTTGCCCTGCGGCTTGTCGACGGCGAACGATCTACGTTGGCACACGAGCGAATATCATCGTTGACGCTGACGTTCATGAGTTTTGCTGTCCGGATTGACGTTGTGCTTCGGTCAGGTCGAGCAGATCGGTCAGGTCATGAATACCCGTTGAGCGCTCGACGGAGCGACATGGTGGCGGCCGGTTGGTCCTTGAATGATCCAAGGATTTTGGTGGCCGCGCGAATGCAGTCGTCAATTTGCTGCAAGTCTTGGCGAAGATGCAATGAGTATGCGGCCGAAGATTGTGCGGCTGCTGTGCGGTTCTGTTGCAGCTTGATCAACAACGATCAACGAACCGACCAGAACGCCAGCACACCTTGCCGGACACTGCACAGAGCACGGTAAAGGGGACGATTATTGAGGGTGCCTCCAGCTACGCGGTCCAGAATACTACATTACCCGACCAACCTGAAAGTCGATGTATCAGCGCCTTGGAGAATGTCCGCGACGCGTTGACACGCCGAGAGCCGCGCACGGCACACGGCGAGGAGTGCCGGAACCATGTACAGCACAAGGTGAGGAAAGGTGAGGAGTGATCAGCAACCATGACCAAAAACAGGGCCGTCAAAAAAAGGCCGTCAAAAAAGATCGAAATGCTTCTCAAGACTCTCTCAGCAAATCCCGCACGCTACGCGCGAAGAAACGGTGCCCGGCCATTTCAAGGCTCCCAAAAGCTGCGCTCTTTGCGGGTGCGCGAGCTTGCACCCATGGACTCGGCCGTCTACATGGCGCTTCCACACACGCGACACGTGCGGTATCAGACTGATTTCAAGCATGACGAGGTGTGCTTTGCAGCATCGACTCGCCCAACGTGGCCATCAAGGCCATGCCACTTTTGGACGAGTCGAGCGTGGCCGACACCATACATCGCACAATGCAGCGAAGGGTCGTGCCTTGAGCACATGCTAGACCCCCCGCATTTGTTGCATCCGTCTTTGATGCAGCGAGACCAACCTGGTGGGACAGGTGCAGTTTGGCAGTGGCCAGAGCTCATCAGGACAGTTTCGGGATTTCCCCTCCATGTATTCCCGCCATCACTGCCTCGCCGTGAAAGGCGGCCGGGCTGGGGTCACGCCCAGTCAAGGCGAAAAGTTGCAGCAAGGCCAAGAGGGCATGCAGCAAGGCCTGGTGTGCAGTCAATCAAAGCGTGTGCGCCCAACGCGCCTTTCATGGACTTGCGCTGCTCGCCATGCTTCCCCCACAACTGGTACACGATTTGCTGGGATCAGAGCACAGAGCGTCAATATCGAGGCACTGTGATTGCAGCAGACGCTCCAGATGCCTGTGCAAGTTCTGACCGCCGTCAAGGCCTCAAGAACGCGAGAAAATGACCCGTGAGCTATGGCGCGACTGTTTTATCGAGTTGAACATGCTCAATTGTGCATCCATCAATTGCCTGCCTCAAGCACATTCTTGAACCGCAGGGGTTTGCTGGTCGAGTCGGGTTTGTTGGTGGGCGCTGATATTGAGGACCAAACCGGCGCAGTAACAGCAATCACATGCGCCAAGCAGGCTGGGGGACATGGCCGGGTCGACGTGCGCGTATCAATGCATCCGTCTTGGCCGCAGCAGGACCAACTTGGGCAGCAGGAATTGATGCAAGTTTGGCAGTGACCAGGGCTCAGCGCCCACTGGACCGATTTGCCTGTCAAATTATATACACAATATTTTTCATGTCTTCAAGATCAACGCAGGTGACAAACTTATACAGGGGTTAAGTGGGGGAACAAATTGAGAAGCAACTTCATGGCATCCTAAAGGCGACAACATTGACCAGCATCGTGCATTATATTCTTCACACAATCTCCACCCTCACGGCTCCAAGCACAGGTCGAGGTACCCGACGACAATGTCGTTCACAATCGACCGATCCGGGACCGCCGCGGCCATGCCGTACATGGCCGCCGACCCGTTCGTAAATTGCTCCGGGTGGTGCAGGACGGCCTCAACCGCATCCTTGAGATCGGCCATGAACTGGTCCACCTTGCCAACCGTCAGCAGCGTGCAGGCAATATGCACGGCCGCCGGATACTGCAGCGCGTTAAGGTTCCACCCGTGCTGCGACATGGCGTCGTTCACGGCCAAGACATTGAGGTGCGACGGCGCTGTGCGCGATGCACGGAACGCCACGACCGAGACGAGCGGGTTCCCAATCACTTCGAGCACTGGAATCTCTCCGCGGATCCTAGTTTTTCGGCGGATATTAGTGTTAGTCTCAGGCGTGCAAAAAGAAATAACCGTACCGCTGTGCGATTTCGCGCGCCGTGCCAACAATCTTCTTAGTCGCATCAAGGTAGCCCGACCGGCCCATCGACATCATTGTCGCCCAGCATCCGGCAATCAGCGCACCGGGTCGACTGCCCGCGATGCTCGGGCTCGCGTAGATGCCGCCCATCCAGTTGGGCTCGACAAAGTACTGGTGCTTGCGGTAGGCCTTATTGCGGTACATGATGACCGACGAGCCCTTGGGCGCGAACCCGTACTGCATGAAAGAAGAGAAGGTCAGCGTTTGATATTGGTAAAAGTGTCGCCTCGAGATTACGAACCTTGTGCGTATCAACGCTCATCGACGTCACCCCTGGCAGCCTGAAATCAAACAGCGGGACCTCGAACCCGGCCTCCTCGATGAAAGCCATCAGGAACGAGCCGAGGCAGCAGTCGACGTGCATCGGGATCTTATGGGCGACCGCGAGTTGCGAAAGCCCCCGCAAGTCGTCAATGATGCCGTGGGGGAAGTTGGGTGCAGACCCGGCAATCTACAATGGCATCCAGCACCCGTGAGCGGTATCGCTGAGGTGGAGAGGAGGGAAATAACAGGATCAAAAGTACCATGATCGTGTTCTTGGTGATGGCGCGCTTGACGAGGTCCAGGCGCACGCGGGAATCGTCGCCGAGCGGGATCTTGATAATCTTGATGCTAAAATAATGTGCGGCCTTGTCGAACGCGGCGTGGATAGTTTCCGGAACGACCCTGCTCATCAACGAGCGCGGTCATCAGTTGTGGGCCACTCGCAATGACGGAAAAGCCAAAGCTGGCGCACATTTCCGGCTCGGTCACCCCACGCTCAGTGCGCGCGAGCTCGCGGTAGGCCTTGCACGCCTGAATGAGCAAACCATCGAACATGAGTTCGAGAACAAGCCGAGCGTGGAAAGTTCGAGTCGGGAGAAAACCCACCATCAAAATCGACTCGGTCCCGCCCGACGTGAGCGCCCCGCACCCATCCGGCTCACCATGGAACATGCGCACCACCATTTGCACAATCTCGGCCTCCATTTTACGCACGCCCGGGAACACGTCTGGGTGGAGCGGGTTCGTCGACGAGAACAGACCATAGGCCTCGGTGATGAGCGCCGACAGCTCGTCTCCGCCGTGGTAGACGGCACCCGAGATCTGGCCCTACTTGTAGTCGATGGATCCCATAGCCTTGTACCGCTCGAGCTCAGCACGCAGCGCTGCGTGCGAGAGGGGCGCGTCGGGCAGCGCCAAGTACGGCCCTGGCTCACCAGCCTTGGGCGGTGGCGCAATCGACTTTTTCATGGACGCGAGCGTCTTTTCGATTTCGGCATTGATCATGCCGGCTGCCGGACTGGGTAGCGCGCGCAGCGACGAGACAAACGACTACGTTTCGGAGTACGCGAGGTGCCGTGGTCAGAAGGCGTTGTCAGTGAACTTCGTCGAAAAGTCGCCGAGCGCGTGCACGGCATCCGAGGTACCTTGGAGATGAACCACAGCAGGTGGCGCACGGACCCGCCAACGCCGCGGAATACGAGCGACCGGTAGCTTAACCGGAGCAACTTGATGATGAAGAGCACCAGGAGCACATTCTTGGTCACTTGCACGGGGGCTGGACCTGCGGCTAAGATCACTTTCGATAGCTGGTTGGTCATGATTGTTGTCCACTTGGATGCCCACCTGAGGTTGCACGCCGGTACTCGGTCTCGGCTCGGTCCGTACGCAGACGACCAGTCGCGGCGTGGACGGGTTGATTTCGGATGGTCGCGAGGCTGATGTTGGTTCCTTGGCCAAGCTGCTTGAACTAGACCAACAGAACACGGATCTGGAGCTTGTTCGGTTCCAATGCAGCGAGTTGCAGCTGTCGGTTCGGTGTAGGGAGAGGATAGCCGCCGGACACGCGTTGCAGAGCGACGTTCACAACGACGTCGGCCACAGCGGCCTGAAGATCCGAGGGGCCGATGTGTGGGTTTTTCCGCTCTCGGAATCGTTGAACGCGGCGTCGGCGGCCGCGAGACGTGTTTGGGGACCTGTCGCAGGAATGGCAGTTCGACTCGCTTGCTCCAAAGAATACTACATTGCTATGACAGTCGAAATGTGGAGAGTATGAGGTTCACGGGTCGCGATGAACCGCGAAGAGCTCGCGCGTCCGTGTCGCGGTGCGACAACCGGCGCACGCTTGCACGGATGTTGAGAAGGGGAGGGATGAGCAGCCAAAAATGAACCGACAGGAGCAAACAAAGATCAACAACAAGAGGAAATACGGCCGCGGCCGACCAGGGCCGATCGACCTAGAGCCGTAAAAAATCGGCAATCGACCGCGAAAGGAACGGCGGGACCACAATGCACCCATGCGGACCCGACTCGCCCGCATACCCTTCATCGAAATAGTGCTCGTGATCCGGCTGGGCCCGCACCACGACGTTACTGCTGCCTGCCGTGGATTCAAACGGATCGTTGATCCCGAGCTCGGCCATCATGCCCGGGAACGCGACATCCTCCCACAGCGCGCGCACGCGCGCGTCGGCAGCATCGTCGAGGGGAGCCCCCGCGAGTCATGCGTCATAGTGCGCCGGGTCCGGCAGGTCCTTGAGCGCCGCCGTGTCGAGCACGCGCAGCGTGTT
Source organism: Allomyces macrogynus ATCC 38327 (assembly GCA_000151295.1). Taxonomy (NCBI): domain Eukaryota; kingdom Fungi; phylum Blastocladiomycota; class Blastocladiomycetes; order Blastocladiales; family Blastocladiaceae; genus Allomyces; species Allomyces macrogynus. The sequence continues at coordinate 25,664 of GG745356.1, read as the reverse complement.
GGTCTTGCCCGAACCGCCACCCCAGCCCTGCAGCGCAATCACCTTGCACTGCACCGGGATCAGACCCATCGACACGGCCTGCTCCACGGCCCACCGAATGCGCGTGTCCACGTTAGACTGCCACCGCGCAATGTTGTTGGACGTGTCGCGCGGCACGTGGTCGACGACCATCGGGTAGCACCCGCGGTAAAGATGCACGGAGCGCGTTGCGCGCTCGCTGCGCGTCACGGCAATAATCGGGACCGACGGGCGGTACTTGGAGAGCAGGCGCGCCGAGTTGCCCGTAGTCGTGAGCACGAAAATGGCCGCAATCGGCTGCTCCTGCGTCGCCATCACTGCCGCGCATGCCACGGCCTCGGTCGTCGAGACGGGACGCGGCGTCAGGTCACGCACCTGGCGGAACAGCGACGAGTGCGAAATGACCGACTCGGCCTCCTGGCAGACGCGGTGCATCATCTCGACGGCCTCGAGCGGGTAGGTCCCCTTGGCCGTCTCGCCCGAGAGCATGACACAGTCGGCGCCATCGAGCACGGCATTGGCCACGTCCGAGGCCTCGGCACGCGTCGGGCGCGGGTTGTAGGTCATCGACTCGAGCATCTGCGTCGCGCAAATCACGGGCTTGCCCATGACGTTGCACTTGGCAATCATCATCTTCTGCGCGACAAAGACCTTTTCGAGCGGAATCTCCATGCCGAGGTCACCGCGCGCGACCATGACACCGTCGGTCTCCTTCAAGATCTCGTCAAAGTTGCGCACGCCCTGCAGGTTCTCGATCTTGGAAATGATCTTGATGTGCTTGCCCTCGGGGCCCAGCACGTCGCGGATCGCGCGCACGTCCTCGGCGCGGCGAATAAACGACGCGAAAATCATGTCCACGTCCTGCTCCACACCAAACCGCAGGTCCGACTTGTCCTTTTCCGAGACGGCGGGCAAGTCAACGTCGGTGCCCGGCAGGTTCACGTTCTTGCGCGACGTGAGCGTATGCGTGTTGAGCGCCTTGGCCTTGAGCGAGTGCTCGTCGACAATCTCCTCGACCTCGAACGTGATGTTGCCGTCCTCGACGTAGATGTGGCGGCCGACCTTGAGCGACTTGGTCAGCGACGGGTAGTCGACGTAGAGCGTCTCGTTGTCAACGGCCTCGGCGTAGGACGGGTGGTTGGTGATGGTGATAACCTGGTCCTTGTTGTATGTGACCTTGCCGCCGTCCTTGACGAGACCGGTGCGGATCTCAGGACCCTTGGTGTCTGTTGGTTTTTGCAAGGCGATTCAGAGTCAGCATTCCGCGCATGATATGCTCCTCGTTGCCAAACATCGAGTTCGTACCGAGCGCAATCGCGACAGGGCGACCAGGCAGGTGCTTGAACGACTCGCGCGCGTTCTTGATGACCGATGCGTGATATTCGTGCGAGCCATGCGAGAAGTTCATGCGCACAATGTTCATGCCCGCCTGGCGCAGCTTGCACATCATCTCGACCGAGTTGACGCCGGGGCCTGGTGTTGCAAGGCTGAGTGTTAGCGACCCCGCACCAAGTCGCTTTTGAGTGACGGCACGAGAACAACGCACCAATTGTGCACACAATCGACGTCTTGCGTACACTAATCGGGTCGCGCGTCAGGTCCTATTTGGTTGGGTCAGCAGCAGTTAGTTCTCTCACTCGGGTCCGCGCTTGGACGCGTCGTTTCGTGCGGAGACCACCGCGGTCGCAGCGCGTTGGATCAGGGCCGGCGCGTACCATAGACGCCATCCACTGCAGCTGTGACGCGTCCGTGAGCGCCGACTGGGCCATGACTGCTGGTTTATCGGGGTGCCTTGGTGGATTGGCTTGTGTCGAAGGGTGCCCTGTCGAGCTCGAGCGCGGGCGTGGAATCCAAGACGCTGAACAGATTGCAGCGACTGTTGGCTCGGAGAGAGAGAGAATCCGCGGCGGCGGTCGTGTCGCGGGCGACGGCCGGTGCCTTTTGAAGCGACGAGGACTAGGGGGCGCGGCTTGCAGGTTGCTTTGGAGAGAGCGCTGTGGGCCTTTGCATCATGCACCTTCACGCGCCTAATCTGCACGTTGATACCGCGCCGGCATGCCCTGGCTCGACTGACCAAGACTTACCGCACAACCTGTTCCGTTCTCGACCCTTTCTCGGTCTCCGGGGACCCATATCCGGGCGTGGTGTTGTCGATCCTTGCGGCCATCCTGGTCGTGTCTGACCAGCGCGCGAGAATCAGCTACAACTGGGCTCTCACCGGCGGGAAACGACCGCCGGCACATGATCGCATTCCAAACTTCGGAGAAAGGAAGTACATAGATTTAGGGGGGTACATGGACATGCTGACGACGAAATGCTCGACAAGGCAAAGCTGATCGTGGATGTGGCGCGGCCCCAAATCTGGAGGTCTTGGGATTGGGTGATCACTTGCGCCGGAGCTGCGTGAGCAAGTCGTCGACGACTGCGACATCGGCCGGCGCCGTCGTCTGTTTCCGAATCTCCACGAGCCCCGGCATGTCACTGAGCTGCACGGCCACCTGCGCGGCCTCGACGTATGCGCGGATCCCGAGAAACAGGTCGATCCGGAGCTTGATGTCGCACTTGTTGCTGGTATTCGCATCCCACCCCCGTCAGTCAACTTTCGTTCGACGCCTGTAGGAGGAGAAGCAACGAATCAACGTACATGTACTTCTTGGCCTCATCCGTGGCCCCCACTGCAATCAACTCGCGCGCAAACGGCGGGTACCCAATCACGGGTTTCCGCGTCGCGGCCGCGTACCGCTCCAGCTCGCGCCAGTCGCGCGCGGCCACGAGCCCGCGCACCATGAGCCATGCGTACCGCTTCTCGGGCACCTGTAACTTGCTCTTGAGTTTGGCCGCACGCGTCATCTGGCCCGTTCGGATCAGGTAGAGGATCATGTCGTTGACCGACTTGCCCTCGGGTAATTCGAGACTTGCCGTCGATGCGCCCGCGTCGCAGTGATCCTTGGCAATCTGCGCCTGCTCGTGGACCAAGTCGAGCGCCTGCTCGGCAATTTTCTGGTCAGCGGCCGACTTGCGCGTGCTGGAAAACGCAGTCACAGCCTCGCGCAGTTCCGCGAGTTTGGCCTCGACCGTCTACGTCACCAAGCAACGCCGCGGGGTGAGAATCAAACATTGCAGACAATGTGCCGCACGGTTCAATGAGCCCGTACCTCGGCGCGTTCCGCATTCTCCATGTGCAAGTACCCGCGCTCGACATGGCGATCATCCACTGAATAAAAATCACGCAATAGCTGGCGATCGTGATCGCGCGCATACTGTTCAAGGTACGGAATCGCGCGCGGGCACGCGAGCACCGTCTTGAAGAACTCGTTGAGCAGCAGGTGGCTGCGCAAATAGACGAGCACGAGGTGCACCAAGTCGCGGTCAAAACTGTCGAGCGCCTTGACGAGCGCGACCTGCGGCTGGCTCATATCCATGAGCAGCGGCACTTGCCTGGCCGGATCGCGCTCGTGGTCGAGCAGTTTGGTGGCCACGGCCGGTTGCCCGGCGCGGTACGCGGCCACGGCCAATTCCGAATAGTCGAGCGCGGCATCGACGGTGGCGGTACTCGCCTGTACGCGCGCGACGATCGTCGCAACGAGCACGTTCACGTCAAAGTCCTGCGAGTGCATGATCTTGAGTTTCGCCCAGTCGGCGACAATTTCCACCTTGGCGTGCGCGAGGTGCAGGTACTCGGCGAGCCGATGGGCGAGCAGGTGCTGCCGCGCGCGCGTGAGCCGCCGGACAAGCCCGACGTACCCGAGCCGCTGCAGAGCGAGCGCGGTGAGCGGGATGCCGATCGAGCGATTGCGCACGGCATTGAGCACGCGCAGCCGCTGGCACGTGGCCGAGTACTCGTCGCGCAGCGTCACGTCCTGGTCCATCCATACGCGGCCAAACTGCACTGCCTGGAGCAGCTGGTGCTGCAGTTTCGGGTCCCATGCTTGGCCCGCGGCTTCGAGACACGTGGCCAAGGCGATGCGCAGCTGCTGGTCCTTGAGCAGGCCCTCGAGAAGGTCGACCGACTGCGCCGACTTCCGCGAGTAGTGCGCGATTGCGTCTATGAGAATGGCACCCGGATGCGTCGAGCCAATCTTGAACACGTTCATCGTCGCGTCTGTGTGTGAGGGATGGGGAGTCAGTGGAATGACCAATGCTCATGGGGTGCGACGAGCAGACGTACATAACACGGGCGTGAACATGGTCAACTCGGTGCTCGTCAACTGGAAACAGCACTCGTGCGCCTCGGTCAGAATGACGGGCTCAAAGAGGTCGATTCTGGAGGGTTCAGTGATGAGGCGCGGTTTGCACAACGAACTAAAGCTGAATCGAACAACAACATACGCGAAGTGCTGGCCCGACATGTGCATGATGATGAGCGACTCGGCAAACACGACCAAGACCGCGTCCTCGCCGCACCATGCGAGCTGGAACCCGTTCGAGTCGCACTCGACAACGCTCTTGAGGTCCAATCTGGCCACGACCTGGTTGGTCTGCGCAAGCCGAATCTCGAGCATGAACGACGAGAGCACGCAGGCCCAAAAGTTGGCTTGTGGCGAGACTTGCACGGTTTGAAGCGAGCTGTAGGGCTAGAATCAGCGTGAGTGTCAGAAATCAGAGGTGAGCGTGAATCCGGCCCTGACTGAAAGCGCACCTTTTCCACGTGGTCCATTTCGCTGACAACGACCAAATAGTTGGCGACCGGGACCAGGAGCTCGACCGAGCCGGAAATGGTGTTGCTCGCGACCACATGAGTCCAAGATGCCGGCTGTTCGGTAAACACTAGCGTGGCATTCAAGTCTGGTCAGCGATCCTCATCGCCGGGCACGCGTAGAGCAACAAAAAGGAGAGTACGACGCGAACCGTAGTGAAGGTAGTTGCGCGGTACTGGTGATGACCACGACCCAATGACGGTAAATTGGCCCGACTTGGTCAACACGGCCAAGCCTGTGGGCCAGATGCGGGCCGATGCGATGCCGTTCTTGGCCACCTCCTATCCTATTCCAACCGCTTGTCAGATACATGGTCGATGCAAAATGCGCCCCAGCAGCAGTAACGGACCTCGCCAAGCGACAAGACAACCGGATCACCGTAGACGGGGTACAGGCGCACGGATGCGTCGTCGAGAACGGCCACGAGCTGGTCGTTGTCTGTCCAGCCGAGCTTCAAGATAGATGCGGGTTCGCGATCCCACTAAACGAGCAATATCCACCACTTTAGCGCAGCTCCGCTCCAAGTCGACGCACATACTCTCGTCCACGAACCGGAATGCTCCTGAGCAGCTGGCCCGTCGCCGAGTAGATACACAGTGGGAAATGCAGGCTCTTGGCACCGCCGGGCGTGAAGTACGGCTTGCGGTCGTCCCTAGCCATGCCTGGTTGCGAGTACTGCCCGGTCAGATTGGCCAGGAATCAGGAGCGGTACGGTCGTAACAGCACTCGAATACCAATGAAGGCGCCTGTGGGCGATTGCGCGACGTGCATGGCGTCGAGATTGCTCAGGTCCCAGTCAAGATCGTAGACGACGCGCTGGCAGACGGCGCTTTCGCCGAGCGCGATCCAGCCGTCGCGCGCCATGGTGGCCATGCTTGATGGATGCGTTTTTTCGATGCTGGTGTCGTCGATTGGTCGGGACTAGTTCGGGATGCGCCTAGCAGGAGCGAGAACAGCGTTGATTTGGAGCGAGAAATCGACTGTTGAGGGCCGAGCAGCGTGCTTTTTCGTCAAAGAAACAAACTGATTTTGGTCTTGCGGCGTGGACTGGAGTGCAAAGTGGTGCAGGTCAGGGCGCAGGTCGATCTTTGGCTGGCTGTGCGTTTTCCCGTTTGCAACACGTCGATCCTGTAACACGTGATGCTGGAGCGACACGTTCACCGGCTAGCCGTCCATGGTCACTTCCACTTCGCTTGTTCCTCAGCTTTGGGCTCTCAACGACCACGACCAGCAATCTGACCCAACACTTGCTGAAGCTCTCGGCTCCTCGACAAGAAATTACAAGCTCGTTTTCGGTCAGCCCCACTCCGTTCCCGCCACTTGACGTTCAACCCGAGTCTGCAACTCCGCACGGCGACCACACCACCCATCTACTGTTCCGCAACAATGTCGCTCGGTCTCGCTGCGGGCTACGTTGCCGCGCTTGTCGGCGTCTACTGGCTGTTTGTGCGGTGGTACCGCGCGTCCAAGGCCAAGAGTACTTGGCTGGATCCCAAGTTCGCGTTTCTGCAACGGCTTGCGTCCTGACCCACGTTCGCTCAACAATTTAGCGGTCAGCAACACGGTTGAGCCGTGGTTCGAAGAGGGCCACCCGGCACGCGTCGCCTACGAGCAGCTCTACGACTCGCTGCCCGACGACCTGACGCCCAAGCACGTGCAGCAGCTCAAGGGCGCGCTCATGAAGCGCGCCATGATTGACGTGCAGCGCGTGTTTTCGTTGCGCGAGGACCGGTCGACGCTGGCGCTATTGCTGCGCAACGGCGCGATTGGCGACGACTTGTGGGAAGAGTTTACGTCGGCCGAGACCGACTTGAATAAGGAGATTCAGGAGACGGTGCGCGAGGCCGAGGAACTGGAAAAAGGGTGGGGCAACACGATTTTCCAAGAGGCGACGCAGCAGCTGGCGCAGGCGCAGCAGCGCGAGATGGAGGAGGTGCGTTTTCGCTGCCAAGTCGCGGTGGGCCGGGGGATGGATCTGACCTTCTCGACAATGAACGTATGTAGGCACGGCGTATGATGGAAAGGCGCGCGGCCATGGCCCGCGCGGCGCAAGAGCAGGCGGCCAAGGAGCAGGCGGCAGCAGAGAGCGATTGATCGAATGTCGGGTTGGCTGGCGTGCTCGCGCGCGGGGACGCGGTCAGCGACGCGCAGCAGGACCGCGCGGCGCTTGTGAAATACATTCGGTTTGTCTCGTTTCTGGTGCAGCGCGGCTGTCGGTGCACGGTTCGTGAGCAGCAGCGGACAGCAGCTGGCAAGCGAAGCGCAGGCGTCGGCTGGTAGTTGGTCATGCCACGTGGGCTTGTTGAGGACGCGCTTGGTTTCGTTTCCCCGACGACCAACGCGCCCGCGATGCGATCGTCTTGGTCATCGCCGACATCTCGACAAGCAGCGACAAGGCGGCCGCCCCGGCCACCACCTCAACCGCACGACGAGCACGGCCTCAACAAGTCGCACACGTAAGCTCCGCGAGAAAGACGCTCTTCCGTGCCCGCACGTCGATCCTCGCCTTGTTCGAGCTGATCCTGAGCTGGTCCGACTGTCCCTGCCGGCGCCAACCTCGTCTCCCAACCATCGACAACAATCCCGACCACTTCCCTGCACGCCCATTACATACGGCAGTCGCCGCTCTGTTCTTATCTCTACGCTCTGTGGATCCTCTATCCTCGCGGCTATCGACGTGCTCCACGGCCCGGTTATTGCGCCCGCTCGCTCTGGTTCCTCACCAATCTCAACAACTGCCCGACCGTCAACGATGCTCAACGCTGTCGCTCTGCGCCGTGCCGCTACGGTCGCCGTGACCCGCCACGCGCGCGCGCTGCGTGCTCCCGTGCCCGCGTCGCGGTCCGCGTCGGCGCTCGCTGGCACGCTGCACCCGTCGGCGGTCCCGCTGCCGCCGTTCCCGCGCCTGCCCTCGGTCTATACGCGGTCCGATAATGGCACCCCTGTCGCACCACCGTCGTCGGCCTCGGGCGGTAGCGACGGTGCGGCCCCACCTTCCAATTCCGACGGTGACGATTCGAGCGATCCCAAGTCCGGTGCTCAACCGACGCCCGTCACTGTCTCGCGCGCTAATGGACGTAGGAACGGCCGCGGGATCCGAGCTGCGACGCGCGTGCCGACGACCGATAACGACGCGACCGTGCGCGCGTCGGGTACCGCGAGTGCGACGCCCGACGACGACGGCGGGAACGGGGTTCCACCAACCCCGCCCTCGTCGGCGGGGAATAATAACGGCAACACGGGCCACCCGAGCCATTTACAGACGTTGACCCCACCTGACCCGTACTCGCCGCTTCTCGCGCTGCCCATCACGCGGCGCCCGCTTTTCCCGGGGTTCTACAAGACGGTCGTGATCAAGGACCCGGAAGTGATTCGTGCCATCAAGGACTTGGCCGAGTCGCGGCAGCCGTACGTGGCCGCCGTCCTGCTCAAGGACGAGGAGGCCGACACGGACCGGATCCAGTCGCTCGATGAGATTCACCACGTTGGCGTGTTTTCACAAATCACCAACGTCTACCATACCTCGCCGACGGGGCCAGGCGACGACGCGCCGTCGCTCACGGCCATTCTCTACCCGCACCGCCGCGTGCGCATTTCGGGCCTCATCAATGACACGGATTCGGCGTCGACTGATGCCGCTTCCGCTGCGCCGACCTCTGTGGTCACAGCGGGCGAAGCCAGCACCAAGCCCGCTGACGCTGCCGCTGCTCCAGCTGATGTGGACAAGCCCGCTTCCGAGCCCACCGGGTCGCCGCAATCTTACCTGCGCTCCAAGTACGATGTGTCCGTCGTGCACGCCGAGACCCTGCACGATGAGCCCTACAAGAAGGGCAACCAGCTGGTGCGCGCCATCACCGCTGAAATCGTCAATGTCTTCAAGGACATTGCCTCGCTGAACCCGCTCTTCCGTGAGCAAATTTCGGCATTTTCAGTGTCGCAAGCCTCCACGACCATCTTTGACGACCCGAGCAAACTGGCCGATTTCGCCGCGGCGGTCTCGGGCGGGTCCGACTCGGAGGAACTGCAGGGCGTGCTCGAGTCGCTCGTGATCGAAGAACGGCTGCAAAAGGCGCTTTATGTGCTGAAAAAGGAACTCGTCAACGCGCAGCTGCAATCCAAGATTTCGAAAGAGGTCGAGTCGAAGATTCAAAAGCGGCAGCGCGAGTACTACTTGATGGAGCAGCTCAAGGGGATCAAGAAGGAGCTCGGCATGGAGTCGGACGGGAAAGATAAGCTGCTCGAGAAGTTCAAGGAACGGATTCAGCACGCAACGTTGCCGGCGGCCGTGGCCACGGTGATTGAAGAGGAAATGCAGAAGTTGGGCCACTTGGACCCGGCCTCGTCCGAGTTCAACGTGACGCGCAATTACCTCGATTGGCTCACGTGCCTGCCGTGGGGCAAGAACTCGCAGGAAGTGCTCGACGTTGAGCACGCGCAGCAGTGCCTGGACGAGGACCACTACGGGTACGTTTTCTTGGATGTTCGCGATGTCGCGATTTGCGGGCTGCAAAAGTTGACGCCGCTCCCCATTCCCACCACCACAAACTAGCCTCAAGGACGTCAAGGAGCGCATTCTCGAGTTCATTGCCGTCGGCAAGCTCAAGGGCACGGTCGAGGGCAAGATCATGTGCCTGTCGGGCCCGCCAGGCGTGGGCAAGACGTCGATTGGCAAGTCGATTGCACGCGCGCTCGGACGCGAGTTCTACCGGTTCTCGGTCGGCGGTTTGAGCGACGTCGCTGAGATCAAGGGCCACCGGCGCACCTACGTCGGCGCCATGCCGGGCAAGCTCGTGCAGGCCCTGAAAAAGGTGCAGACCGAGAACCCGCTCGTCTTGATTGACGAGATTGACAAGTTGGGCCGCGGGTTGCAAGGGGATCCGGCGTCGGCGCTGCTCGAGTTGCTCGACCCGGAACAGAACTCGTCGTTTCTCGACCATTACCTCGACGTGCCGCTCGACTTGTCCAAGGTCCTGTTTGTGTGCACGGCCAATGTCCTCGATACGATTCCGGGGCCGTTGCTCGACCGCATGGAGGTGATTCAGTTGTCGGGGTACGTGGCCGATGAAAAAGTGGCGATTGCCGAAAAGTATCTGGCGCCGCAGGCGCGGATCGCGTGCGGGCTCGAGGCGCCGCCTGCAACCAAGGAGGACGCGGCCAAGTTGGCCGAGGCGGCTCCGGTAGCGACCGAGTCGGCCACGTCCGAGTCGGCGGTGACGATGGAAGCGGCACCAAGTGTGGCCAGCTACAGCAGCGCGTCCGAGTCGACCCCCGCAACAGCCGCTGCCGCCGACTCAACGAGCCCCGAGTCGGCACCGGTCCCCGCAGCAGCCCCCGCCGTGCTGGTGCCGCGCGTCGACCTGACGCGTGAGGCCATCGAGGACCTGATCCGGTACTACTGCCGCGAGAGCGGTGTGCGCAACCTCAAGAAGCACATTGAAAAGGTCTACCGCAAGGCGGCGTTCAAGGTCGTATCGGCCGGCGCCAACGCCGAGCCGCTGTCGATCACGCCGGAGAACCTCAAGGACTACGTGGGCAACCCGCCGTTCTCAGGCGAGCGGTTGTTTGAGCACCCGCCCGCGGGTGTGGTCATGGGGCTCGCGTGGACGGCCATGGGCGGGTCGTCGCTGTACATTGAGTCGGTGCTCGAGGCGCCGCTCACGACCGAGTCCAAGCCGGCACTGACCAAGACGGGCCAGCTCGGCGACGTGATGAAGGAGTCGTCGAGTATTGCCTACACTTACGCCAAGGCGCACCTGTTGCGGCACTTCCCGCACCTTGCGCAATTCTTCCAGCACGCGGCGATTCACTTGCACGTGCCAGAGGGCGCGACGCCCAAGGACGGGCCGTCGGCGGGCATCACCATGGCCACGTCGCTCATTTCGCTGGCCGCCAACACGCCGATCCCGCCGCATATCGCCATGACGGGCGAGTTGACGCTGTCGGGTAAAGTGCTCAAGATTGGCGGGCTCAAGGAAAAGACGATTGCCGCAAAACGGTCCGGGATTACGACGATTTTGTTCCCGGCGGCAAACGCTGCCGACTGGGCCGAGTTGCCCGACTTTGTCAAGGAGGGGATCGAGGGCAGGCCCGTCGAGTGGTACTATGAAGTGTTTGACGCGTGCTTTGGCGAGGCCGTGGCGCGCGGCGAGTTTGCCAAGAACGCATGGCCGATAGTGCCGGCGGCCACCGCGACGGCGGTGCTGGCGGATCTGCCGAGCGCAGCAGCAGGGGCAGCGTCGTCGTCGGTCTCGATCGGCGCATGATGGAGCGTTTTGAGAGTCTTGTTGGGTTCATTTGTTTCGTTGCGGTAGGAATTCTCGTTCACTCGCGGCTGCAATCGAGCTCGGAAGAGTGTGTGCGCGTGAAGTGAACGCAGAGCGCGCCGCGCTGTTATCGCGACAGATCGAAAGCAACAAGAAGATAGCAACGTTATTTCCAAACTGGCTATGCTCCCCACCGCGCCGGCTCGCGCCAAAAGAACCAGTTCGCGCAAAAAAAGATACAAAGGCGATGTTGGGTCGAGGTTGCCAATAAGCTGAAGCAAAAGTCAGGGCGAACTTTGCGCGGTGTCCGAGTCGCAACCCTCTCGACAACGAAATTAATTGTTGCCCATGTCCACCGAAATGGCCCCGTGCGTGATGCGGGGCGACGGCATCGATGTGGACCCGACATGGCACTGGCATGCGAGCCAGTACCAAATCGCGCCCCTAACGGACACCCCAGCACCAACCGCGACGACAACAGCCACGATCGGATTCACGTCCGGGTCTTGTTCCCACGGGACGGTCGCAAGAAGGACCGTGGCTGCAGATGCGAGAGCGGAGAGTGTAGCGGAAACCGCGGGCTGAGAGCAGGAAGCAAGGACATGATCGTCAGTCCACGGCCCCAACCCCAATGCGCAAAGCGGCAGATCTTTGCAGAAGCATAACACGGAAAGGTACCAACAAGCTTCTTCTTGATACTCCTCCAAACTGTGATTTTCAAGGGTTTGGGAGGCGGCGGGATGACGACCATGGGCAGGCAAATCGTCACAACCTCGGCCAAGTGCACGACCGTCTCGGCCATACCAAACGCGTGCGGGATCCCCGGGAACACGGTGAAGACCACCACTTCGCGGTCCGACTTGACGAGCTGCGGGGGTGCATGCAGGAGCTCTTCGTCGTCGCCATATACGTCCCACTCGAGCTCCTGCGGCGGGAAGATCATGAACATGCGCGAAAACTCGGTCCCGGCCGAAAACATTTTGACCTCAAACGTCGCGTTCATGGCCTTGGTCAACCGCAGGGCCTCAAAGAGCGGCGCAATCACGTCGTCCTGGAGAAGGCGGGTGTCGGTCTCCAATAAACGTAAGCCAAGCTTGTTGTTGAGCGCGTGCCTCACGGCCTCGACCATAGTCTCGAGCGTCGCGACTCCATCTTCAATATTCGATTCCACGTCGAGCAGCAGCAGCCTTGTCTCGCCAAAATGAGGATCAACATGAATGGACGCGTCGGCGTGGCTCGTGTTTGAATCGTCCAGACCAAGAGCCTCGAGCACTATCGCAGCAAAACGAGAGCGGACATGCTTCATTCGGATCGCGTCGTCGAGGTCCGCGTCTTTGATCGGCGGGGAGGCCGACAGAACATTGTCCATCATCGAGCGGAGCTCCGTCTTGATGATGCCGACGAGTGCGGTCCTCGTCGCTCATTCGCTGCAACAGCGACGCGATCCAGTTTTTGAGCGCCAACTTGGTCCGCTTCAGCATTTGGTTAATGACCATGGCGTCGACGCTCGTATTTGTGCTGAATGTGCTCATTGCTGCTGATGGCTCGCCGTATTGAGTCGTGCTTGTGGTGGACATGGCGCACTGAGTCTCCGTTGCAGCTGGTGGTCGGGTACGAGATGCGGTGCTGGGCGGCAAGATGTGTCGGCTGACGATGAGTAGAGCAAGAGGCACAGCCGCGCCGGTCAAAGCTGAGCAGGGGGAGCGCGTTCTCCAAGTCAGAAAGCATGTTGGACATGAAGATCAAGACAGCAAGACACTTCCAAGTCGCGGCCAAAATGCACTCCATGGTTCCAAATCGAAGGGTCGGACTTGGCAACGACGTCGTGTCGCGCCACGCCGGACCTCGCTGTTCTCAGACGCGAGGTCGTTGCGGTACGGCATTAGCGTACGGGCTGATGCAAAAAACAGGAGCTGGAACTGACCGAAGCCGACAGGGGCAGTCACTTCTCGACAAGAAAAAATTGAGCAACAATCCTCGACATGTCATTTTTATCCACGTCAAAGATGCTTCCACTCATCGACGCATGGTTTACACGAAGCCAATCTTGTTGGCGACCTCCATGGCGTCGTAGTCGGCCGTGAGTCGCACGTAGGCCTTCTTCTTGCCGTCCGGGCGGATCAGCGTGCGGACCTTCTGGACCTTAACGTCAAACGACGTCTTGACGGCCTGCTTGATCTGGTGCTTGTTGGCGAGCACGTCGGTGATGAAGACGAGCGTGTTCTCGTCCTCAATCTTCTTCATGGCCGACTCGGTCGTCAGCGGGTGCTTGAGCACGTTGAGCGCCGTCAGGCGCGGCAGCGAAGGCGCCGACTTGCGCGCGTACTTGGGGTTGCGCGCGAGCTTGAGCGTCTTGGGCAAACGGAAGGTCGACGTCGTGCGGACCTTGCGCGTCTAGATAATCCAAGAGAGCACAAGGGAAAACATAAAACACCATCCCAGGAGCGACCGCCATGTGGGTATGGAGCGTGAAGCAGCACGGCCCGGTGAGTTCAAAATGCGAGCAAGTAATTGGGTCGGCTGCAACACAAGCTCGCTCCAGTCACCGTCCCGAAACAACTCGAGGTTAACAGCCCGACTTCACCGACTCGTTCCGAACACCGCAAGCGGGCCGTACTGGAGAGCGAAGAACTGAACTGCTCGAGCGCGAAACGGCCGGAGCTCGCACGGGAAAACCAAGGCTCATCGCACCTTCGTGGCGGCGGTACCCTTAAGAGCAGCCTTACGGGCAGCAAGAGCCTTGGCCTTGGGAGCTGCGAAAATTCGCAGAGCATCACCAAGTTGGCGGGGATTCGGTCAGTGTTCTGGTCACAAAAACGGGGATATTTTCCAAGGGACACGACAGCGCGATCCCGTCGTCCCGCTCGAACCGTCGAGAGGAGCACACAAACACCAGAACGGTGCCAAAACAATGCCGCGGCGCAGTTTCCGTGACACCGGTCGGACAGTGACGAGCAGCAAGACGACAAGGTCGAAATATCCGGGTACGCGAGCACGGTGCGTCAGATTCCGCGACGGATGGACGGGCGTGGCCACGGTCACTTGGCAGTGATAACGGCGACTTGGCGCCACCGTGGCTCCGCGAAACGGTGCGTGCGGCGTTGGAGGTGCTCCTCGTCGACGGACGAGTCGGTCGTGGGTGTTGTGGGGCCGTCAGTTGGCGGTTGGTGATGGGCTGCCGCTTACCGGTCGTCTTGGACATGTTGAGAGATGACCACAAAGACGGAAGTGGGAGAGATTGACAGTCTAGGCGACAGCGACCAAGAGAAATCGAAGCAGAGTGATGGGCAGGGACGCGTGCACGTGAGGTTGGTCGGGTCCCTGCCGAAACGAACACGCTGCGCCACGCCAACTTGAGCTCGACGACCAGCCACCGCCAGCCACCTCCGGCCGGTACCGAGATCTTTGCTCCAGGACGACCGGACCGACACTGACCTCGTCCCCCACCGGCACCACGCGCAACCGGCTGTTTTCCGCCCATTTGTCCGTGGCCACGCCGCGGCCCACGACGCGCCCTTGATCGGCAACCAACTCGACCAGCGATCCTCGACGATTCGCAAGTCGCGCCGTGGTCGGCGGCTACGCGCCATCGTGTCGTCTTCCACCGCACTCTGCGCGCGTGTCGACGCCAACGTCCGTGTTCAGGATGATGCAGGTCGAGACTTTCACGGCGCGCGTACCTGATCGAGCCGGACAAGTCTCTTACCCCACACCACCGCCTTCTTTTCTCTTGTCGCCACATTTAATTTACGCTGCGCTCAACCTGCTCCTGCCGCTGTAATCTTTTGGCACCACTCCGTGTTCAATCTTGGTCGGCAATGCAACGTTCTCTTCGCGCCGTACACACGCGTCGCGCCGGCGCCGCCTTCAGCTTGGGCCTGCTCTCGACCTCGACGTGTGGCGCACCTGACCGCTGGCGTTGAAAAAGATCCCAGGCCCCACTGGCACTTTCTCTGAGCAACGCGCTTCGACACGAACGTGAGCCGAACCACCATGGTACGCGACCTGCGACCCCATTCCTGACCGTCGCGGTCGCGCCAGGACGCGCTCGGCTCACTCTCGCGTACTCGTTCCCTTTCCCCGCATCTCTTCTTGTGGACGGTCTGCCATGTGCCTGGCCGCGTTCACTCGTTGTACCGGTCATCGCAACTCGCGCCATGCCGCTGATCGCGCGCTGCCCGCTCCTGACGCGCCGCTGGTCGCTCATAAACCCACTACGGGTCCAACGCGTCCCATCGTGACCATTGCTTCTCATTCCGCACCTGGCCGATCCCAGACCGAGCACCGTATCGAGCGCGACACGTTTGGCGATGTCAAGGTGCCTGCCGACAAGTACTGGGGTGCACAGACGCAGCGGTTCGTATCACTTGCTCGCTTTCCCCATCTCGACTTCGGTTCCTCCTCCTCGACTGACGCTGAATCGCCCATGATCCCACTCAGCTCGTTTCAAAACTTTGGCATTGGCGGTACGACCGAGCGCATGCTGATTCCGGTCATCAAGGCCTTTGGTGTTCTTAAGAAGGCGGCCACGCAAGTGAACCTGCGCTATGGACTCGACGCGACCGTGGCCGAGGCCATTATCCAGGCGGCCGACGAAGTGATTGCCGGAAGGCTCGACGACCACTTCCCGCTGGTCGTCTGGCAGACCGGGTCGGGCACGCAGTCAAACATGAACGTGAACGAAGTCATCTCAAACCGCGCCATCGAGATTCTTGGCGGTGAACTTGGGTCCAAGAAGCCCGTGCACCCCAACGATCACGTCAACATGTCGCAATCGTCCAACGACACGTTCCCGACGGCCATGCACGTCGCTGCCGCATGGAAATTCACCAGCGGCTGTTGCCGGGGCTGCGCAAGCTGCACGACGCGCTCAACGACTGCTCGGAAAAGTGGATGCCGATCATCAAGATTGGCCGCACGCACTTGCAGGACGCGACGCCGCTCACGCTCGGCCAGGAGTTTTCGGGGTACGCCAAGCAGGTTGAATACGCGATTGCGCGCATCGAAGGAGTTTTGCTGCGGCTCTACAACCTCGCACAGGGTGGGACGGCCGTCGGCACGGGGCTCAACACCAAGATCGGTTTTGCCGAGGCCGTGGCCGAGGCAATTGCCGAGGAGACGGGGTTCCCGTTTGTCACGGCGCCCAACAAGTTTGAAGCGCTCGCCGCGCACGATGCGCGCGTCGAGGCGCAGGGCGCATTCAATACGGTCGCCGTTTCGCTTATGAAAATTGCCAACGATATACGGCTGCTCGGGTCTGGGCCGCGGTGCGGGCTCGGCGAGCTGTTCTTGCCCGAGAACGAACCCGGATCGTCGATCATGCCGGGAAAGGTGAATCCGACGCAGTGCGAGGCCCTGACTATGGTCTGTGCGCAGGTCATGGGCAACACGACGGCCGTCTCGATTGCCGGTTCCAATGGCCACTTTGAGCTCAACGTCTTCAAGCCCATCATCATCAAGAACGTGCTGCAGTCGATTCGCTTGCTCGGCGACGCGGCCAAGTCGTTTACCGACCACTGTGTCGTCGGGATCATGCCCAACGAGCGCCGGATCGACGCGATCATGAAGGAGTCGCTCATGCTCGTCACGGCGCTCAACCCGCACATTGGATACGACAACTCGGCCAAGGCCGCCAAGAAGGCGCACAAGGAAGGCACCACGCTCAAGGAGGCGGCCCTCGCGCTCGAGTTGCTCACGGCCGACGAATTTGACGAGTGGGTCCGCCCGGAGATGATGCTGGGGCTGTCGGAAGCGTAACGCTCGATCATTTCACTTGTATCATGAGGAGAATGAACAGTGCCAGTTTCTTTCATGATAGACATGAAGTGTAGGTTAGCGGCCATGGAGCAGCCAGCAAGTCTCATCCTCATCCCTCATTCGAGGTGGTGATTGATGAGCGGCTGGGCATGCTGGTCATGACGGCTGCCAATGTCGACACAGTTGAACAATGTGCCTACTCATGTAGGATTCTTTCAAGCAAAACGAGGCTAAGTCGCTTGGGATAGAGCTCCCATGGCGTGGTTCCAAACGCTCTGCAATAGTCTTTGGCTGTATTGGCAAGGTCGCCCTGCTCACAGGGCTACCAACCTTGTTCAACCTCTGATGTACATCTTTCTAGAAAACTGAGTGATGCTGGAAGTATTTGGAACTTTTTAGCTCCCAGGTACAAAACCATTTTTGAGCAACCCTTTTTGAGCAACCCTTTCATGTAATGGCAAGTAAGGCACAATTCCATTGCTTCATTTTTTGAGGTTCATTTCTTTTCTGATATGGTGTCAAGTGTGGAACGAGCCTGATGTACCCAAAGGTATGTTTGGGCGATTATATACATGGAATGACAAACAGGAATCAACAACAACAACAAGAAGTATGCAAAGGAGCTAGACGGGTAGCTCTGCTTCACATCAGTGGTGCAACAATGCTCAAGTAGTGCAGAATGTGTGCTGAGAGGTACTGGGCCAACCTGAGAAATTGTTGGACATTGCAAGTCTTGAGCAGCAGCCAATCCATGATCAACTTGATTTTCTTTGGGTTATGGGCGGATTTCACCATGGCGAAAAACGTGACCCAAGAAATGCACATGATTGTTGGTGTAGGAAGCCTTCTTGGGCATAGCATAGAGTCATTGTTGGCACAAAGTAGCAAAGACAGCTTCCAATCGTCCATCATGTTGCTGAAGGTCACAATGTTATCAAAGTAGAAAGCAATGAACTCATCGCCCAAGTGGCCAAGAAAGGAGCGCATCAGACGTGAAAAGGTGGATCCAGCACCTGTGAGGCCAAATGGCATGATGGTGAACACAAAGTTGCCAAGTGGGCAGGTGAATGTTGTCCAGACTTGAGAGTCTGGATGAATGTGCAGTTGGTGGTAGCCAGAAGCAAGGCCAATTGCAGTGAAAATTTTCGCCTTTGCTACATGAGAGTGCAGCTCATCAGAATGTGGGATTGGGTACAGATCGACAATTGTGGCTGTGTTGATGGTGTGAAAATTGATGCACATGCGCAAGTCGCCATTCTTCTTCTTCACAAATAGAATCAGTGATGTGAATGGCACATTGCTGGGTTTGATGTTTTGCAAGGTTGAGCAGGAGAAGGAATGCATTTGGTGTGTGCACTCTGCACTTCAGCCGTGGTGGCAACCATAACCTAGGTTGCCACCATCATTTACACAAGAATCCAACTCGAACAGCTCCAACAAGGAAACAATGAGGCAACACAAACAACAAGAAACACAAATGCAAGACGAACACTTCGACACTCCCCCACGGCGAGCATTCCCTACGCGTGCAGAGCAATCACTTCCGCAACTCCAATCATGTCACAAAGCTTGTGGAATGCAGGAGCAGCAAGCGGC
>GG745357.1:720196-733391 GCA_000151295.1 Allomyces macrogynus ATCC 38327 | reverse complement strand
CGTTGTTCAACCTCAACGTCTCTCCAAAAATCCAGAATGAAACATCATCCAACACTTCTCCTAATCTCTTGCGGCTCCGTGCTCGAGCCGCCCGACTGGGTCGTGTCCACCCGGCCGGTGAGAAGCGCGCGTTCGCTCAAGGGTGGAGGATCGAAATCGTTGGCAACGCTTGGTCGATGCTCCCATGGTCTGGAGCATGCGAGGTTCTCCAGAACATCAACGCGCGCAACTGCACGGTGGAGATATGTTTCACGACAGAGACCATACAAAACGACTTACAGGTCATAACCACATCCGCGGCGGGAGCGGGCGCAGAGTCCCCCCTCGTCTCGAGATCACAGCAATTCGCCATGCCCAATCCAATCCAGCACCAGCACCTTCACGCCAGGTAAATCGGTCCATCGTCATGCGGCCGTACCGGAGCCGGACCGCCCGCCTGCTGCTGCTGCTGTTGCTGCTGCTGCGGCCGCGCCTGCGACGAATACGGCGAATGCGACGACGGTCCCACAGGATACTGGCCTGGCGACGGTACCGCGACTGCCGCCGCGTACCCGGGCGCCGACACCATCGGCGGCACCGTCATCGGCGGGTACATTTCGCCCGGCGACAGCGGCGAGACGGGCCGGCGCGTGCCGGTCCCCGCGGCCGCGTCCCAGAAATACGTCGACGTGCCCAATTCGCTGCCGCCCATGGTCCCGCCCGTCTTGTTGGCCATGACGGCCTGTTCCGCAGCAATAATTTCGGCGGGAGTAGGGTCGACGGCGGTTACGAGCGAGTCGCAGTCGTCGGCCGCGGAATCGGTGGCCAGTTGCCGCGCCCGCTTGCGCTGCCGCCGGCGGCGGATGAGGATGTATTTGATGACCCCGACGATCGCGAGGAACGCGATTGATCCAACGACGATCCCGATAATCGCGCCGGTCGACATCGAGTTCCCCCCATCCTCCCCCTTGTCCTTGACCAGTTTCGCGGGCACGTACGTCGGCGTCCAGGCAAACTTCAGCGCCGACCCGTCCGGTGCAGGCGTGATCTTGATGATTGACAGCAGCAAGCCCGACAGCGAGTCGCCCGTGCCTGTGAGCCCGCCGACGAGGAACAGGTGAGAGTCGTGAAGGAACAGCGAGGCCGCGCCGAGGAGATTTCGCGGGCCGTCGCCCGTAATGGATTCGCGCACGCCGTCCTTGGCCGAGTCGGCGTCAAAGTACTCGATAGCCGACCCGGTCGACCCGCCGACAATAATGATGAACCGCGAGCCGGTAGGGGTCGTGTAGATCGTGGACGCGTGGTCGAACCGGTCCGAGGTCAGATTGGTCGTGCGCTACAAACAAAGGGGAGCCATCAGCTGCGCGTTGGCGAGAAAGAAGGTGGAAGATGGCGAGCTAAAATGGACGGACCTTGGTCCACGCCAGGGAAACGGTGTTAAAGGACCAAATATCGTTACCGACGGGCCCGGCGCCCGTGAGCACGAGCGTCGATCCGGACTGCACGAGACTCGACCAGCCGCGCCCTGGCGGCCTCGTTTTTGAACTCGGCGTGACTTCCGTGATCCCATCCTAGATCGGGTGGCAATAATATACGTGAACCGACGCCACACTCTGACCGCGACACCGCTTCGGATAAAATCAAATTCACGCCGCCAGCAAATATCCGGACGTACCTTGTCAAACCGCCACAGCGTATCGTTGCCGACCGCGCTCACCTCCTGCCCGCTCGCTGACGTATTCCCAAAAAAGTACGTCGCGGCCTCGCTCGGTTTCCGCGGCTCCGATGCCGAAATGTACCCCGGGAAATTGACGACCGGCAGCTGATTCTTGACAGGCTGCGAGACGAGCGCGGCCTTTGGACTCAGCAAATCGGGTACGCGCCAGATGCTCGTCGAGTTATTCCCGGCCCACATCCACGCCTCGTAGACGCCGTTGCCGTTATCGACGACGAACGTGGCGAGTCGGTACGCCGGCGAGAGCAGAGAGAACGGCGCCGTCGACACGGCCTGGGCGGAAATGTTGTTGCTCGACACGGCCTGGTTGAGATCGATGATGGCCACGTCGGTGATCGATTCGGTCACGGTCGCGGTCATGCGGATTTTCCCGCCGAGCACAAATGTCTTATTTTCGGTGGGTAGGTGGATCAGGCCGGGCGAGAGCAACGCCTTGCGCTGGTGGCCCTGCGGCCATTCGGCATGGACTGGGGCCAATAACGTGGCGAAGAGGAGCGCAACGACGAGCAGCACGGCCAGTCTTCGCCATGCGGCGGTCCATGAGCAAGGGCGGACCATGTTGACGTGAGGGTTGCTCGGGTCGGGTCGAGGCTGCGATTAAACTGGTGTGATCCGACGTGGTATCGAGAAGAGTTGACTTGCCCGTTGGTGTGCCGGGCGTGTGCAACGAGTTCCTTGAGCAGATGCTGGTCGTGCTTGGTGGTGCGCGCAACGGATCAGCGTCGCCGGTGTTCTGTTTGTCTGTGACGAGCTAGTCGACGAACAACCTGGCGCGGAGGCATGTTTTGAGCCCAAGTCCTCGGAGAACAAAGCGCCACACCAGGCAAAAGTGTGCTGTCGGGCAGCCGTGCCATGATCGTGCAGCCCCACGTGGAGCGGGAGGCTGACCGCTCAGAAGCGGGTCGCACCGCGCTTCCATTCATCCATTTCTGTCCAGTCGGCATGCTGGCGTTGTGGATCATCAACAACCCTGTTACATATCATTCATTTCCCAACGGTCCGACGCTGGTGAGGCACTAAGATGTAATCGGTGCGCTCAAAAGCAAGCGTTCAGGACCGAGTTTCACTTGCAATCAACTAAGTATCAAACGCGGTCGAGGGTGGCATATTTCAACAAACGGGGCCAAAAGAGACCTAAAACGCCATGAAACTGTCACCGCGGATACTGTTCCCGATCCCATTTTTTTACTCGTGAGCCGGCGCCACGCCAGGGCCAGCCAAAGATGCAGGCGTGCGCATGCCGTCCTGGATCGGTTGTGCGGGAGCATACTGGTTCTGCGCATGCGGGACTTGAGGACGAGTTGTCGCAAGAGGCGGATTAGGCGACAGAAAGCGGTCGCCAGCAGCATCTTGGGGGAAATCTGGGACCGCGACAAGACTCCGTGGAGAAACAGGATACCCTGTGTGACTAGACGGTTGCTGCATGAATACAGCATTCCCGGCGGGGTTGGGATGACCGAAACTGCCCGGTGGCCCAGTTGCGTCCCGACCAGCCGTCGACCAATTTGCTTCCGATCCGGCGAGAGTGGATCCGCCAAAGTCGACTTGAACGGATTGAGGCAGTTTTTCATGACCAGACTTGCTGCGACGAACAAAATGTATGGCCACAACCAGGACAGGAGAAGTGTGACCACCACTGCACCAATGGCGACCCCCACAATTGTACCCGGTTCAATACCCTTGGACTTTTCGACAATGGGCGGCATAGTAGTGTTGGTGTTGGTCAGCACGCTGGCTGGAGTAACGTTGGCACCCACGCAAAGTTGAGCGCGAATCCATTGGCGATACGGGTCGGAGTAATCTTGATGATGCTCAGAAGCTGACCATCGCCGTCCGCATTGACCAACCCACCAACAATGAACAGGTGAGAGTCGTGCAGGAACACCGACGAGGCACCAAGAAGTGTGGATGTCCCATCGCCAGTCAATGTTCCAGCAATGGCATCTTTGGACGTATCGACGGCGTCAAAGTATTCGATAATGGAGCCAGAAGACCCGCCCACGACAATCACAAAGCGCGAGTTATCCGGTCCGTCATACGAGACCATGGCATGGTCGGCCCTGTCAACTGTCAAATTGGCTCCACGCTACATGAAGTCATTTGCAATAATTAGTGTGCGAGAACGTGAAAGAAGAACTGAGGGGAGAGAATAGCGATCACGAACCTGCGACCAGGTCCACGATTTGGTGCTGAACATCCAAATGTCATTCCCAATCGGGCCAGAGCCAGTCAGCACAAGAGACGATCCGGACTGCACCATACTGGACCAACCGCGATCGGGCTGCCGCATTTGCGAGTTTTACGTGACGCGAGAGAGCCCCTGCTAATTGATCCGAAGGAGAAAGAGTAAAGAGTGAGCGCACGGAACCATTCTTGTTTCTGGCCACCGCCATCCTTCTTTCGTTCAAGCACCAACCTTGTTAAAACGCCAAAGCGTATCGTTCCCAATCGTGCTGATCTCCTGCCCATTCGCCGTTGTGTTTCCGAAATAGTACGTGTCACTGCTGCTCGGCCGCGGATCCGACGACGAAATGTAGGCTGGGAAAAACGCAAACACTTTTCTTTGACCGGCTGCGGTGCAATCGTCGCCTGGTTCTGCAGGCCGAAAATGCGCCAAACCTCAGACGTGTTGCTTGGGGCAAAGATCCAAGCATCATAGGCGCCCTTTCCATTCTCAATCACAAATGTGGAGTGGCGGTACGAAGCCTCGGGAAGCTTGAAGGGTGCGACCGAGACTGCCTGGGCAGAAAAGTCGTTGCTGGTCACGATTTGGATCAGGTCGATCATGGCCACATCGTCAATGTACTCGGTCGTTGTCGCATCAAGACGAATGCGGCCGCCCAGCACAAACGTCTTGTTTTCCTTGGGCAGATGGATGAGACCAGGAGAGGTGGCTTTGTGGCCTTCCTGCTTGGACCACGCTCACACATGCAGACAGAATGCCGGCAAACATGATGCCCTTCGTGATTGTCGCCATTTCACAAAGGAGCGCCATCGCTGGGCGGCCGCTCAAGTACAGCTCTGTGAACGCCATCGTCGAGGAGCTGGTTGAGAGGGAAAGCAAGAGATTGCAATCAGCCATTGATTAGCAAAAAGCGATTGAGAATGACCAGCCACTCATCTTGTTGTCAAGGCTGTTGGTTGCGAGCAATGGGTCAAGTGGAGCGAGCTTCAACGACTGAAGAGAAGAGAAAGAAGTATGCGCTCCACTATTTATGTTGCTTTGCTGTGACCGGGCTGAGCAGGCTTAGCAGCTTTGCTGAGTTAAGACAAAATCCCCATCCAAGTCAGTTGGGGAGGTCCCTTTTCAACACTTCCACCATGCCCGGAGTTCTTCATTTTGACGTGGAAGCACATCTGTAGTCTGCTGGTCTTGCTTAGCGTGCGGGAGCGTGCGGGAGCGTGCGGGGGCAGGTCAAGGTGTAAAGCAACCGGCGGACGCACCTACCCATTGCAAGCAGGGGTGGCTGAAAGTTCGCCATGGCGATAACCGTGGGCCGTGATGTGGCCTCTCGGGGAGCGCGATAGTCAACACAGGCTCGCTTGCAACAGCGGAACAGCCAGTGATCAGGTTGGTGGGGCCCTAAGCGTGAGCAGGACGGCGTCGGAAATGATGTTGTGCACCTGCGCTGACAGTCCAATACAGTTGGTACACGCGACTGGCAGCGTGAGGCCGCGTTTCTGCATCGCTACCGCATTGAAGTCCTGGCACTAAGCCAAGGTTGAAGTCCGAATTTGACCTGAGTGCTTGTGGTCAGACAAAGTTTGCATTTTGAATGGAAATCATGTTACCTATGGAATCTTGGAACTCCCTTGTGGATATCAGCTCTGTTTTGACTGAGAGGAGAGGGATACCGAAGCGACACGATGTAATACATTCCGTTCAGCAAGGAAGTGTCGCAGCTGCTAGCGCGCCGACGCCGCTTTGATTCTGCGATTCATAGGCCCACATCGACAGATCACCGTCAACTGATTGGAGCAAAGTAGCAGTTCGCAACGGCTGCTTACAGCAGCAGACAGCAAAGTTGTGGGATATTTTAACTTTTGACCTTTGCGCTCTCCACTGAAACTTGAGCCGTATAGCAAAAATAGCGTTTTTCCACGCTTCAAATCGTGAGGTTGATGCATTGACGAGTTTGAACTTGGATTAATCCAAATAAGAGACAGAAATGTTCTGAAAATCCCCACATTTACACATTCGGCTGACAGAGGTGAAATGAATTCTCTTTGAAAAAAGGGACCATGCTTTGAGTCAAGGCGTCAGACAAAGGGGTCACTACATTGATGCGAAACGGTGGAGAAGTAATACAAAAAGACAACCAAACAACTAACACAACAAATGACCGCAAGGTCAGTGGATCCACAAGTTGCGGAAAGAAAAACACCATCTGGGCCTTGCGGGAAATCAACTTGAAACAGCACAAAACTTCCCACAACGGCATGATGGCATGATGCCGCATGCCTTGAGCCAGCACTTCAGCTAATGATTCGACAACAGCGGCCGCGACTCCGCTCCCGCTTCCGCATTATTGCAGCCCGATGCCGACCCACCAGGGGCAGAGGCCGACGCGGCATTGTGAACATCCTGGTCGGAGGCAGGAGTCCAGTCGACTGTGGCCAAAATCTCGTCCACGGCCTCGCAATGATGCAAAAGCTGCTGTGGCGACACTTCGTCTTGCTGAGCCAGACCTGCGTCCATGCCATGAGCAGGGATATGTGCGGCCAAAATGGGCTGATCAGACTGCAGTTGCTGAACAACTGGGGCTTGCGCATGCATGCGGTTATGTTCAGTCATATTCGACACCAGCGGCTTCTTGGGCTCAAATGCGGCCGGCGAGGGCGGCATCGAGATGTGCTGACCTGGGCGAGCGACATCGATGACCATATGCTCGCTTTCCGCATCCATGGAGTGGCGTCGAGAACCCAGCGTCGAATCATACAACTCCTTGGTACGACGGCGGAACCAGTAAATGAGGCCACCAATGACGACCAAACCGGCAATGGACCCCACCACGATCCAGACGATGGCGCCAGTCGAGAGTCCACCTCCAGACGGCGTATACTCCGGAACGTAGGTAAATCGAAGCTCGGTCCCATCGTGTTCCGCGTCGATTCGGACAATGTTGAGAAGCGTCTTCGTGTTGCGGCTCTCAGTCAAGGGAAGCCCACCGACAAGGAACAAATGCGAATCGTGCAAGAACATGGAAAGCGCGCCCTTGTAGACAGATGGGCCATCTCCCGCAATTTTCACCGAGACTGAGTCCTTGGTAGGCGCGCTCAAATCAAAGTACTCAACAGACGGTCCATCAGCGGCTCCGCCAACGACAATCACGAACGACCGGGTGTCAGTGCCAAACACGACGGCTGCTCCGTCCGACCTTGCCTGGTTCAATCCTTTTTTGCGCTTGATCAGGGAAAATGCATTCGGCATTAGCTGTCAGAGATCTATGGGCCACCCGCCAATATCACAGGATACGTACCGGGATCCAGACAGACCCAGTTGGGTTGTACGTCCAAATATCGTTCCCCTTCATGAGCACGATAGCATTGGCGGCTTGGGCCAAGATTCCCCACCCACTGCCAGGTGGACGGTCTTGAGACTCGACTCTTGCTGGCTCAATACCCTCCTAGTTGATATGATTGTCAATTGTCCCTAATCATCTGAGAGCGACCAAAGCATGATTCGAAGAAACAAAACTGGTACCCTCGTGAACTTGAAAAGCGTGTTGTTGCCAGCTAAGCTCTCATCTTTCCCATTGGCCGTCGTGTTGCCATAAAAGTATACAGCAGGCCGGTCCATCGAAGGTTGCGGCGTGGCAACAGTGGACCAAGCAGGGAAATACACTTCGGGAAGAGCAGGGGTTACTGATACTTCTGAAGCCGCGGCTTTCGGGTCGAGCAAATCGGGAATGCGCCAGACGGTCCGAAAGCTGTCCTTATCGTCGCCATGAGTGTAGATGCGCGTCTCATACACGCCATTGCCGTTGTCGATAACGAGAATTGGCTGCCGCCACGACCGATTCGGCAGCGTAAATGGCGCGAGGGAAACAGCTGGGCTAAGCACGTCGTTGCATTTAATGTTTTGGGCGAGGTCGATGATGGCCACTTCCATGATGCGGTCCCTTGTCTCGCCATTGGCACGCATCTTGCCGCCAAACACGAACGCCATCTTCTCCTTGGGCAGATACACGAGGCCCGGGCTCATGAGCGTCGCTCCAAGCATGCCTTGCGGCCATCCGACTTGTGCTGCATGAACGACATGCATGACGAGAACAAGGAACAGAGCCATCGCGGCCTTGAGAGCCATTGCAGGCTTCATGTTGCCAAACTGATTCATTTGAGTGTTGGAGGAAAACATGTAACTCGTCAGTGACGGAACGGGGCACGATTAGCGCTCGTTGTTAGGTCGCCCTTACTCTGACCAGCGCAACCGGACGTGGTTCGTCACGAGACGTCAAGTGTGGAGGAAAGGTCGTCGAGTTCGATTGAGTGATCGTTGTCGGGGGGATGACCAAATGGCAAGGACACGGGAAGCAATGTGAGAGAGGAGAGAAAGCATTGCAAGAGTCGCATTTATTGCCCGCCAGCTGGATGTGGTGAATATCAACTCAGTGTTCAAAAGCGACCAACAGGTGTGTTTCCAAGTCACATTCTGCACCCTCGTTCAAGCCAACTGTGACGAAGTGACTCAACAACACCAAATCATGAGCTGGAGCCAAACCATGAGCTTTAAAGAGTTCATCATCATCGCGACTGCGCCAGGGCATTTTTATGTCCGCCGCTGTAGCAGAGCTCTGCCCGCTGGTTGCCGGCAAGCGCCTTCTTTATGCCCTGATTCGCGCCCTCGACGATCCGGTCCAGTTGGCAACGCCATACGCGGCCGAAAAGACCGTGGCCACCGGGCGTACATCTGACTGCGTTGGGAGACATACTTGCGTCCGCCAAGGACTAGATCTGCGTACCACGAGGCAAGGCGTCACCATTTGGCGCCGAAAAATGGACCAACGCAAGTACGGATAGCATGGGCTTGATGGTTAAGGCTTCAGGGGCAACTGACGGAATAATTGCATTTGAGAGGAAAGTATCAACGAGGGGCTACTCAAATGATGTATCTTGATGGGAAGCGGCAGAAAATGGCTGACGACCGGCGCAAATTTCCACGCAGGACTTACGAGGCCATATGAGCACAACTTGGTGTTATCAAATTTTGAATATTCGGACAAATGCAGAGCCGTCTTGAATATTAATTCAGCGCTTCAGCTAACTATACAACTGCGGTCATGACTCTAGCCCCCCGCCAGCATTGACACGGACTTAGAGTAATCTATCAAGAGAGGCAGAGGCGGGCGCAACATTGCGAGGGTCTTGATCACTGTCATGATGAACACAAACATTCGTCGCCAAAATCTCGTCGACGGACTCTGGGTGAACCAAAGGTTCTTGTCGCGAAATTACGCGTATCTGCGGCTGTCCTGCGTCCCTATCAGGGACCTGCAAGATGGGCCTTTCGAGCGACGGCTGCGGTGGGCCTGGTGGCCAATCAGGAATAAGTAGCCGATCAGCCATCCGACGGCGACGGCAGAGGTAAATGACACCGGCAATGGCGAGCAAAACGGCAACGACCGCCACCACAATTCCAACAATAGCGCCAGTCGAGAGCCCACTCGCAGACGGCGTGTATGTCGGCACATACGTGAACTCAAGTGCGTTCCCGCCGCTGACCGAGTCGATTCGGACAATGTTGAGGGGCGTGTTGGCGTTGCTGGTGCTGGACGCGACGATACCACCCACCAGGAACAGGTGCGAATCATGCACAAACACGGAAAGCGCGCCGCTGTACTCTGGTGGACCATCGCCCGAGATCATCACGGACATCGAGGAGGTTGGCGAATCGAGGTCAAAGTACTCGACCTGAGTTGACCCACCGACAACAATCACGAATGACCGGGTGCTGGTTTTGAACACGACTGCTGCTGCGTCTGAACGTCCTTGGTTTAGTCCCCTATCACGCTGAAGAAGGGATCAAAAGGATGAGATCGTGAACCAAGAGATCATGTACCACCTGTTAATATATCATCAAATACGTACCGGTATCCAGACAGACCCAACTTGATTGTACGTCCAGACCTCGTTCCTCTTGATGAGCACGACCTTTTTTCCGTCTTGGGTCATGACACCCCATCCGCTGCCAGGCGGTCGTGTCTTGGATTCGACTTGAGCCGGAATAATACCATCCTGTTTGAAAGAGTTGGCCATTAGCTGAAATCGTTCACGAGCGAGAAACAAGTATCAAGGTGATGAGGTAAAGGTACCTTTTTGAACTGGTAGAGCGTGTCATTTCCAGCTTTGCTCGCACTTGACCCATTGGCAGTTGTGTTGCCGAAAAAGTATACCGCAGGTTGCTCGCTCGGAGTCTGCGGCGTGGAAACGGTGGACCAAGCAGGGAAATACACTTCAGGCAACGGAAATGACGACGGCTCAGAAGCAGCAGCGGCTTTCGGGTCGAGCAAATTGGGAATGCGCCAGACGGTCCGAAAGCTGTCCGCTTCGTCGCCATAAGTGTAGATCCGCGTCTCATAGACTCCATTGCCATTGTCGATGACGAGAATTGGCTGCCGCCACGACCGGTGAGGCAACTTGAACGGCGCAGACGAAACCGCCGGGCTCTGGATGTCGTTGCCTTTGATCGGCTGGCTCAAATCGATGACGGCCACGTCCGTAATGCGGTCCTTTGCCTTGCCGTCGGCCCAGAGCTTACCGCCAAAAATATATGCTTTCTTTTCCTTGGGCAGATACACGAGGCCCGGGCTCATGAGCGTCGCTCCAAGCATGCCCTGCGGCCAGCCAGCTTCTGCTGTAGAAACGATCTGCAAGGCCAGCACGAAGAAGAAGGCAAGGAGGGCGCATTGGGCGGCTGGTGTTTTCCGAGAAGCTTTGAGAGTCGTTACAGGCGTCATATTGGAAACAACTATCATCCATCAGGTTGAAGCAAAATTCTATTTGTCAGTCGCGGGGACGGTTTCGAATGCGCTCGCTGACAGTTTCAATCGTACCAACGCTGGTCCGTCTTACCCACTCGATCAATTCCGGCTCTCAAGTTCGATCAGTGAAGGTGCGTAGCCAGGGGAAGGGTGGACATGGGAGACGGCGGACTCAGGGAGAGAGAATCAGCGGCACGAATGAACTGTGTTTATTGCCAATCTTCGTGACTATGAATCTTGGAGAACGCGTTGCCGTTCATCATTTCCATGTCACTTCCAGGCCTCCAGCCCGCGCCGACCGGCGTCGACCCGCTGTCGAGCCAGTCTTGGCGAAGTGACTCAAAAGTGCGAAATCATGACGTGGAACGCCAATTCATGAGGAGAGAATGTATTCCTTCCTGCCGACACCATTTTGCCAAGATATGCCCATGTCCACCGCCATTGCAACGCGCCGCTCACATGTTGGCCCCAGGGTCCTTCTTCCCCTTGACGTCCTCTACAATCCAGTGGGCGACACTGTAAGCGACCGAGTAGGTCGTGATCATCGGGTTCACGCCCGACGACGTCGGGAACAGACTGGCATCGGCCACGTACAGGCCCTGCGTGCCCCACACTTGACCGCGCGGGTTGGTAACACCGCAAGCGGGCGTCGTGGCCATGCGCGCCGTCCCCATCTGGTGCGCCGAGAAGAGACCCGTCTGCAGCGTATGCACGCCCTTGGCACGGATCTCGTCAATGAACGCAACGGCCTTGGGGTCGCCGATATCCGTCGACAGCGGCTTGAATGCCGGCACGTTACGCTGGCCTGTCACGACCGTGTGCGCGCCCGTCGTGATCAGGATCTGCGCGGCGCGCGCCATCCCTTCGGCGGCACTCGCGCCGTCAAACTCGGAAATGGCAAACTGCACGACCGGCGAACCGTCGTCGTCGAGAATGATGCGCGCATTGCGGTCGCGGTCGCGCGTCAAGACGACCATGCACGCGCCGTGGTCGAGCTGCGCGAGCTGCCGCTTATTTTCGGCCGGGTTCGCCCACGCCGACTGTGCCGCGTGCACGACTGGGTGCAGCGTCGTCGCCTCGATCTTGGCGCCGTAGTGCTTGCCGTCGCGGTTTTCGACGGCGTTACTGACAGCCGTCATCATCGAGCCCGAGTAGGGCTTAGTCGACTCGTGGTAGTACCCGAGCACGACGCACACCGGGTGCAGACCGAGGTGGCGGCCGATGTTGGGGTTCTTGAGCCCGGAGCGCAGGAGGAGAGCCGGCGTGTGGATCGACCCGCCCGAGACGACGACCGTGGGCGCCTCGATGGTGACCGGGATCTTGTTGGGGCCCACGATTGCCTGTACGCCGCGCGCCACTTTCTTGTCGTCGGACATGAGAATCTTTTCAACGTGGCACGACTGGATGATTTGCGCGCCATCCTTGGCCGCGTCGGCGAGCCACGTGAGCGCCGAGCTCTGCTTCACGGCGCGCCTAGTGGGGTGGAGAAGATGGACAATCAGTTTGAGATCCTCTTTTGCGAAAATTTTGCGACAAAGAATTCAAACACGTACGAGCAGCCCATCCCACAATACCCGCAATCGTGCGGCTGGTTGCGTGTGTTCTGCGGGATTTCAGCCACGTGCATGCCGAGCTTCTTGCAACCTTCGAAGATAATCGAGTTTGTACTGTTTTGCTTGATTGCCGCGCTCCCGACACCGAGCCGGTCGCAGACGGCATCAATCGCCTTCTGGAACCCCTCAGACCCGAACCATGGCAGCCCGTGCTTCTTGGACCACTCGTCGCGCAGGTAGACTTGCGGGCGCAGACTCGCGGCCCAGTTGATGGTCGTGCCACCGCCGACCGTGTTCCCAGCGAGCAACGAAATCGACGCGTCATCGGACGAGGTCATACCGCCGCGGTCGTACATGGCGGCAAACGTGTCGAATTCCTTGAGCGGCAAGTCCTCGGGCTTGTGCCACTGGCCCCTCTCGAGCACAACAACGCGCAGACCGGCGCGCGCGAGCGTCGCGGCCGTGACACCGCCGCCCGCACCGGATCCGACAATGACGGCGTCAAACTTCATGGTGAGCGGCATCGCGCGATTGGCCTCGGCCGCGGGGACGTCGATGAACCGGAACTGCGGGACCGCGTTCGACGGCAGCGACTTGGGGCGGTCCGGGTCCGGGCCCGGGTACCCGAGCACGTCGTAGAGCTGCGCGGGCATGCGGCCCGTTGGGTTAGAGTAGACCAAGAAGTCGGCAATACCCTTGAACAGAACAAACATGGTGCGGTCCTGGAGCTTGGCTGACTGTGGAGGGTGATCCGACACGGGTGAGCATTCTGAGCAAGGGTGCAATCGCAACCATCAAAGCGCATTTATCACAAGTACGCACGTTTTGGCAATTGAGCATCAACTGCACACGCTCCTCGAGTGACATGTCGGGGAGCGCCTTGTTGAACTTGCCGCCCGACAGGAGCCACGTCCCGTTCGGCTTAGCCAGAATTCCACCAATGGTAA
>GG745357.1:679338-690723 GCA_000151295.1 Allomyces macrogynus ATCC 38327 | reverse complement strand
TCGGTCACGATGCAGGCGACTTCCAGGATCACGTCCTTTTTAATGTCTAGCCCGGTCATCTAGAGACAACTGTCACGATTGAGTACCATCGACAGCGATGTATTGATGCTCAACCGATGCTCCTGAGCGACTATACCTCACAGTCCACCCACACCAAGTAGCGCGGCTTGGGGAAAAGGGCCCGTGGCGACGTGGGTGAAATGGGCTTATTGACCCATTTCAACGGCGACCTGCACGTAATGCATTTTTGCGGCCGGTTGGAGTGTAGCGCTGAAGCATGAAAGGAAGCGCGCTGCGTCGTGACGATTGCCAGTTGCGCTTGGCTGCCGTGCGACTGTGCCCCGCTCATGTTCGGTCGAAGCGATTGATTGACTGTTGGTTGTGCCCACTTTGCGAAGCGAGGAGCTATCCCCGCAAATGAAACTGCCGATACTCGAGGCATGATCTTGCGGCAAGTTGCGGTGCAGCCAGTCAAGGGTGCAATATTCGCTGTGCACGACGCGGCAGATGTGATGCTTCCTCTTAGGTCTCACGTCGTCAAGCTTCTTTCCTGCGTCTGGGCGACTGATACTTGCACTTGCGAGTCAACCAACAGAATTTGGCGTCGTTTGTATTGACCTCTTTCTTCTCCACCCAGTTCCGCGCCAATCGGATCCTTGGCGACCACTGACAAGTCCAGTGCCGTGGGGCCCACACGCCAGCCTGAGTCTGTTGCCTCATCTCTCGTCGATGTTGAGGCTGATAAACACGTTCAAAGCGCAAAGAGGGGTTTCGAGCAGCAAATTTGATTGTTGCGGGAGGGTTTGAGGAATAATGGGCAGAGCAGGAAACAAGTATTGGCCAACCACGAAATACATTCCTGCCTGACAAGCTGACTTGAGTGGCAAACACTCATCGACATCATCATTAGTCCCTTCCCGAGGATAAATGCTGCTCCACTAATCCGTCAAATCAAGTCCCATTCTCAACGATTCAATCGTCCAACACTGGCCACCGACAGCCTACGCCACAAATGGTTCAACTGCGGGGTGTTGGAGCAGGCGCGGGCCTGTCATTTGCCACAACGGCCAGACACTCTTCCACCACAACTGAACTGGCGTGGACTTCGTCGATTTGTCCTTCTTCTTCTTGGTCTTCGCCTCCTTCTTGGCCTGGTTTTCCGATGCGACCCGGAACGGCGCGCAGAACACATGGTTGAGTTACCACCGTAACTCGGCGATGCTGTCCATGATGTCGTGGTCGTAGCGGTGCGTGTCGGTCTTGGGCGGCCGCATGCTCGACTTGACCGGGAACCACCACGGCGCGATTTGCGCGATCAAGCTCACGTCGAGCAATCGGTGGTCCAGGTACTCGACGACGCGCGGCATGTTCTTGGTCAAAAAGTCGCGGTCCGTGTGGACCGAGTCGCCTGTGATCAGAACGGATTCACTCGTGAGCGTGATCGGTCGTGCACGCAATAGTTGGCCAGGGAATGGAAAATCGATATGGATTGCGCACCAGCGAGGATCCCCACACCAGTGAGCGGTACGTGCTTCTTGATAAACGTGAGCACCCGAGTCTCGGCCTTGCTCGTGGATATCGTCGATTTTTGCACGAGCTTGGTCAGGCCAGATTTCCCATGATGAGCGCTCGACCACGTTCCCATGGTCTCGATGACCGACGAGGGATGGTGAATGGCAATCGGATCCATCTACGTCGCTACGGCACAGATCAGTAACAGCAGTCCACTCGAGAGTATCACCGCGAGGATGTGGGGCGAGCAAACGTAACATCAACGGAAGAGTTTTGGACCTCACAATCTAATACCTCGCAGTCCACCCGCACAAGGTACCGCGTCTTGAGGGACCGGCCCATTTGTTGCCCCTTTGATGTGGTGCGGTGGTGCAGTGGAGCAGTGTCCTCCGTGTCTTTCAATCCTTTGATCACGCATGGGTCACGCCACGTCCTCTACCACAATGTCACATCACAATGTAACGCTCCTTGACCTGCGAGCACGCTGCGAGCGACTCTGGTTAACCGACGATAGTAAACGTGATCAACTGTCCCTTCTCCACCTGGATGCGAGTGCCTTGCGGCTCTTGCGGCCTCTAGCGACACACGCTCCCTACTATTTCAGGCCAAACAAGAGTGTTCACATTGAAAATTACGAAACATGCAACCTATTACACTTCTTCGCCGCGTCAACCTATCCGCTTCGTCACGCCATCACGCAAAGAAATCCTCGAGCGATTTGGAGCTCTCAATCTTGAGCTGCTTGATCTTCTCGGCGGCAGCCTCGATCTTGGTCATATCGGCCTTGAGCGTCATGGCGTCCTGCTCGTCCACGAGCCCCGTCGCCACGACCTCGGCGACGAGCTCCTTGAGCATGCGAATAAGCGGCATCATCGTGATATACCCCGTCGTCTCGAGCTCGAGAATGCGCGCCGTGCCCGCGGCCAGCCCAATCTGCGTGCACTTTTCGTGCAAAAACTCTTGCAGCGCCGAGAACGTGACGCGCTGCTTCTTGAGCTCGCCCATTTCCTCATCGAGCCCCTTGAGGTGTGTTTCGGCGAGGTCCTTTTTCGACTCGGCGTCGTACTGGCCCGACTGCAGCTCCTTGAGTCGCGCGTTCAGGTCGTCGTACCGCTTGCGCTGCTGGTACTCGTCGTTCTTGCGTGCGTCGAGGACGGCTCGCGCGTTCTCGACGTCCTTGGTCGAGACCGCGACGCCAATCTGTCCGATCGCAAGACGGTCTGGAATCAGTCGCAAGAAGGCGGGGTGGAGTAGAGACTTGACGATTGTCAGCGTACCCCAAGCCCGGCCGACACGAGCGGGAACCACAGCATCGCGAGTGCGGCAATCTCCAGATCCTTCTTCTTCTTAACCTGCCGCTGGTACTCGGCCTCGGCGTCGTTGAACGCCCGCTCAGCGCGGCTACGCTGCAGCTCGGCCTCGTGCAAATAGTTCCACTGCTGGTCGACCTGCCTCTTGAACTCGTTCACCTTGGCGCTTGACGCCGTGAAATCGCCGCTCGTCTCCTCCATGGCCTTGACCAAATCCTTTTGCATGACGAGCCCGGCCGCCACATGGTTGACAATATCCTGCAGCATCGCGAAACTGGTCGTCTCGGCAGTCGTGAGCAAAAGCGCGAGCGCGGGAACCGTCTTGGCGAGCACGTCGGCAACGGCGTCGCCCGACTTGCACGCGAGCATCGCCTCCTGCATCTTGATGGTCGTGGTCACGCGTCGCGAATGTACGGCAAGACGGTTTCCTCGAACGTGCCGTGGCATTTTTCCTTGGGCGCGGCAGTTGACTCGATCGTGTAGAAGAACTCGGTCTGGAACACTGCAGAATGGCGGAGAAGGAATGCGTACGGCGCGCGGTCATTTTCTCTCCTCATTGCAGCTGGAGAAGAGAGTCGATCACGTACAGTCCGAGACCGTTACCCGCCCATCGTCCTGCATGTAAACGTAGTGCAGCTTGGGCACCTTCTTCACGCCGATATCCCAAACGACCTTGCCCGACTTGTCGGTGACATAGAGCGACCGGTCGGCGGTCGGCGTCATGTTGAGCTCGAGCGTGTAGGGCCCGCCGTCGCCTTTCCCCGCCGAGTTCGAGCACCAGAGCCGGTTCGACGGAATCCACAGCCACGAGTCGTAGAGCGCGAGATCGCCTGAGGGCTCCATGACCAGGTGATACTTGCCGTTGTCCGACGAAATATACTCGCCAGAGTACAGGTGGTTCCAAATGTGCGAGATCATGAAATTGAGACTCGACAGATGGTGCGTGTGCGACCAACCTCGTGGCATCTTGAGAGTTGAGGATGGAGGTCGTGGTCGAAACGGGTTGTTGGTCGCGTCTTGCGGGTCACTCACGGTCGACGGCAGTTGCGGGTCGATTAGTTGGGAGCGGCAGCGCGGACGTTCTGAGAGCCAAAAGCAACGATGAGCAAGGGCTGCGACGCGAGGCGTGAGCTCAATTTATACGGGAAGCGCTGTGGATGATGGAACGCGACGCGTTGGTACGCTTGACGAACGTTCCAACGCGCGATGTTCTTTGGCGCCAGTCTGCGCCTGGAAGACAGTAGCACTTGATCCCGAACAGGAAGGTCGTCATTGAACAGAGCGCGCTTTAGTGAAATATACATATATATTATGAGCTGCGAACTGCGACACATCAACAATGGCGTTGACCTGTGGGTTTTATGGGTTTATGAACTGCACATTGCGACAAAGCAGCAGCACAGTTCTGTTCAGGCCCTGATCGTCTTTTGAGCATCTGGCAAGGCTGGGTCATACCTTTCTCAGTCAACCATGCTTAAATTCTCCGAATCATTGGCCGTATTCCACGTGCAGCTGGTGAGCATCCTCACGCCAGAAGAGATTATGAGCGGCGTTGCCAGCTGCGCTGCTGGTCAGGATCTTGGCTGAACTTCTCGAAGAAGTGGCACTTGGTCCCATGTTTGGATGAGAGCTTTGCAGTTGTTTAGCACTAGCAAATGCGGATAGAGATAATTGTCCAATCTAGAGCGCCAGTCTTATCCCAAGGGTATCAAATACAAGCATGGCTTGTGGACTGCATCAAAAGAATGTGATATCAGCTCAGGCAGCCATGGCACTCATGTGCATGACGATCGGTGCCTGCAAGATAAAACAAGAATCTTCCACTAGTCTCATCTTGCCCTCGTCAGCTGCTGATCTTTTGGTGCGCGACAAGGACGATGAGCAGCCTGAGTCGCTTCCGACTGACGACTTGACGTACCTACAATCCTTGCACGATAGCCACACCGGAGGCATCTAGCGTGACGCTGTTCTTAGGCTGCAAATAAAGTGCTCATTTCTTGCACTCGAGCCGCCAACTCGACCGTGGACGGCCACGGTCAAAAACAACAGCAAAGCGGCTCTTTATTATTGAGAACGCTAACATCATACCGCTTTGACAGCAAAGGATCCATTCTCACCTGCGTTTTCCATACACGATTTCAGGATTGCAGGGTCAACAGTAAAAAGCTGCGTCTTTACGCCGGCCGCACTCTTCCAGGAGGATGAAGGTATTTGAAACGCCTGTAAATGCGAGCGAGTGAAGAACTCCTTCACTGGCACTCATAATTTGAGCACCATGCCATATCTGCAATCACATTCGACCCCATCAGCGCAAAGCAAAAAGGGCGTGCCGCCAGGCCAAAAGTGAGTAATGGCGGTTTCAAGTTAATTGTACGCGTCGCGCCGGATCTGAAGCCAGCGGACAGCGAGAGACGGCGTTTGGCGCGACAGCTTGGTGCAGGCTGACCCACCTCAGTTCTCGCCCTCATCAGTTCCAGCACCCACGACCCACGACCCACCTCAGTTCCTACCCACGTCAGTTCCTTGCCCATGATTGGCTCCGCAAACTTGCGCTCACAAAAGATGGACGTACGTCGTGTTCCGAGCCGTCGCAACTGTATGCCGTGCCTGCATGGCCGCGCGCACGGCCTCCGTGACGTGCACTGGGTTGTTGAGCACGCGCTCCTGCGCGCCCTTGAGTGCACCTTGCCGTCGACATCTCGGTAAACGAGGCCTCAGTGCCTTCGTTGAACAGATCCAGGATAGTCAACATCACATCGAGGCCATGGTCGGCGGCAAGAGGTTCTTGCAAATGAACTGTGGTTTGTGGGATGTGCCGAATGGAAGCGGAAGGGTGTGATGGCGCGTTTAGCCAGAGAACAATGGAGGAACGGCGCCACTGCAGCAGAACAATGATGGTTGAACGTGCCTCCGTGATGGCGGCCATAGTGTAGGCCTTGCCCGTACCCGTCTTACCGTACATGAAGACAGTCGTGCCAAAAAATGGGCCGTTGGCACTCGCGGGGAACATATCGGGCCAGTGGGCCAGGAGCGCGTCGCAATTGTTGTCGTTGGTCGTGTCTATCAGGCCAGGCGCGTCGAATCGATCAACGATGCGTTCACCTCGTCGCACCGGCCATGACATTGAATAAATGGAAATGCGACGCCGCAAGTGATGGCCAGCTTGATTGTACACAAGGAGGTTCGTTGGGATTTATTGTTGTGGGGATCGTTGTGTTCGACGCGGTCGCGTGGCAAGTGCATCAAGGCGTTGATGACGTGCTGTTCCGTGCTGGTGCACCGTCGACACTTCCCCGCACTCTTGACGCCGGCGTCCTCCTCCAATCCCACCAACGCGACCACGACATCGCTCTGCAACCACCCGCAATCCACGCCCAACAACGGCGGAGAGCACGGACGGCAAGGAGAAGCACAGCTCGTCGATTATTGGCCCTGCCAGCGGCGCCAGCAAGCACGACAACCTGATCGCTCCCACGCTCGTCCCCTCGCGGTCGACTATCACCTTTCAACTCGTACCCGCCTCGCTGCTGCCCGCGAACATGGTCTCCGACGCATCAAGCGCGTCGTCAACCTTCGTCGCGCTCGGCTCGGCGTTCCTGTTCGGCCTGGTCGCCGGCGTGGTGGTGGCCATTGTCCTGGCCGTCGGAATCGCCCTGCACCTCGCCAAACTCTTTGGCCTCCGCGACAACGACGCCAAGAAAGACTCGCGCGCACCGCCCGGAAAGCATACCGTATCCACAAGCACCGCGCACCGGTCCTCGGCGGGCGCGCTCGCACAACTCTTGCGCGAACGCGACGTGCCACCCGTCGCAACCGACGCGCCGCAGGATGACGACGACAGTCCGGAACCGCCTGGACCGAGTCATTGCATGGGGTGGTTGCGCGTCTACCGGCGCCCTTTCGACGAGCCCACACCTGATGCACCCGCGGGCAATCCGACCGCCACAGCGGACCCGATCATCAATGACGGGTCGTGGGCGTCGTACGCGGCCGCACACCGCACGACCGCTGCGGACAGCAGTTCTGCCGCTGGTGGTGGCGCACCGGCCAAGCGCACGCGGACCAAGTCCATCACGTCCGCGCTCAAGGGCGTGTTGATGGCCAAGAGCGCGAGTGTCGCGGCTGATACGGCGAGCAGCGTGCCCGGACCGTCCGTCAAGCGCCGTGGGTCCGACGCGGCCGCTACGCCGCCGCCATTGCCGCCGACGCCCGGTGGGAGTACTTCCGCGGGTTACGAGCGTGCACGATCGCCCATGTGTTTTGGCGTTTTGCGGCACCACTCGCTGTTCCTCTACGAGGACGCGTCGCTGCTCGAGTGTGTGGGCGTGATCTTGCTCCCGCTGCACCATGTACGGCTGCACCGCCGGGATTCTTCGACGACGTCGAGTGCTTTGTCAAGGATTCGCCCATTTGGTTGTCGAAAGTGGAGGCCGACGACCCGAGCGCGGATGAGGGGGGCGACGCGCGGTCCTTGGCTGCCAGGTCTGACCGGTCGCTGGCTATGGATGGTACCGACCGGCCGCCCGAGCACCAGCGGGACTACTTTCTGTATGCGACGACCGCACTCGGTACTGTTGAAAGATTCAATCAATGGAACACTTGGTTTGCTGCGCACCCGTTATGGATCTGTCGCTGACGGTCGTTTCTTGTTTCTTGGTCATTCATTCGATAGAAAAGGAGGCCTGGTATCTCGCTCTCCGCCGCGCGTCGGCGACGGGCCGGCGCGAACGCGTGTGCACACGCGACTACATGACGCACTACCGGTCGCTCATCGCGCGGCTGCACGGGCACCACCACCCGGCCGCCGCAGACCCGAGCACGCCGCTCGACGAATGGGACGCGCCGCCACCCACCTCTCTCCCGCCGCGTACGGGCCTCGAGGCCAATTCCATGGCGTGGCTGAACGCTCTGATCGGCCGGTTCTTCCTATCGGTGCGCGCGCATGACTCGATCCGAGCCATGATTCTCGCCAAAGTGCACAAGAAACTCGACAAGTTGCCGACACCATCTTTCTTGACGAATACGCGC
Organism: Allomyces macrogynus ATCC 38327; assembly: GCA_000151295.1. Taxonomy (NCBI): domain Eukaryota; kingdom Fungi; phylum Blastocladiomycota; class Blastocladiomycetes; order Blastocladiales; family Blastocladiaceae; genus Allomyces; species Allomyces macrogynus. Next base: position 682,873 of record GG745357.1, on the reverse strand, counting down.
GTGTCGAGCGTCGATACAGGCACTGCCGCGCCCATGTTCACGGACCCGGTCTTGGTCGCGCTCGATCCGGCGGGACAGGTCGAGGTCGAGGTGGATGTCTCGTATGATGGGGGTGCACGGATCGAGTTGTCGACGGACGTGGTCCTATCGCTCGGGAACGCCGTCGCATCGATAACGCAGAAACTCGGCGGCAGTGGTACTAGCGCGAATCCGGACCTTGCGTCGAGCCCGACTTCCGCCACCGCGTCCTCGTCGTCTTCCGGATACGACTTCCGCGTCCCTGTGGTCCTGGGCGTCACGATGCGTGCACTCCGCGGGCGGATCCGGATTCTGATGCGCGCGCCGCCGTCGAACCGCGTCTGGGTCGGGTTTGTGGCCCCGCCCGACGTGAACCTGTGCGCGGAACCGGTCGTCAACGCCAAGCAATTGCGACTCGGGCTCGTACTCGATTTCATCGAGGGCAAATTGCGCGACGTGATCAATACGTCCATGGTCTTGCCGAATATGGACGATTTCTGTTTTTGCCCGTCGGCCGAAATGGACGGCGGCCTGTTTTACCCGAAACCGACACCGGCGCCGGCACCAGCCAGCCGCTCGGCCACGTCCATGGGCGACCTGCCCGGTGCTGTGACCACTGCCACCACCACTGGCGAGCCACACCCGCTCCGGTCGGCCATGTCGGCGCCGACCGCGTCGCCGTCAAGCCTCCCGCCACGGCACATCCTGACGACCGCGCCGGCCATGCTCCCGACGGGCCCATCGGCGCTCCTCTCGACCGCGACGTCCGCGCAATCCCCGGGCACCGCGCCCGTCATGGCTCTGTCCGCCTCCACGGCGACTGGCATCTTCTCGTCTTTTGCGACCGACGCCGATGGGAGTTCCTCGTCGCCCACGTGGCTCGCACACGCGGCCGACACGACACGCCGCCGTGGCGGCGCGCCGGCGTCGGGGACGGCGCGGTACGCGCAGTCGGTGAAGCGCGGAATGGCGGTGCTGGCCGAGGGGCACGGTGGGGCGATGGAGGGAAGGCGCGCATCGTTGTCGGCGAGTTCGGTGTCCGGGTCGCTGTCGATTATGACGTCGGACCGCGACTCGATTGAGGATGAGCATGCATTTGCCAAGGCTGAGAGTCCAGCGGCGAGTCCGGCGTCGGAAACGTTTTCGTTGCGCGCGTTGTGGATGTTCCGCAAGCATGGTGCGGGTGGGGAGAAGGGTCGAGGGACGTGAGGAAGGAACTGGACGTGCACGACCGAGGAGGAAGAGCGGAGAGGAGAGAGGATTTTGTAAATACGTATGTGACACGATCACTCCATTCTCTTTTGGAGCTCAGGAAATCGATTTGAACCGAATCTGTTGCTGTGTGATCTGCGTGTATATAAAATGATCTCCAAGACACACACACACACACACCAGCCAAACACACTCCGCCTCCTTAACGCTCGGTTTACTCGGGCATGGGCAGCGTCGCGGCGTACTCCTTGATACTGTCGCCGGCAAACTTGGTGAGCGTGCCGTTCTCGCACACCCAAATCTCGTTGCACACCATGTCGATGAACCGCTGATCGTGCGAGACCATGATGACGCCGCCCTTGAACTGGTTGAGCGCCTCGGCAAGCGAATCGACCGACATGAAATCGAGATGGTTACTCGGTTCGTCGAGAATGAGCAAACTATACAAGTCGTCGCTGTCAGTCAGTTTGCATCTCCTCGACCCTCGAAATGCATCCACTTCAAAACTGTACCTTGGCCGCTGTAGCGCCAGCGACGCAAACACGACACGCGACTTTTGACCACCGGAGAGCGTGCCCATCGACTGCAAACCGACACGACCAGAGATACCAAAACAACCGAGCTGTCGGCGATACTCTTCGTCTTGGTGACCCGGGAAGTTTTTCGCGAGGAACTGCACGGGCGTGAGCGACAAGTCCTCGAGGGCGTCGACGTGGTGCTGCGAGAAGAAGGCAAACCGCAGGCGCCCGTGCCTGAAGACGCGGCCCTTGTTTGGGTCGAGCTGGCCCGTGAGCAGTTTCAACACCGTCGACTATTGAGCAGAAGAAGCGGTGAGCGTGGGTTCAAATACACCTTGCAAGAAAACAAAGCGGCACCGTACCTTACCCGCCCCGTTGGGCCCAACCACAGCGACACGCGACGTGAGCTGCACGTCGATCGTTGCATTCCTGATAATCGGCGGGGAATCCGGCCCGTACGCAAACGTCACCTCGTCCATTTGCAAGATCGGCGGCGAAATCTTTTCCGGGTCCGGGAACGCAAACGTGACCTGCACTTCCTCGGTGGGCACCTCGAGTTCCGGCAACTTCTCCAAAATCTTGATTTTCGACTGCGCCTGCGCCGCCTTTTTCGCATTATACCGCCACCGGTCGACAAACGCCTGCAAGTGCCGCCGGTACTCCATTTGCGAGTCGTATTCGCGCTGCGCCTGCTTGACTCGCTCGTCGCGCGTCTTTTCAAAGTTGGAGAAATTGCCGCGGTAGACGTCGAGTCGCTCGTCGTGCTGGTGGATAATGTCGGTCGCGACCGCATCAAGGAACTCGCGATCGTGCGAGACGACGAGAAGCGTCGACGGCCACTTTTGCAGGTAGTTGGCGAGCCACACGACCGCCGGGATATCGAGATGGTTGGTCGGTTCGTCGAGCAGGAGCAAATCCGGGCGAGTAAACAGCGCGCGTGCCAAGGCGATGCGCATCTTCCACCCACCGGAAAACTCCTTGGTCTTGCGCCGCTGCGCGTCCGGACTGAACCCGAGACCGCCGAGAATCGACGCGGCGCGCGCCTCGGCCGAGTTGGCGTCAATGTCCTCCATCTTTTGCAAGACCTGCTTGAGCTTGTGCTCGAGCGAAGCCATGGTCTCGCCCGACGCGAGCGCCTTGCCGTCCGCGAGCTCATTCATTTGCGCGTTGATCGTGGCTTCTTGCCGCAACAGGTACTCGCGGTAGACGTCGGCCTTCATGACCGACTCGAGGCAGGTCATGTCGTCGCCCGTCAGTTCCTGCTCCACGTGGCCAATCGACACGTGCTTGAACTTGTCCATGGCCGGGATCTCGCGCGAGGAAATGGCACGGAGGAGCGTCTGGTAAAGAATGATTGGTCAGTGACGCTGGGCTGTGGGTAAACATGGCGAGCGACAAGCGAAGTTAGGACGTACCGACTTGCCGATACCGTTACGCCCGACGAGGCCGTACCGGCGCGTGTAGACGAGCGACAGGTTGGCGTTGGTCAAGATGCGCAGGCCCGCGTGCGACACGTCAAAGTTCTCGAGGTGAATGTCATTGTTGCGTCCACGCGCGGCCAAAATCGCCTGGATTTGCGCGTCCGACAACGGCTTCGGGCCCGCGGGCTTGTCAATGACCTTGAAGCTGACCTCGACCGTCGCATTGCGCTTCTCCATCTTCATCTTGAGTTTCAACTCGGCCTTTTCAAGCTTCTTCTCATCGACGCGCGTCGCGACGCGCTTTGCGCCGACGTGCTTGATATCGTCATTCACGCCCGTCAGGTACTAGCTTGTGCTGAAGTGAGC
>GG745357.1:666777-679238 GCA_000151295.1 Allomyces macrogynus ATCC 38327 | reverse complement strand
TCGTCGTCGTGCACGTCGCGACTGGCCGACGAGCGGGAGGAGCTGCGCGCAGAGCGTGCGCACGGCCTTGGGGTCGCAGTCTTCGGCAACGAGGACGGGGCCGAGAAAGTCTTCGAGCGCCGACGCGTTGGGGAAGTCGTTGGGGTCGGCGTCGGCGACGGTGCCGACCACGTACTCGACGAGCGCGGCGTCGAGGTCCGGCAGGGTCGCGCCCACGATCTGCGTGGCCGTCGGGCCGGCGGTGATGGTCATGGTGCGGGGAGTGGCGTGGGCGGGGCGCGTCGGATCCAGCGATGGTTCGTTCACCGCGGTGTCGAAAGTCGACTTGAGTGATCACGACCAAAGAAATGGTTGTTGCCAACGTCAGCCGCGGTCACGTGGATGGACTCCACCGCACGCCTTGATCCTGTTGCACTTCCCGTCCTTGCAGGCTTGCAGCAATCGAGACAGTGGGTGGACGACCGGTGCCAGCCTAGGTGGACAACTCGGGGGGATACGGATTCATTCATCTTCCACGCGGTTGGACCGGCCGAGTGAAGCGTTGCACATTGGCAGCGCGGGAATCGCATCATTACTTGAGCATCAACATATCTGCGACGTGAATTAATCGGAACGCTCAGGTGGACCAAGTCCGAAAAGCATCCGCCATGCTGCAGAGCATGCGCTGTCCCGATAAATGCAACCATCTCGAATTGAGGAAGCCATTCATCTGATCGGAGCTGCCCGCACGTCAGCTTCACAGCCAAAGTTGTGGAACGATGACTTAGCGCCAAACCTGATGAAACTGAACTCCAAGCAACAACCTGAGGACAAGCAGTCTTGTGTCTCTTGTCAGTGTCCCAAACAGATTCCAGAGGTAAGTTGAGGCTCTTTTAATTTGATGGACGACGAAACGCCATGATTTTCCCTCCTGTTGACCAACCGACTGTGATGACAGGAAACGACTGCGTCAATAGAGAAGTGGCCGCCTGCGCAAACACTCTTCGTTTCATACATTCGCTGACGCTTTTCAGTTGCTGCTGGATGATAATTATTTACCACACGGTTCAAATATGTTTAAACTTCAGAGTGTGCTTGCAGTCGTGCTGCCATTCGTGCTCAACGCGTGATTCTCTCTACTTCAAGACTTGCCTAATCGAGCCCAAATTCCACCATTCCTTCCAACCGCAGGGACCAGCGCCAAAGGAAGAACAGCGGACCAGTCCGCAGTCCATGGATTAAGGAGCAAACCAGCAAACCAGCATCTAGCTTGCTGTATAAATTGAACTCCCTCCGTCAGTGGTTCTCTTCGTCTTTGCTTAAGGTCCACACGATGCTGCAGGACCTCGTCACCCACGTCTCGGCCACGCTCGTCATGCAAAAGGATCTCGTCAAGGCCATTGACGACGCGACCGTGATTTCACGGTGGCGAGTGCCAAGCTGAACGAGTTCAAAAATCAGGTCGACCAGCAGTGGGGTCTCATGCGTGAGGTGGAGGCGCATCGCGCGACCGCACTTGGCAGGCTCACAACGACACTGGGGCCGAGTACCGGCGGCAGGTCAAGAAGAAGAAGCCCTTGAGGTTCGTTTCAAACGTTTCTGCCTCTTATCTACCCAGATTTTTCGGCGACTGATCCAGAATTTCTCCGTAATCGGACAGATTGGCGTCGCCGTGTCGACCAAGGACGTGGAAAACTCGCGCGCGGTACTTGACGAGCGCAAAAACGACGATTTCCAGCAGCGCAAGCGGTACGACGACATGCGCGCGTGCCTGGCCGAGCTCGAGACGGGCCAGTACGACGCGCAGGGGAAGAAGAAAATGGCCGAGGGGCATCTCGACGGGATCAAGGGCGAAATGGGTGAGTTCAAGAAGCAGCGCGATCAGTTTGCGTCGCTGCAAGAGTTTTTGCACACCAAGTGCACGCAGAATGGACAGGCCGCGGGCACGGCGCGCACTCTCGAGCTCGAGACGACGGGGAACATCACGATGATGCCTCTGATTTGCATGCTCAAGGAACTCGTGACGGAGGTCGTGGCCACGAGGCTCGTCGACGACCAGGACGCCAAGACGCTCAAGGCCGTTATGGCCAAAATCGAGGCGGCGGCCGAGAATATCAAGCTCAAGACTGAGAGCTCCAAGTCGCTCGAGGATTTCTTTGCGCCGTCAAAAAAGCTCGACAATTTTATTCCGTCGTACGAAACCGACTTCTTTTGACGATGACAATGACGTGCAGCGCTGTGCTTGGGTCCGAAATACAGATCACCTTGCGCACCAATTGTGATGAAAGAGCGAGAGTGATGCGGTTAAAGGGATCATGGAGCGGATTCAATAAAAGACTGACGGTGATGGCTTGGAATGTTGAAAGGCATGGATTGCATTCATCGCAGCTGCCTCAGATCTAATAACCGGTCCCGAGAATGAACGTCGGCCGAACGCGTCGTTCTTGGCCAACGATCGTGGTTGGCATTTGTGGCGAAAAGTTCTTGAAATGTTGCGCGCTCATATTAGACGAGACAGGTTACGTTTACTTCACGCTTTATCGTCAGCTTTTGAGTGATTCTGGCGGTTCTTCTCATGCAGTCACAATTAATCTTTTCCGCGCGAACTGATCATTCGACGAGCTTGCCAAGCTTGCTGGGTCCTTATCACAAGCTCAGTATCATACCAGCAGTCATCACGCATGCCATCGACGCTCAACTACCAATTTGCGAACTGGAAATGACGGTCGCACTCAACGAGATTAACTCTTCGACTATTGACGTTTCAGCGGTGTCACGAGGATTTTGCAATTAGACATCATCACACCACGATATTTTTCGCCTCCATTCTTGACCAGGCTCCAATTGATGGCCGCGTTGCTGCAATGGAGGGGCTGCAAGGGCCCAAGACCTGCTGACGAGAACACGGGCCACACTTGGGGCACGTCCTTTTGTGGTAGACGATGTCGTAGATACGCGCGACCATCGCCCAGGAGACCCGGACCCTCATCTCTCGATGTGATGACAGCAAGGGCAGAGGGCAAACTCTGGACAACGCACGCGCTGCACACGACCGAAGCGCAAAATCGAGTTGAGAACGAAGCACATCTGTGCGCGCGCCGCGGCTGGACGAAGAACATTCGCAATGTATTGGCGAAGCCCCAGCGGTAAGCGGCTCGAGGCTTGTTGGTCATTGTGGAGCGCGGTTAGAGTGCAGGGCAGAACAGAAATAATTTTTTTTGCCAGAATCGAACGACAAGGGACGAAGGGGAGGGGAAACCCCCCCCAAGGAAAACCCCCAAGGGGGGGGGAATTTGGGGGTTCCCCCCCATGCTTCGGCCGAAGCACCTTTCATCCCGGCACACACCTTGGCCCTTGGTGTTGGCCACAGGTTCCCCCTTCCTTTTGACCAAATTTCCCCTCAGGTTTCTCGGTGGCCCTCTCCAAATTTTGCCGGGGCATCTTTTATAAAGGCCGCCAGAGCCCGGGCCCGCGCTCCAATTCGTCTCCACCACCCGCTCAGCTCGACACCGCACCAAGCAATCCAAGCTACCATGATGTCCACCATGATCATCCCGCAGCAGAACATCAACGTGCGCGTCGGCGACCGTTTCTCGATCAACCTCGACGAGAACCCGTCGACCGGGTTCACCTGGTCGTTTGCCTACGTGCAACAGATTTTCGAGCCCACGGGTGAGGAGATCCGTCCTAAGGCGGGCGGACGCATGCCGGCCCAAGGCGGCACCCGCACCTTCCACTTCCGGGCCACCGCACCCGGCACCGGCTTGATCAACTTCCAGCAGAGCCGCGGTAACGAGATCTCGGCCAAGCACACCGTCGAAGTGCGCATCCAAGGCAACGGCGCGATGCCCGCGCCGGCGCCCGCGCGGCCGCAGATGCCCGCGCCCAAGCCGCAGATGCCGTCGATGCCGCAGATGCCGCAGATGCCAGGCATGCCCAAGATCCAGATGCCGCAGATGCCTGGCATGCCGCCAATGCCGCAAATGCCCAACATGCCAAAGATTCCGGGGATGCAGATGGGCCAGCTCGGGAACAAGCGCTTCTAAGCCGTCGTCGTCGTTGTCGTCGTTTTGCTCGTGATCAGCAGTGGAGTGTGTAGATTGTCTTTGCACCGATTGTGTAAAACAAAAATCGTCTTTTTTTCGTTCTGAAATATCTTTCCTCTCTTGTCGATCGCTCACGAACAACCGAAATCGCGGCGAGCAAGCATCGGCGTTGCTTGCCTGTCGCGAAACCTTTACTTTCCCCTTTGCGTCGCACATCCTCACGCTCTTGGCCGCGTCTTGCTTGGGCCTGAGCGCCGTCCGCGCGACCTCCTACCTGCGCCACTCGGGTTCTTCTGGACTCGTAAGCACCTCGCGCGTTTTCGACAAGCACCGTCGGCCCGGGCGTGCGCTCAGCCGCGCGCTCGATCGCAATCCGCGATGAGCGGGACGGGACCAGGAATGCGATCGGCCATTCGAGTCTGACACATTGTCATCACCATGCCCGTGACGATCCGTAAACGAAGAGCGTGATATAGCGGCCGCGAGCGTCGCGTACGTCATGGTCCACCCAAAAACCCACTTCCTCTGCGGGTTGGCGAGCCCCTAGAGTAGCGGGATGACCGCACCCGCTGTGAGCTCGTTCGTGACGAGGATTATAAACTCAGCGCCAGCAACTTGTCGCTGGTGCCAACGATCATGGGCGACTCGTTCACAACGAGGACCACAAACCGCGTGATATTGAACGACCGTGTGCGGGGCAGGTTGACCGTGAGCGTGACCGTGAGCGCCTTCTCAGCCGGGTTGAATGGTTCGGGCTAGCGGTTGCCAAGTGCCAACCTTTTCGATCGAACTCATGTGATGAGCGTGTTTCTTGGGAGGGCTGCCGACATTGGTTTCCGTGCCAATGTGATTCGGAAACGTCGCAACAAGCAGGAAACGAGTGACAATATGTGACAAGAAAAGGCCGGCATCAAGACCGGCAACAGTCTCGGACAAACCGATCAACATGAGCTGCAACAGCGACAACAGCAGCCAAGTCGCTTCACTGTGAACATGAGCGACTTTGGAGATGCTCTTGGATGTCCTTCAATCACGACGAAATGCGCTTCTGCTGCTTCAAGTGTGCTTCAAGCAGAATATGCTTTGATTGCTGGACGAAGGGTCATGAAAGACCAGCATCGGAACTGAAGTGGATCAAAGAAGAGAAGCGTCACGCACACAGGTGGTGGATTCGATGCTTCGCCCATGCTTCGCCGTGCACCTTGCCTGGTTGCAACAACGTTGGCGCGTGCATCTGCACAATGTTCTCTTCCTTATTCCTTCTCGCTGCACTTCCAGCTTGCCGTGCCCTTCTATAAAGTTGCCGCGGCCCCGCTCCAACTCGCACTCCAACCGACCCGCCGATTCTCCACCCGCTCGCTCGTCTCGACACCGGCACCCTCCAACCCAACCCACCCCAAGCACCGCACCCTGACCATGACCGGCATGACCCTTCCGCCGCAAACCATGAACGTCCGTGTTGGCGACCAATTCCAAGTGACGCTCGACGAGAACCCGTCGACAGGGTTCACCTGGTCCTTCTGGATGGTGCAGCCCATTTTCGCGGCCAACGGCGACGAGTTCCGGCCCAAGTCGGGCGTGCGCATGCAGGTCGGCGCCGGCGGGACGCGCACGTTCAAGTTTACGGCGACCGCGCAGGGGTCCGGCGCGATCACGTTTGAGCAGCGTCGCGGCAACGAGGTCGCGGCCAAGCACGTTGTCGACGTGAACGTGCTGCCCAAGTCCGGGAGCGGGATGATGGCGCCGATGGCGCAACTGCCGACGATGACAATCCCATCGATGCCGGGGATGCCCAAGTTCCAAATGCCGCAGATGCCGGGGATGCCGGCGATGCCGCCAATGCCGGGCATGCCGATGATGCCGTCGATGCCGCAAATGCCCGCAATCCAGCCGGGCGCACCGTCGTCGTCCAAGCCCGCGGTGCAGCCGGCGGCGCCCATGGTGCAGCGGACCGTAAATGTCGCGGTCGGTGAAAAGTTCACGATCGACATCGAGGGCAACCCGACGACTGGGTACAAAATGGGAGTTCTTTGGTCCGACAGACCTTGTCAAGATGATGTGGAGCGACTACCACAACAAGGCCGCGCCCGCCGGAGTGACGGGCGCCGGCGGCGTCTTTCTCTGGGAAATGGAGGCGGCGGTCCCCGGCTCTGCGCTGCTCACCTTCGGGTACAAGCGCGCGCACGACAAGCAGCCGGTCGACACGTACCGCGTGCAGCTCAACGTGCGTCGCGGCGGGAACGCCTCGCCCGTGATCAACGAGAACGTGAACGCAACGGTCGGCGACGACTTCAAGATTGTGCTCGACTCGAACGCGACGACCGGGTACCAGTGGGAATATGTCGGGCCGATCAACGTCGCGCCGAACAATGTCGTGCGCATGACGAGCTCCGAGTACCAGACTGCCGCGGCGCCCGCCGGGATGGTGGGGGTTGGGGGGAAGCAGATTTTCCATTTTGTGGCGACGGCTCCGGGGGCGGACCTGATCTCGTTCAACTTCAAGCGGTCGTGGGAAAATGCGCCGGTGGAGACCTACACGGTCTCGGTGCGCGTGAGCCCGCGTCGTTGAGCGTGGGTTTCTTGGTTGGGCCGCTGCGTAGTTTATGTTTGTATGGTCGAGTGTCGTATTCGCATCGATTCTGTAAAAAATCGTTTCTTGTTCATTTTGAGATGCTTCCCCACCTTGACCATCGCAGCAGTCGCTGCGTGAACGAGAGGAAGGCGAGGGAATGGCAAGTCGCCCCGCGCACCAAAAGATTCCACACCAAAATACCAATGCAAACGCAGATACACACATAACGCATCACCCAAAATCCACCCCCGCTCACCGTTCCGATGGCTTCTCCTTTTTCGCGTCGCGCGCGTCGCGCGCGTCGCGTGCGCTGCTCGCGCTCGCCGCCGCATCCACCGGCGCGGCAGCCGCCCGCGCATTCTCCTGCTCGCGTTGCTCGGCCTCCTCCATACTCGTCAAAACGGCACGCATTTCCGGCGAGTACCGGTCGACCTTCCACCCCAACATCTTTTCGGCAGCCCACTCCATGACAATCCACTGGACCAACGCAATGATCGAGGACACGAGCGGGACGAGGAACGCGATCGGGTCGTACCCGTTGGACCACCACGCCCACTCGAGCCCGTCGCCGACATTGCCGTCACCGTGCGCGACAATGCCGTACACCGACAGCGCGATCGCAGCCGCGAGCGCCGCGTACATCATGGCATACCCGGAGACCCATTTCCGTTGCGGGTCGACGAGACCCGAGAGGAGCGGAATCACCGCGCCCGTCGTAAGCAAGTTGGTCACGAGGAACAGGTTCAGCGCTGGGAGACCGTACGTCCCGACGACCATCAACGGAATATTCACGGCCAACACGACAAACCGTGTGAATTTGAGCGACTTGGTGCGGAACAGGTTGGCCGTGAGCGTCGCCGTGAGCGCGTTCTCGGCCGAGTCGACGGCCGACTGGTTCATCGTCGCCGCAAGCACGACACACACCAACCCAATCCACGTGTACTGGTTCTCGCCGAGCGAGTAGAAGACGAGCAGGTTGGCCGCGGGTCCGTCGAGCGACGGCGAGTAGGCCCACATCGCGAGCAACCCCGCAAACCCGAACATGCCAATCACGACCGTGACCATGAGCCCGGCCACGGCGGCGCCGCGGCGCAGCGCCGTCTTGGACTCGGCCGCCCACACTCGTTGCCAGGTGGCCTCGGAGAAGAAGCTCGACGCGATCATGGACGCGGGCAGGGTGAACCACGTCGACCACCCGTAGGAGGTCGCACCGAGGGTTTCGGTGGGGAAAGCAGGCAGGTGCATGCGCGGGTAAGTGGCGGCAAGGTACGTCGACAGGACGGCGAAAAGGAGCGCCGAGAAGACGCCCTGCATCTGGTCGGTGACAATAGAGATGAGCATCCCACCGAGCGCCGTGTAGGTTATGGTAGAGATCCCGACGAGGGCGACGATTGGGTAAGGGGTTGCGTGGACGAACGACTGCAAGGTGGAGAAGAGTGAGGTGAGCGTGACGATAATTTTTTTGACGACGAAGAGCAGCGCATTACGCGCACGCACCTGGAAAATCGACCCCATCGTGGAATACTCTGAGATCACGCCCAATGCCGTGCTCAAAATACAAATACTGGCCACAAACACCTGCGCGACGCGGCCGTACCGCCACAGCACGAAATCCGACAATGACAGCGGCCGCGGCAACCCCAACTGAATCTTTTCGCCCGCATACGACACAAACAGCACCGGAAAGCCTGACGACACGGCGTACGAGATGAGCGCCAAGTACCCGCCCGTCGCCGCCATGTTTGCCGGAGTCGCAATCGCCCAGGCACCAAGATAGCCGGCGTAGAAGGACCACGCGATCCGTGGCCACGCCTGTGTGCCGCGCGCCGTGATGAAGGTTTCCGTGGAAAAGGAGGCGGCGTTACGGCCAGCGTGCAGGTACCGGCGGGTCAGGATCATGGCGGCGGCCGCAAAGGCGACCAAGGCGGCCACGGTAGCCGAGTAGGTGCCGGCGATGAAGGCGGTCGACGGCTCCATGAGCTGGATCGGGACGAGGGTCGCCGCGGGCGCGGCGGCGGGGTCGGCGTCGGACATGGTGGCTGGCGAGCTGGTGGAGCGTGCTGGTCGTGCTGGTTCGTTGGTTGACCAAGGGAGTTGTGCGCTGGCGAGCAGCGTTGGTCTAGTCTATTGAATCTGCTCGACGGTGGCGGCCGAGGAGAAGAGGGAGAGAGGGGATGCAGGTGGCAGTGATCTGCAGCGGGCCTGCACGTTTTGTTGTAGTCGGCCAACTTGATGCGATTTGCGGTGCACGTCCACGAGGGTCGGACTCGACGGAGATCACAGCCCTGATTCACTGCAGCCGCAAGCGTCCTGTGCCTATCTCGACGCCACATGGGGCTATTTTTTTTTTTTCGGACCGGAGTGGTGACTGGCGTGCCCACGCTTCCCAAGGACGTCTTCATTTTCTCATCCAGCTGGCCGCGACGAACAGGGCGACGAGGAAGTGGATGCAAGTCTGAAGCGGGTCGGGCGGAAACTATTCCATTTATCAAGGCCAAGCAAGGGCAGGGGTAATCGAAGACGTGGAAGAAAGCAGCACGCACAACAAAAGCACACCCAGGGAAGACAAAACGCAATCACAGAAACGCAAATGCAAACTAAGTAAGACGGGTTCACGACAACGGGCAGCGATAGCGACAGCGACAAGCAAGGGCCACGACCTCAAAGACGGCCGACAGCACGACAAGCTCACTCGCTCACCCGTGCCCTTAGATCCCAAACGGAATGCCGATGCCGACATACGTCGACTCGAGCACGGGGCTGTACTCTGTCGCGTCTGCCTCGTCGACGTCAGCTTTCGGCTTGACTGCCATCGAACCACGGCGCGACGGCGCCACGACGCGCTTGACCGCCGGCTGGTCGAGCCCGAAATCCATGAGCGTGGCCGGGAAGTAGGTGATGGGGCTCGCCAGGACGGGACTCGCGCTGCGCGGCGACGCACTGATTTCGAGCGCTGCGACATCGTCGTCCTGCGACATGTCGAGTGCCTCGTCATGCGCGTCGAGCGCGGTGCGCACGCCCGCGGCGGGAGCGAGTGGGTGCAACCGGCCAATAACAGACGACATGGAAATGGCCGAGTCGTTGCGCTTGCTGCTTGGGCTCGGGAGAGCGGCCTTGGTGGATGTGTCGGTCGTCGGCGAGGAGCAAGCCGAGTCGACGATGGGTGCGGGTGCAGCAGCGTTGGCGGCGGCCACGGAGGCGGGTGCGTCAGCAGCGTCGGCACACAGCTCGGACCGGTCGACGAGCAGCAGCGGAGTGCTCAGCATGAACGCCGACGCGAGGGCGACGGTGAGGAACGACATGGTGGATGAATGGGTGCGGACTTGGCGAGTAACGCGGGTGCTGGCGCAGGGGCTGCAGTTGGGCGGATCCGGCGGTGGCAACAGAGCAACCGGGGAGGATGAGAGAGGCGGTGGGTTGAGGGGTCGACGAGCTCGGGGGCGGTCCGGGGCTTTTGTAGTCCCAGATCAGGGTCGTACGCAGCGGTGACGGGTTGCGTGCGAGCGGGAAGAGGCGGAGGAGAGGCGGGTAGGATCGGGCGTCGTGGTGCGTTAGGTGTCGGGGCCGGTGCGTGGGTGACCTCGCCACGGCGTGCGATACGATGCTCGTGGCGCGGTGATCGCAACGCCAGAGTCACACCAAATCTTCGATTCACAAATTTCCAGCGTCGTACCGTGCTCCGACACGGTGGGTGCCGGCGACATGGTGTCAAGGCAAGCCAAGGTCAGCAACGCGCGGCCGACTCGTTGTGCGATGAAGGGCTGGCGAAGCCGATCAACAACCAGCCAGGCCAATGGACTGTTCTTCTTCTCCATGGTGCATCGTTCCTCCATGTCTGATCTTTGAACATATCCGGAACATTCGGACGCAAGCTGGCCCTCACTGTTGCTCATGCCGTTGCTGTGGCCAGAGCGCCTGTCGCGAAAGTAGGAGCGCAGGCGGCTCGACGGCGAGCTCCGCGCGGGCAGGGAAGCGTGTCACGATGATTCTCTGTGACGCGAGACGCGTTGCAGCAAGTCGGCGGCGGCAAGCTGCCAGCGCCCCATCGTGCACGCCAGCTTGATCGTGGTCAAAGACATCGAAGAAAAGTAAGTGATTAGGAGATAATTGCCTGGCTAACGTTACGCCACAGGCTTCGTCAAACTTACGCTGTATCAAGAATGAATAGTGCGAGACTCGTGCATGTCACGTGTCAATTACTCAATGTCTCCCACTTCTTGAGCGACACACGATCAAGTAATCTCCTGCAGACGCGGCACCGAACCACGTTCGCCCATCCCGGCGCCGACAATCGCGTCGCAACTTGGCGCAAAGTTGACGGAAGACGGGCGCATGGCCTTCACCTCGCTGGGAGGCCGCGGCGGTCACTCTCGCTTGGGCCACCGACCATTCCGCGAGGACATTCTGGCTGGAGGCTTTGAACGGCCAAATCAGGCCGCGGCAGTCGTTAACGTGGACCGGCGGATTGTGCCCGAGTTGATTAACAACTCAGCATCACGCTCAACTTGCCGCAAAGCTGTCTGTCTGCCCTTCGTTCTCGCCCTGACAAGCTCAAGTTCTGCAAGCTCACGCGCACGATCATCGACCCCGTCGTTCAGCTCGCCTCCAACTCGGAATAATGGGCGCCGTAACTCAGAACTATTTCGACGCCATGGACACCAGTGCTGCCGGCTCGAGCGAGCAACTCGACCAGGATCAGCACAAGCAATCCGACCAAACGGCCAACGTCAAGGCCGCACCTGCTTCTGATCTGCAAGTTGACGACAACGACGTTGACGACCAGCTCGACCAACGCCGCCCTCCAGACCCCGCTGTACCCACCCCTCCATGTCGACCGCGCTCCGCTGGCCCACCGTCCCCACGCCCGCCGTCAGCGCGCCCCCTTACCCCAACCGAGCCGGCTCCCGCCCCTCCAGCAGCAGCTGCCACTCGTCCGGTCCCGGTCTCTCCACCTCAACCCAGCGCACCACCAACACCAGCCGCCGCTGCTGCCGCCAATGCCGCCACGCGCGTCTCCTTTCAGCTCGCCGCCGGCGCAGCTGCCGCAACCCCCGTCTCCGCGGCCTTACCCGCGCGCAAACCGCACTATGTCGCGCGCACCGCCGCATTACGCGACGCATTGCAGCCTTGCCTGCGCACAACGACCCGCTCGGCCGCCGAACCGCCGAGCCCGACGACCGCGACGCCAGATCCGGCCCCGCTGCGCGCACAACAACGACGACGCAACCGTACCGCATCCAATGACCTGCTCGACCGCGCGAGTGCCGCGGCGCGCGCCTCCAATGGGTTCCTCGGCGCGTCGCACGCGAGTCTCACGGACGACGTGGTCATTGAAACGCTCCTGAGCCGCGACAGTCTCGCGGCACTCGCGTCGACGCTTCCTCGCCCCGCCCCACCACCCGGGGTGGCCGCGGGATCCACGAGCCGCCGGTCGAGCCGGTCGCGCGGCCCACCACCTGCCATGGCTCGTCGTCGCAGCGTGACCGCGAGCGCGCTCCCATCCCGCGCGGCGGTGCCGGGCCGGCGTCCATCCCTGCACGCCGCAGAGGCATGTTCCCGGACTTGCTCGACGACGACGGTGATGACACCGGTCTCGTCGTGCAGGGCACGTCCCGGGATCGACGCGTTCCCGAGCATGGGCGAGTCTCGGCGGGCGGCCGCGAGCCACGGCGGTCGTTTGCCGCAACGGTTCGGTCCGCCGCAGTTCTTGGCGAACCGGTCGGGCGCGAACGAGGCTCCCCCAGCTGCCCGGTTGCCCTGCCTGCGCGCGTTGCCCGCGCCGGAGGAGGAACGAGTGCCGCGCCAGGCGGGCCCGGATGGACAGAGCCCGGTCGTGCCCCGCGGAATATGCCCCCGATCGCTGT
>GG745357.1:643577-659505 GCA_000151295.1 Allomyces macrogynus ATCC 38327 | reverse complement strand
CCCTTGACTTGCTGACCGTGATTGCCGACCTGACGTCCAAGCGTACGGGCCTTCTCGGCGCCCACCCCGGACGAACGCAATCTCGCCCTACAAGCGGCGGCGCTGCTCGTCGCGCGCGGGTGCCTCTCCTGCAAGTGCATCGGTACCGTCTACCTCAAAGTGCCCGAAATCCTCGCGCGAGTTCCGGGCCTCGCGCTCGCTGACTTTGAGCAACTGTGCGGCGCCGAAGGTGCTCCTGCCGTCCTCGGTGCGGCCGCGGGAGTGTCGGGCGCCGCGGGCGCGCCGCGGCCCGAGGAACGCAAGTGTGTTTTACCCGTGGGTGCGGGCGGGGCCGGGTGGGCGGCGGTCCCCAAGGGCGTGCGAGAGTGGGTGAAGATGGTAGGCAGCTCGAATCCAGCGTATGCGGCCACGTTTGAGCGCGTCGCGCTGTACTTGACGGGCCGGTTTCATACGGATGAGATTGCGTACCGGACGGGGGTGGAGAGGAAGGAGCTGAATCGCGTGTTGAACGCGTACTCGCAGGAGTTGATTACGGTGATGCATCCGTAGGGTAGGAAATGGATGGATGTGTTGATTTATTGGTGGAGCGGAACACGGGACCGCGCGGTTGCCCTGCTGGCGGCACGCTGGTAACTTTGGGACGCGAATCAAGCCAAACTTGCTTGACTCGGCGCGCACTGGTTGCTGCTCCTGTTGCTGATGTTGGATGATGGTAGTTGGTCCGTCTCACAACTTCAGAGCATCCGATTCTTCGTGAGACGAACCAGAATGCAAACATGGACGGAGTTCGCCGCCATTGTCAACGTGAAACAAGCAGCAGCACTGTCATGGGCCTTGCGCGCTGCAAGACGAAACATTTTCCGACCATCAGGTTTGTCAATTAGCACTCAATGCAGGCGAGCAAGGCTGATACGGTCACATCTTGCACTTTTGGATTTGTCCCCTGCATCATGCCCGCCGTCGGCGAAGCGAAAAAGCCGACGCGGAAGGTGCAAAGTTGTTGAATAGTGTAGTAGGCATTCATTGGCGTGGGTCATGATCGTTACTTTCGGTCATTCCACATGCCGGCCATTTCTGGCAAACTGGAGAACACTCTCCACCCTGTTTCTTGTCGACAGAAATGAAAGTGGCTATTGGCAATGACTTTCTCGGTCGGGTCGACACAACTACTTGGCTATCTTACATGCTTCAAGACGAGCGACGTCGCATAAAACTCCACACTTTACGGCTCTTGCCCAAACTGCTTGACCGAAACAGACTCTTCTTTGGTTTCACAGTCACACTGATATTGAACGTCCTGGGCGCCGCCATGCCTGGCCTCATTTCCTCGATCGTGATCACCTCCGAGCCAGGAGCAGTCGCCACAAACTTGAATTTTTCCGTGCCCCCAACACCGCAGACGCCTGACGAAGCGTCATCCGAAATATACTTGGATCCCTTGAAGTGGACGAGGTTGGACAGGCCACGAAACTCCCACCAGCACGGGATGGTGCGATTTGACCTGAGCTCGACCTTGAATTTTTCGCCGACCGTCACTGTTACCGCCTTGTCAATCCGGGGTGGTTCTAGCCGCAAAATTGGCTTAACATGGAGCAGCACCCTGTATAGCTCTGGTGCAGCATCTTGCGAGCTCTCGTTCTCAAACACAATGACCGCGGCACCGACGGCCTTGGCCTCCATGAGAACAGCTTCGCACTTGACATGGTGAAAGATCCCACCGGGTCCCAGGCCTCCGTGGGTGGACCAGGAGGTGTTCACGACTTTGGCCAAGTCAAACGGCCCAGCAAACGTCCACTCGAACGTGTCCGCCCAGTCCTTGGAATGGAGCATGATCTTGAATTGGTCACCCAACATCACCGATATCATTTCATCAAAGTCCATCGTGTCCATGACGCAAGTTACTTGAACATGAACTTGATGCGTTTTCAAGATTGTCGCGTCGCGCTTGAGTTCAAACTTGATCGTTTCGCTGCCGGTGACCAGGCCGATAAACGTGAAGACTCGCGTGCCGCAAGCACCCGTGCCTGCTGGGTGCGAACTACTAGTAGCAGGCGGGTGGAACTCTTCGCTCCTCACGTGAACGTGCTTCATTGGCGACGGCTGCAGGACCCAACAGAACCCGGAGCTCGGATCCTCGTCGAGGTCAATCGTGAAGTGTTCGCCGATGCGCACGGGGTTCTCTGTCACAGTCATAATTGTTGAAGGAAATTTGGCGAGAGAGAAGAGCCGAGTTGCCATGATACCTATGCCCATGGTTTAAAAATGTATTGGACCGCGTCACTCGATGCATCCTGCAAGGTCGGTCAACAAGTCACGCAAGGTTGTTCATTGTTCATTGTTCTTTACGCTGGTTTGTTGACTTGGAATGTGATCCAGTGAAAGCTCAAATGACGAGACGCTGTGGTCTTGCCCCAGGGTGGTGCGATTTATCCAGCCGCTGGGCACAGTAACGATTCATGTTATCGTCATGCAGCGCGGAAGATGATGTGCGACTGGCGGGAAGTTGCGACGCCTATGATCCAAACACGCACGGAAGACATGAGCGCAAGACCGACCGAGGCGTCCACGAACAGCACGCGAAGTAAGCGGCATGAAGCTGGACTCATGGCCCATCGCCGATGAGACAGCTGGAGACAGCATGAAGCGAAAGAAGTTTGAACTATGATCGAAGCGATGCTCATGAAGATTGCAGCTTCCACGACAACTGCTATTCGACGCGCGCCCAGTGCTGATGAGATCAAAGACCACTACATTCTTCACGACGCCAATAAACGGACTGAATGTTGGCAAGTTCCCGTTAGAATTGCGACTCGAAACGAACCAAAATGTTGGCAATAGACGCGTTATTCATTTGACACGACAAATGGTTGGCCAATACCCGAAAAATGACACTCAAAAACGGAGGGAGAGGAGAAAAGGAATAGTTGGAAATGAACGACGCAATACCGACCACCGCAAAATCGCGAGAACATGTAAAAACGGTCAGCCGCGGCAAAAAGCGCAAGACACAAATGCGCTTAGAAGCGCGTCGGGTGCGTGATCGTGGCCGAATGTGCGTCCGCCGCCTGGGGCTGGTCCTGAGCCTGCGCGGCCGACACGTTGGCGCCCGACGTCAATCGACTGGTACTGGCCCTGCGCCTCCACAGCAATCACATCGGCGTGGCCGTGACCCGACGCAGACGCGTCGATCTTCTGGCCCTGGAATGCGCCTGCGACGCAAAAACGTCGGCAGCGTGACCGAGGCCAGTCGAGGCACTGACAGACTGCGCCTGCGCCTGGAACTGCTGCGCGAGCGCGTCGAAACCGTGCGAGAAGGCGCCCGACGAGATGTCAATGTGCTGGCCCTGGGATTGCGCCTGTCGAAGCTGTCGAACCGTGGCCCGCCAACGACGAGTTGACCGTCTGGTACTGGCCTTGGAGAAGGCCGTCAGCGACATCGCCGCCGTTTGCCGACACACCTTGCGCCTGCAACTGGCCCTGAGTTGCCGACGCGGACGACGCGCCGTGACTCGAAGCGGTCGCGTTCACCTTCTGGTACTGGCCCTGCAGCTGGAGCGCCGAGACGCCGGTGCTGCCGCTGGCGCTGCCGCCGTGCTCACCACCAGTAATGCCGCCTTTCGAGCCACCGTGCGAGCCGCCGTTGCTGCCACCGTTCGAGCCACCATGCGACCCGCCGTTGCTCCCGCCGTACGAACCGCCATTGGCACTACCCGCGTTGCTGCCGCTGTAACTTCTGGATCCGGGTGAGAGGGAAGAACAACACACGGTGGAGAAGGTTGATCGGCTCTTGAACGACAATTTGGCGGGTATTTAACGCGCGTCGATTCGGTGTCGGGCAATCCATTCTTCCACGCCAGTCAAGGCAGGGCGGAGTCAACCTGCACCGCCCACGTCGCCTGGGCTTCCGACCTCCATGATGACCATGCCACTCCGGTCCACTCCAGTGAATGTCTAGCCATGCCTGCTCAAAACCGCTCGAATCAAAAGAAACGCAGCACTATTTATCGCAACCCAACGCCTACTTTCACAAATGGTGGCCGCACGCAGGCCACCCCCCTCCCATCTCATTCCCAATCTACAGCTTGGCCAGCTTGATCTTGCTCCCGGTGACCGGCAAAATATGCGACAGCCACGCCGGATGCACCTTGCACTGGTTCATCCCCTCCCACTCTTTCGCCCACGCGACAATCGCGTTATACACGTCCCCATCTTTGCGCCCGAGCGCCGAGACCAGTTCGCGCTCCGTCAACCCAAACGCGTCCGTCGCGGGCACCGCCACCTCGCGCAACTGCGCCAACGCCTTGGCCTGTGCCGCATACATCGCGTCGTCGTCTGCGACCGGCGCGTGCGACGCGAGAACCGCACGGACGGCCATGATCACGGCGCTCGGGGCCAGGACCTTAGCACGAATGTGCGCGGGGGCCGTGCGCAGGTGGGTCGCGAACGCACGCAGGACCATGGCGTACCCGGCTGCCATGACGAGGTGTTCTGCGGCGATGGTGCTGCCGGGCCCCTGGGTCACGTGGCGCTTGGTCGCGCGGAGCGCCGTGTAGTCGAGCAACTGAGCGACGGACTCGAGGTCGGACCAGTCAGCGATGATCGGCTGCGACGACGGGATGGGGTGCGTGAAGAGCGAGGCCGGGTTGGCTGACGCGGCGCGCGCGACTTGGAAGGCGAGAACCGAGTTTTCGCCCTCGACCGTGATCATCTGTTCGCGCAGGTGAGAGAGTCACTGCCGTGCTCGCACGGAGTTTAAATTAAAGGGAGGCTCGAAAACGTACCTGTACATAGGTATTCCCCAAATCCACCCCCCCGGACGACTTGGCGTACCGGTACCCGCCCGCCGACCGGCGCAAGTCCTCAAGCATCGCCGATGCTTCGTGCGTCACAGCCACTTTCAGGCACGAACTGACCAAATGCGCGCGCTTCAGGTCCGCGGGCGACGCGACATTCGCCACCAGGTCTTCCATCATCCGGCCGGCAAACATGAACGCGAAACTGGCCGCCAACGGCTCGAGCACTTTCCGCTGCTGCGTCTGGTACTCGAGAATCGGAAATTCCTTGCCCTGGGCGTCGGCGCCGAATTGCGTGCGCACGGTAGAGTACCGCGCGCCAATGGTCGTGCCGCGCCACAGCGCCTGGCAGGCGCCGACGACGATTCCGGCGCGCACTGGATCGGGGGTGGGTAAGGGTCAGGGGAGGGTGGAGGGAGAGGAGGTGTGGAAGGTGGGGACGTACTGTTCAGCATGGTCTTGTAGACGAGAGCCTGCGCCTGTGACGCGTCAGCCGACGCGGAGACGGCACCGCCGCGCGCGACTTGCACCGAGCCCGAGAAGAGGTGGTCGCGCGGGACGGCGACGTGGTCGAGCGTCATGATACCGTTGTCCCTGAGAATTATGATCGTGGTGAGCTCGCGAGTGCAGTTGAGTGAATGGAAGACTCGGAAACGCACATGACGTTGAAGCCGATCTTGGGGCCCAGGTCCATGAGCGACACGCCGGGCATCGGCTCGTGCGTTTTGAGGTCGCGAATCTACAGCAATTTCGCCGTCAGGAAACCGCTTCGCTCGTCTACCACGCCAAAAACCTCCCACCAAAACGCACCTGCAGCATGAACGGGAACACACCGAGATTCTTGCCCTTCACGAACGTCTGCGCGAGCACGAGCGCGTAATTCGCTGTATGCCCGAGCGCGCCCGGCCACGCCTTGGCCGCCTCGAGACTCGGCGTATGCAACACAAACACGTCGCGCTTTTCATCGTACGTCGCCGTCGTCCCGATCCCCTGCACGTTCGACCCATGCGCCATTTCCGTCTGCGCATAGCATCCAATAATCTCCATGTCCACGGCGCGCGGCAACCACGCTTCGCGCTGCGCCTTGGTCCCGAGATTCTGCACGGTCGGAATAAACATGCCGAAATGCAGGAACAGCGGCACAAGTTCGCCCGCGGCTTCCCAGAGCAAGACGGTCAGCGACGACGGCAGCTGGTACCGCGCCTGGACCGACCGGACGACCTGGATCACGCGGCACGCGCGCGCATAGTGTTCGGATTTGGCGCCGAGGTAGTAGGCCGCCTGCGGGTGCGCGAGCGACGGGTGCGTGTGCGGGTTCGGGAAAAGAGTCGCGTCTTCGAGGACCAGCGCGCGCTCCAGGCGGCGCTTGAGCTCGAGCGACCGCGGGTCGTTGCGGTGCACGGCGTACAAGTTCAGATCGCGAATCAGGTGCTCTAATCGACACCGTATCTGGCCGTCAGCGATATGCGTGCTCATTGACGTGGTCGTCGTGCAGCGCAGCAGTCGGGACGGGCGTACCATGGCCCTTGCGCGCGCTCGCGAGTGCCGCGTGCGTGTTGGGCGGCTGATAGGTCGGGTCCGTGTCGGGCGTCGGCGCGGGCAGGCGCGCGAGAATCGCGTCAAGTTCGGCGGGCGACGGCGGCGTGAACGGGATGCGAATCATGGTCGGTGCTGGAGCAGTTGGCCGTTGAAGCTGGGAGAGCAAACTTGGGATTGGCGACAGAGGCGCTTTATGTAACTCGCGACAGCGCGTTGCCACTTGTCAGAGGGGTGTTGAAGAGAGTTGCAGCTAGTATTTGAGCGCGTGGATGCTTGCACGCGTGACGGGGCCGGGTCCTCGGCGGACGCGGCGGCGCAGCAGCGATGGTGGTGGTCGTGGCAGTTGAAGCCGGCCGACAGCCGACAGCCGACCCGATATCCGAAATGAAGCTCAGCATCCGAAGCGCGTTTCCGGGCAGGGATCGGCTTGTGACGCGCAGTGATGCTTCTTGGATGGGTCAGGACAAGCGCAAGAGGCCGCAATAAAAATCTCTTCATTGGACGACATTGACAGAGCAGCACCCCGAAAAACTGCATGAAGCGGGAGCATAAAGAGAGCCGGCGCGCGAAAGAATAACACGACGGCGCGCAAGGGCAAGAGGTATGTACACGGAGAAAACAACAAGTGCGACATTGCGAGACAAACCAGACGGCCGTCTACTTGCTGTTGCGGGTCGTGCGGTATTGCACTACGATGCCGAGCACGGCCAGGACAACGTAGCCGGCAATCATTCCATAGACCTTGGCCGACGTCGTGTAGGTCGACGACTGGCCGCCGAGGAACGCGACCGTCGAGTTGTAGAAGCCCGTGCGCGCAAAGACGTCGATACCGACCATGGTGAAGTAGGCACCGCCAATGGCCGTGCAGATGCGAACCGCGTGCTTTTCAATGTAGAGCATGGCGATACCGCCGACGAGCGCGAGCACGACAATCAAGATAATTTGGCCCGTTTTGCTGGCAATAAGACCGCCCGAGGAGAGGGCAAGGATCCAGAGCGCGAGCGAGTAGCCGCTGCAGATTAAGAACAGAGAGCATGGTCAGTGTCATGAACCGTTGTTCGCGCGGACTAAGAGAGAATAAACCGTACCCAAACGCGCCAATCGCAAACATGCCGACCTTGTAGAAGAAGACCATCAGCGCACCACCCACAAGGGCCGCGGCAATCCCGACACCCCAGTACACGGCCTTGCGATTGCCAAACCCGTTGGCGGGCTCGACCGTTTGCAAGATACCGAACGCAAACCCGGCAAACAAGTAGGCGCCGGCGAGGAACAGGCAAATGCGCATCATCTTCATTCCGGCAAACGTGAAGAGCAGGCCCGTGACAATCAAAATGACACCGAGCGCAATCGTGTCGGCGACGAGCTTGTTGGCTTGGTCCTCAATGTCCTTGGTCGTGGGCAGCGATACGGGCGGCGCATCGTTGCTGCTGGGCATGGGCGCGGCGAGCACCGACAGGACGAGCGTGACCAGGGCGTAGACGAGTATTGGGAGCCATCGGGATGCGGCGAGAGAGAGAGAAACCGGTCGACGAGGACATGCTGCGCGCAGGGAGGCAGCGGACGACGACGAAATGGAATTGAGCATGGTGATGCTGGAACGGGTTGACTTGACTCGGAGTAGGACGAGGAGTGACGAGAGCTTGGAGAGAGAGGGCAGTGGTAGGTCCTTGACAGGAAGACTTGCGAAACGAGATGGAACTGCTGTTGAGGGCCACGGGCGCGGCTGGTATTTGAAGGGAGGGCCGTGGGAATGTGCTCGGCCATGGTGCCTCCCGTCTCGAACTGGTGCCAAGCGTTCACGCCAGCCAAGAAACGGGCTTGCCGGGTGCTGGCCGAACGACCTGGCCTGCGCGCACCGAGGCAAAACGCTGCACATCAGACGCTTACAAGATCCACAATTTTCATTCCATTTGTTGCAACATTCGAATGCTGTTGAACTTCCCTTGAGCGTGCAGCGCGAGGAGGAGGAGGCCAGGGAGTTCGCAACGGCGGCCGACGCGGCGGACGCGCCGCCAAGCCCCGCCTCGTCCGCTTCCGAACCCACCTGTGCGAAGCGGTCCGCCGAGGAGAGAAGGAGCACAACCGCGCCGCCGTGGTCGCGGCAGTTGGCTTGAACTGACACGGTCGCCGCGCTGCACCAGGTCGCCGTCGTAGTGCTCGTGTCGTGTGGTGCGCATGCTCGTTGCACTCGAGGTGGCCGACGGTCGCCGCGGACTTGGACGTGGACGACCGCCGAGCGCGAAGCGTCTCGCACCTCGACGAGCCTTCCACGGGAACCCACGTGGCGTGCTTTGAACACCCACCCCGTGGCTCCGGTGCCTGTTCTTTTGTCCTTTTTTGGCCACCGACGTCTTGCCAGCAACTTGCCGCTCGCGGATTGACTGAACCCGCGCGCGCCACTACCCGCAGTCGCTGCGCGCACCGGCCAATTGTTCAACGGGAACCCCCGACTCGCCGACCAAACGACGATGCTGGCTGCCCTCCGCACGCCACGCCGTGACGCGCCCAGTCCTCGCGCGCGCTGGCGCACTCGGTCCCGCCGGGTCACACGCGTTGCGCGCTCGCTGAGGCCCCCGAAATGCCCGAGCCAGGCTACGAGACGCCCTCGCACGGGTCGGCGCTCGCCGTCTACTCGCGCGCCTCGGCCGACAAGAACGACGCGCGCAAGCGCGCCATGACGCTCTACCGTCAGTGGCTCAAGAACGTAAGACTGCGCCCATTCCATTTCTTGTCCGTGCGCGGGCTGTTGTGATTCACGATTATTTCCGCGCTGCACCAGGCCGACCATATCGTCCAGCTCTACTACCTCGACATGCCCGCGCACGCGATCCGCCAGCGCGTGCGTGCCGAGTTTGAAAAGCACCGCTACGTCGAGGACCTTGGCACGATCGATGTCATGCTGTGGAAGGGTCACCTCGAGCTACAGGAGACGCTCAACCTGTGGAAGCAGACGACGCACATCATGCGGTACTTTGAGAACCGCGAGTTTGGCGACCAGAAGAAGGGCGCGTTCCTCGACAAGTTCCTCGCGGGCCGGTAAAGTCCCATCCTGTCGTGGCCGCCATGCACTGCTTTTGCCCGTAGCCGAATTAATACATGCATTCCCGTATTTTTTTTCAAGACAACTCTGGAGTCGCGCGCGATTGGTTCCGCTGATGAAGGGGATGAGTATCGTGATTGGATCCGCTGATCATGGGGATGAGTGTCGACTGCGTTTGTATACTCGCCAGGGAAATCACTGATGGTGCCGCGCAAGTGTCGTTCTAGCCAACGACAGAAATTTGACAGATGAGATGCACGGTAGTTGCGGGTTTTTTCGCAGGAACCATCACAAACAGCGGTTTGTTCCGAGGGCCAAAACAAACGCGGAGATCCATGAACCAGGCGCGCGTCACAGTACGGCCACGCCGATAGACACCACGCGAGAGTGAAATCGTGAGCAAACATTGGCCGAGTCGCTTGTGCGCTGTTGGAGAATGGACTGGACAGGGACGTGCAAAAAGAACGCAACAGAGCCGAGGCAAAACAACGTGCAGCTTCACATCGATGAGAGAAAAAAAAAAAACATGTCCTCATTGAGGATATCATGGCCAACCGGTCACGCAGCAACTTCAATCGCGCACCAGGGCAGCTTTCGGTTGTGATTTTGCCCATCAAAAGATTACTTCCCGACGAAATCGTGCCTTGCATGGATACACGCGCCGCTCAGAACCTGTGCATATCAATTGGCGGTTGTCGGCCTTTCGTCAGACGATCCTGTCTTCACGACGCCAGTGACGTGGCATTACTTTCCTGAACTGACGTGGAAGGCCCGGAACTGGCCAGGCGATAATCGAACCGCGTCAGAAGGCGCAGCAACGACTGTGCCCCCATAACTTGTGCCTTGTTATTGCATCCACCAGGGCGCCATGGGCGGCTGGCGCTCTCGAACAGAAATGTGAATCCCGCCCTTTGCACTGCCGCCAATCTCTCCCAAACCGTCCAACCTTGCACTTAACCCCACAGCGCGCAATCGATCCACCAGCTGCTACAACCGAACAGCGCGCACGACCATCATGGGCCAACCATTTTCCAAAGAGTTTACCATCGAAGTGCGCAACAACACGCCGCACACATTTGTGCGGGCAGGCTATGCGCGCAGTCGCGGCTCCCATGACGAACACGGCCAATCCAACGTCTACCCACATCGTCTGCCCCCAAACCAGTCGGCCAAGGTCGTGGTTGCAAATGCTGTGCCGTACATGCTCGATACATTCTCCGGTGGTGTTTGCTATGAGGTCAAGGAGGTATGTATTTATCGCCTAGTTTTCTCACGCGTCATTTTGGCTGCGTGGTTCCTCAAATTAAACGTCGATGACGATCCGTATGGAAATGGCGACACAGAACACGAACCTTCTCTTCTATTGCTTTGCCAACTCGCAAAAAGGTGTTGCTGTGGCCGAGTTCAAGGAGGAGGTGTATGAGCAGCAGCGACTCCAAGGATGGCTTTGCGGCT
Organism: Allomyces macrogynus ATCC 38327; assembly: GCA_000151295.1. NCBI lineage: Eukaryota > Fungi > Blastocladiomycota > Blastocladiomycetes > Blastocladiales > Blastocladiaceae > Allomyces > Allomyces macrogynus. The sequence continues at coordinate 648,675 of GG745357.1, read as the reverse complement.
ACGACCACACAACCGCTCGCGTCATTCATGACTCTCCAACGCCGTTCGAGGACATTGTGATCAATGCCTATCGCAACGGGATCGACTTCCTGTTCATTGTTTCTGAAGTGACAAAGCGATAGTCGCATCCAAGTGATGGTTAAGAGCAGGACGGTATTTTTGCTCGTGGTTTCTACAAGTAGCCTGGATTCGCATTTCGCACGGAGAGAGGGAAAGGAAGGAGACGGAGAGGTGGGGAATTGAAAGGTTGAAAAGTTGCTAAATGTGGAAGCCAAACAATGATTAACGTATTTACAAATGATCTTGATTAGCCGCTTCATGAGCACTCCCGCATTCACAAGTCGCGCTTTGGCCAGGCTTTCGAGCGCTGACATGGTCATAATCAGGTGAACAACGACAAGACGAATCCGATGCGCTGAAGGCCCACAGTCTGCCACATGGTATCGTGGTGGGAAATCACCATGCCGGGTAACAGAAATTCTGCACGAACTGTTGTGTGGTGAAAAGTTTGGCGGCCTGTTCAAGGGATTTGTGTCGCTAGTGAACACGATGGTTGTGTGAGATGAGTGAGCCGGAAGGCGGAGCCTCGATTTCCGTAAGCGCGTGTTGGCTGTTGGAGGGAGGGGGACCTCGCCGTATGCATGTGTGGCGTGGGAGACGCGTAGATTCTCATGTGATTTCATCATGGTTTGATGGGATATGGCGGTGGGGAAACATAGTTTTGTCGGTGGGGAAACATAGTTTTGTCGGCTGCTGTTACACTCCGTGTCAGACTCTGCTTTTCGCATGCTTTTCAAACAAGGTGGCGTTAACTGACAAATGCTTCTATCTGCTGTCTGCTGGGCCGCTCTGCTCGCCCTCTCCCTCTCCACTCGCTCACGCCTTTCTGATTTGCCCCTCAGCAAAAATGGACCCCACACAGGAGCTGCAGTCCAAGCTCATCAAGACGATAACTGACGTGCCAGGCTTCGTTGACAAGATCCGTTATGCATTCTTTGATCCACTCCTGGTGCTCACGCACACCAACCCGAGTGTCGTTTCAATCACCAACAAGACGTGGTTCACTGTTGACGCTTGCCTGACCAATACGACGCGTACAGAGGGTGACCCGAGCTGGTTCCCACTTGCGCCAGGAATCGGCGAAAATTGGACGCGTGGAAAGAATGGCCATGAAGTGATCCTGGTCCGTGCGCATGGTGCACGGCGCACAATTAGCGCTCGTATTCCAACTGGATCGAATGTGTATGTGCAGAGTCTCGACCTCGATTCGGCGTGGTATGGGCCCGGGCCGCTCGCTTTTGGCGTCAACGAGACTGGCTCAAATATCAAGTTAATCAACAATACGGGAATCACTGTCGAAGTGGCTGTAACTTCGTACACAAACCCGACCGAATCACCCGATTGGCGCACCGTTGGGTCGGGAACGTGGCAAACGTGGCCGCGTGACGAAAATGGCCATGAAGCAGTCTTGATCCGGGCTGTGCACGACGTTCCAAACGGTCGCGTGGTGGGGGCCTACGTCAAGGGGGGATCGAGTGTGACTTTGCTGCATCTCAACAGCGCGGTCATTGATGACCAGATCGACGCTGTGCTCCTTCCTGCTCCCGTCGACACGATCCAGCTCCAGAACGCGTCGGCGCAGCCAGTTCAAGTGCTTGTCACCAAGTTGTCGAACCGAGATTCGGACCATGACGACTGGATTACGGTGCCAGCTGGCGTGACTCAAGCGTGGACGCGATCAGGGCCTGAACTGGTCGTCGTGCGGTCTTTAGACCAGAAAATCTGCGCGGGTATCGTGGTATGGGGGAACGATTCGCGGCGCGTTCTGTTGTTGAGTTTGAACAAGTAAAAGAGCCGGTTCCGTTTCCCTAGCATTTCATGGCTCTTAAAGTCAGAAGCCAGACCTGTTTCAGAATTGGTTGCTGAAGTGTCGTGCCATTGTATCACGCATGAAATTTGCTGAATTCGGGGGAATTTATTGTTCAAACCAGTGTCAGCGACCCGAGAGCTGTAAGCTCACGATTTGTTCCATAACCATGCAATCAAATTCGCGCGCGCGCATGCGCCGGACCCCAACAAGTACCGCATCCTGACTTTCTCGAACGCCTTTCCACGGCCGGTCCATGGGCGCGCTTTCGGCAACGCCCAACAAAAAGTACCAGGCACCGTTCGAGCCGCTCGTGCCCGGGTTCCAGTCGGTCGCGTACAATGACCTGGCGGGTGCGCGCGCCGCGCTCGAGCAGCACCAGGGCGAGTTTTGCGCGATCATGCTCGAGCCGTTGCAGGGCGAGGGCGGGGTGTGGCCGGCCGACGAGTCGTTTTTGCAAGGATTGCGCGCGCTCGCTGATGAGCACGGGTGTATCCTCATTTTTGACGAGATTCAGTGCGGTCTTTCGCGGACGGGCCGGAAGTGGGCGCACCATTGGTCCAAGGTCACGCCGGATATCTTGACGGCGGCCAAGCCGCTTGGGAACGGTACGTTGTTGCTTTTCGCTTAACTCAACTCTCCACCGCTTGAGCAATCGCTCACACAATTCGTTTCCTGCGCACAGGTGTTCCCATCGGCGCCGTCATGGTCAACACGACCGTCTTGGCGTCGCTCGCGCCAGCCTCGCACGGCACCACGTTTGGCGGTAACCCGCTCGCGTGTCGCGTCGGGTCGCACGTGCTCGACCGGCTCACGGCGCCCTCCCTCCTCGCGCACGTGGCCCACATGGAGTCGCTCGTGCGCGACCGGCTCGCGGGTATGCAAAAGACGGCGCCCAAGGCCGTGACGGGGTCCCGCGGGCGTGGACTGATTTGGGGGCTCGAGCTGAACAAGAGCATTCCGGACGCGGGCAAGAGCGTGGTTGCGGTGGCGCGCAAGAATGGGGTTCTCGTTTGCACGGCGGGCAAGGACGGGAGCGTGGTGCGCATTGTGCCGCCGTTGACGATTGAGGAGAAGGTGTTGCACAAGGGGTTGGATGCGATTGAATCGGCGGTCCAGGCGCTGGTCAAGTCGTAAAAGATTTGTACATCAGTGCTGAAAGTTGCAGCAGCTGGCCTTAGTGGCCGTTGCAATTTGTGGCAGCTGCTTGTGTTGACGAGAATCTAATCGGCGAACCCAAACCGTGATCTCTCGCACCCAAATGCATTTCTTCGAGGCCTTCCAGTGCCATTCCGTACGTACATCACCTGCGTGGGCTAATTTTCGGCGGGTGTGCCAAGGTTGAGGCCGTTGTGACGACATCAATTCTCAAGGCCCATCTCGAAACGTTTGTTTGCACTCAGTGCAACGTGGTAAATGGTGATGACGGCAATTGAACTTGTGGTAGCGAGGGTACGATCAAGAACGAACATGACCTGGATTGGGCAACTTGCTACTGGATGATTGCTGGTGAGAAATGTCGCAATTTACTCTGGCGAGGATTCAATTGAGATAATCGACTCCTTCAATAACACAACGCGCCATTGTTCTTTAGCATTCCCATGCAATCAGTACATGAACAAACTACACGTCAAAAGAATTGGCGAAGCCAAAAACACAGGGAGGAAGCGAAAACTGTGTGGGCGGACAGTCACAAATACAGACATGCGGGCACAGATGGTACAAAATGGGGGGGGGGGGGGTGGTGAGGTGTGAAATCATATCATCATCTCGACAAACGGGCGGGAACATTTGGCGCTCGGGTGCAGCGTTCAGCCTGAGGTCCAACAGACAAGCAGCAGCCCATGCGTGTTGAAGGCCGTAGACGCAGCGCGCGCTCCATTGCTGGACAATCTAAGCGCGCATCGCCAAAAAATGCTGCCGAGCTTCGACTTTGAGCGCCTGGCACGCAGGGTGTTCCAGTTCAAGTCGCTGCTGCTGCTCATGATCGCCGCCCTGCTCTGGCTCTGACTGGCCATTGATCAAGGCAACAGCAGCGGAAGCGGCAGCAACGCGGTCATCCCAAGCGCTCATCTTGGCAGCAGCCACATCGGCTGCGTTGTCGACCTGCAGCTCCTTCACCCACGAGTGCAGGAGACGCTCTTCGACAAATTCGTGCATCAACTTGTGTGCCGCGTCATCTGGCACCTTGATGTCGGCAAATTCGGTGGGCTTGGCGTAGGTGCTGGCAACAACGCCATTCGCGACAATGGTCCCAGACGCCGTCACTGGCGAGAAGACCCCGCACTCAACAACTTGACCAATGGAATTGACACGGCGACGACCGCCATCGCCCAAAACGAGGTACATGCCCACGCTAACATGGCGGGCGCGCGTGAACTGGGGTGCAATGGCGGGCGAATCAGAAACCGCCGCCCACACAAAATGGTTTCCAGTGAGAACAAGCGGCCCAGCTTGGTCAACACCAACGTCCAGGGAAACCAAGGCTGCTTTGGTCAGCGGGTCGTAGTTGAAGAACTCGAGAACAGGTTCGAAAAGCTGCTTGCCGCTAGGCTCATCATGAAGGTTGGGAGCAACCGCGACAAGGTCACCAATGCGCACACTGGAAACCGGCACGAGACGACCACAAGAAAGCTGCACAAGAACAGATCCGGCAAAGCAGCCAGAGTCCTTGACTTGGCCACGCTCTACCTCTCGGCGGCGGCGCTCTTCCTCTCGGCGGCGCTCCTGCTGATCGAGAAATTTCAAGACCTGGATGATCTGGGGCTCCTGCTGCTCCTGCTGCTGCGGCTCCGGTTTGCGGTTCTCCATTTCCTTAACTTGTTGCTGCAGCGCCTGGCGCTCGGCCTTCCCCACCTCGGCGTTTTGATTGGCCAGCTCGAGCTGGCGTTCGGCTTCCATGCGCTGGCGTTCCAAGTCAGCCTGGAGCCGCTTGAAAGTCTCGCGCTGCTGTTCCATGGCCTCCTCGTGCATCTTGTGCATTTTTTCGCGCTCCTTGGCATTCTCGGCAATCATTTTGTCAACAACCGCCTGGAGCCGAGACTCCTGCTCATCAAAATCGGTGGCCGAGATGGCAGACACATCGTTGGGCTGCATCGTAATGGACGGGATACCGTTGATGAATTCGAGGACGCTCTTCATGGCTACGTCGGGGAGAATGTAGTCCTCAGCATCACGTGCGTCATCGACCTCAAGCGCGAGGAAGATGTCCTTGGTCGAGTAGGGGCCTAG
>GG745357.1:572514-587369 GCA_000151295.1 Allomyces macrogynus ATCC 38327 | reverse complement strand
CGGCACGCTCGATGTCTGGTGGATCGTCAACGAAAGCCCTCTGATGCTGCTGATCGCGGTTCTTGCTCCAAGCAGCATAACATTTGGCGGAGGTGCCGGCTGCGGCTGTTTGCCGTGTGTCGCCAGGGCGAAGGACCCGGAGTTGTTGAAAGGCGATGCTGTGCGCGTATTTGAAATTGCTGCGGAATCGGGTACGCTTGGTGGTGGGGCAGTGGAAGTGGGCGCGAGCGGGAACTGACGGGTCAGGTGCGCGTCGGTACTAGGTGGACAGCATTGAAATCGTTCCGATCGCCGTGGCCGCCGTCGAACTCGACCTCGAGGCCGCGCTCTCCGCGGAAATGCGGCAAGAAGAGGCTGCGTCCCGAGTCGGAGGCCGCGGGCACCGCGCACTCGGCGCGCGCCTCGGCGTCCGGCCCTGCCAGCACGGCCGTCCCGACCGGCGACGACTCGACAATCAACGTTTCCCTCGCGCCCACGGGCCTCTACGTGCGCCGGCGCACGCGCACCGCGACCATGACCGGCGACACCGCCGCCTCGTCCGCTGCGTCGGTGCAGGAATCGACCCCACCGACCATCGTCGTCACGCCGGATATGGTCCTCGACGAAGCGCGCTTGCCTGGGCTGACGAAACTGACCCCGCCGAGTCCTGGCAGTGCGGCGTCCCCGCCTGTTCCGTTCATGCGCCGCGCGGTGGCGGCCGCGTTGCGCGCGGCCATGGTCGAGCGGTCGGTGGATGCCGACCTGGTGGTCCTGAACTTGCCGGCGGTGGCCCGGGATATGGATGTGAATTTGTTTGGGTTGCGGCCGGGGCGCCGCGCGGGGGCGTATGTCGAGTTGCTCGAGTATTTGACGTCCGAGCCGGGGATGAAACGGTGCATTTTGGTGCATAGCTCGGCGCGGACGCGGGAGGAGTTGCGGATGGCGGCGTCGGCGTAGGGTGGGAGTGGAGAGGGGGTGAGAGGAGGGGATATGAAGCCCCGACAAGGGGGGCGGGGCGCAGGAAGGTGGGGCGGGATTGAGAATGGAAGCGATGCGGATGGGTATGAGATTGCAAGTGTGCGATAATCACATCGTTTGGTTTCATTTGTTGCTTGTGGAGCCCTGGTACAGGTATCGCACAGTGAAGACAGTCCCCTCGATAATCGTCGTCGTTTGCGCGACAGGGAGCATGATAGCTGCATGCCGGGCCGCACCTTGCCCAGCAAGGTATCTCTCAGATCCAGATGCGATTCTTTGTGTGGACATGTTGGGCAGGCGCCGACGCACGATTGCGAGCACAAGAGCCGCACCGCATCAGTTATCAAATCAACCCCGCGGCTGGCTGTGCTTTGCTGCAATCCGGTAAAGAACGGGGTGAGGAGGAAAGCCCACGCCGAGAGCAACATATTCCGTCAGCAGGGCTAATTCATAGAGCCTACATTCTATCAGCGCGACTCAACTATGGGACCACTTCAATCTCGTGCACCCTTGGTCCATATCCTCGTCGTCGGCTGTTGCCGCTGTTCGGACACGCTTTCACGCTTGATTCATATATAAGTCGCGCGGCGACGCACTCCCTCCAAGAACATCCTCGTCCACGCCGATCTTCGTTTTGGGTGCATGGCCCTGTAACCACTCCACCCGGTGGGAAGCGCAATGGGGCAATTAGGATGCGCCAGCATTGTTCGCGCGGGGCGTGGGCGGCACTGATGATGTAACGCGCCGGCTTGCATGGAACTTGCCAGTGGGCGAGATGAGATTGCTGCCCCGCGTCAGGTTGCGACCGATTACTTGTGAAGTGATGAGCGCACTGGCCAATTCCTAGACCAGGAATTCAAATGTGATTCACAACAATGTGCTCCGGACGTAAGACCATCGGCCGCCGCGGCTGCAACTTTTCCTCCTCGCTCCACGCATTGGATCATGTCGTGCCAGATTCAATGCAAGCGTCCCACCTAGCAGACTCCTCCGTTCCGTCCTGGACGTTTATCGTCGACGGTCCTGCGTCCCCTCAACGCCCGACCCTCTCCACTGCGTGGGTTTGCCCTCTCATTCGCGTGGGTTATCTCTCTCAACCGCGTGGGTTGTGGCACAAGCCAATATGCGTCTCGCGGCGCGGACGGTCCCTTGCTGATTGACCCGCTGCGGCATATCAAGAGCATACGGCGCGTAATGACTCGATCGGCGAAACCCCTGATCGCGACTGTGTGATGCTGCTGCTCAAGATCAATCGAGTGTGGATTGAGATCAATCGAGCACGGGTGGGGATCAATAGAGCGGGGTCGAGGTCAATCGAGCATGGGTGGGGGCCAATCGACATGCAAGAGCGGCAATCGAGATGTGAGTTTCTCAATCGTAACCTGAATCGACGGGAGCGCCTTTTCGATTGACAAGAAGGGGACTTGCCATTATTCTTCCCTCCCGCGTGCTCAAATCAAAGATGACTTGAGCTGATCGACGGTCGATGACTATTTTGCCAGTGTTGAGTGGACATGCAACCGGGATGGGTTCTTGCATGTCCCCGCCTTCCGCTTTCCTCGACCCTCTCCACCTCGGGTTGTGCGCGGCTCAGGGTCGGGTCGACAGGATGGCGGTGCGGCAGCAGCGATGATGGCCGCGTGAATTGATGACGCAGCGGTAAATCAAGACTGGACCGTTGGGCAATGATACACGGGGCGAGGGCCCTGAGCCAAACCTGCAAAGCACCTCCATTGAAGCAGAACTTGCCGGCGAACCCTGTCATGCATGCAGGTGCAGTTGGCTTTTGTGCTTCGCCTGCGGGTTGTGCACGAGCAGATGCGAGGGAGCAGATTACGTGTCATAATCGTTGGTTGGCGAAGCACATTGGCGGCCCTCGATCCTGTTCACGCATGTGCACGACATTGCTCTCAACAAACCACCAACGGTTTCGACCCTCGGCAAAGCTCACCGCGCGAACATGGCGATGTTTCTTTCTCACACACCTCGCTGAATGCCCTCGCCCTTGCAGGAAGAAGAAGCATTTTTGGGCGGCCGTCCGAAACCGGCAGCCCCCTTTGTTCCTTCTACCCGCTGCCCCCATGCTTCGCCATCGCCGGCCTTGGACTTCGCCGGCGGACCGCGTGCCGCACGCAACACCCCTGAGGGACAGCCAATCATGCGACAAGGGGCGCGGCACGAGCAACGGCACACCGCGCATGCGCCGTGCCGTGCATCCGAATTGCTGGTGCACCATGCCCTGAGCACTCTGATTACCGCACAGCACGGCAACGCGGCGGCTCGAGTCGACAAAGTTTGTTTTCCACGACGCGTCGGGCGCACGGCCGGCCGCGCGCGGCAGCGCCACGGGTGGAGAGGGACGATCACCGCGCAGTCAGAGCGCCGCGCTCGACCGGCGACCCTTTATAATCGGCGCGCGCCCGCCGCGTCTTGGTCGGCATCGAGCTCTCGAATCGACTCGGCTCACCCGCTCCTCCCACCGTCACCACCACCGCCACCACCACCACCACCACCACCACCACCATGATCTGGAACCCGCCCACCACGACGGTACGCTTCCACTCAACGCTCTCCACCCGACCAAGTCGCACCCAGTCGCGATCCGACGCGTCGATCTCCAACTGATCACAATCTTTTGCCGCTCGTTTACTCGTTTACTCAGGTCGACGCGACGCAGGTCCAGGGCCAGTACCAGTCGATCAACGCGACGGCCAGCGGCCACCACGGCGCCAGCGTCTCGGCGGTCCAGGCGCAGGGCCAGGCGCAGTCGGTGCACGCCTCGGGTGCGGGCAACGTTTCGGCCGGGCAGGTCCAGGGCCAGTACCAGTCGGTGCACGCGTCGGGCTCGGGCAATGTCTCGGCCGAGCAGGCGCAGGTCCAGGCGCAGAAGATTTCGGTTGCGACGGGCCACCACAACGCGACCGATGTGTCGCTCCTCCAGGCGCAGGCCAACCTGCAAAAGGCTCACGTCTCGACCTCGGGCCACCACGGCGCCGACGTCTCGCTCACGCAGGGCCAGATTGGCCTGCAGAAGGCGCACGTTGCGACGGCGGGCCACGCCCGCGCCACGGAGATCGACGTTGCCCAGTTCCAGGGCCAGATCCAGAAGGCCAACGTCTCGACGTCGGGCCACCATGGTGCCGACGTGTCGCTCACGCAGGGCCAAGCGCAGGTGCAGAAGGCCAACGTCTCGACGTCGGGCCACCACGGCGCCGACGTGTCGCTCACGCAGGGCCAAGCGCAGGTGCAGAAGGCCAACGTCTCGACGTCGGGCCACCACAACGCCGTCGACGCGTCGCAGGCGCAGTTCCAGACGCAGTCGATTGACGTCTCGTCGGCCGGTGGCTGCCACGCTGCTGGTGCCAAGGTGTCGGCTTCGCAGACGCAGTGCCAGTCGCAGTCGATTGACACGTCGGCTGGTGGCTGCCACGGCGGCGCCAACGTCTCGGCCTCGCAGACGCAGTACCAGTCGCAGTCGGGTTGATGCTTCGGCCGGCGGCCACGCTGCCGGCGCCAAGGTGTCGGCTGCTCAGTCGCAGTACCAGTCGCAGTCGGTCAATGCCGACCACGACGGCTCGTGGTACGCGACGGGCCAGATCAACAGCTGCAACGATGACGGCTCGTGGTACGCGACGAGCCATGTGGTCCACCACGGCGGCTGCCACGACGGCTCCGTCTGGGTTGGTGGCGACCATGGCGTCTGGATTGCCGGCGGCGGCAGCTCGGCGGGCGTGCACATGTCGCAGGCGCAGGCGCAGGCCCAGTCGCAGCACATTGACGTGTCGGCGGCCTCGATTGGCCACAGCATTGACGTGCTCGCGTCGCAGATCCAGACTCAGGCGCAGTCGGTTGGCATTTCGGCGCACCACGGCGCTGATGTGCTCGCGTCGCAGGCGCAGTTCCAGACGCAGTCGATCAACGCGTCGGGCAACGGCCACTCGGGTGCCGACGTGCTCGCGTCGCAGGCACAGTTCCAGACGCAGTCGATCAACGCGTCGGGCCACGGCCACGGTTCGGTCGATGTGTCGGCCGTCCAGGCGCAGGCGCAGTCGCAGCACATTGACGTCAACTCGGCGACGATTTGCCACCCGCCGACGCTCTGCTAAGCGAAGCGATGTGCTGGGTGATTTGTGAGACTTTTTGACATCCAACACCACGATGTAGCAACCGTGTTCCTATCCCGATCGAATTGTGATGCAGGCTTTGTATTCCCTAATAATCAATCAATTTCATTCTCCGTTTTGTTCTCATCCATTTGGAGTCTCCAGTCAGTGACACAGTCCGCACGACATTTTTGCTGTTGCAGCCGAAAATGCCCAAGTTCTTCCCATTCATCTGCTGCGCACGGTGATAAATACACGTCGGCCCTGCGCCCCAGCGCGGTCGGCAGCTTCGCTTCTGGAAACCGTGCCTTGGGCCCGGTCAATGGATGCGTTTAATTTGCACCATGCACCAAAAGCATTAAGGGCCTGTTCGGCACCCCGTCTCGGGTGTGTGTTGAGTGATTTCCCTTTGTTGAGGTACACGAAACATGTGTTCGCAAATCATCTTTTTTTCTGAAACGAAGTACCCTTCGCGTTCGGATCGCTCGTTTGCGAACTCAAGGTTTGGCCCCAAAATCGGGAAAACCGACCCTGAAGGTGATTTTCATTATCTCGTTACGTTTCACGGCCTCTCACCCACTTCTTCCACCACCTCCACCATAACCCCATCAACCCCCATGCTGCAGCAGTATTTGCACTCGAACGATGCGCGCGCACATTTTGAGCCGGCCTGGCGCGGTGGGAGGCCCAAGACGCATCGGTGGTGGCCGCACATCCCGCCCGACGTGTGGCCGCTCTGAACGCGAACCACCATTCTATCAAGCGGCGCTAGTATGAAAAGATGCGGAGCGGCCTAGGAAACAATTTGCTCTCGGTGGCAAGCATGCGCGATGTGTATTGAGGACACGGTAGCGGACACTCCGGACGCCGACCGCGCACCTGGCCAGGCCCATGTCGCGTGACCATCCACCAGCCGCGGGATAGAAATAGCAAAGCAAGTAGGCCGCCATTGAGAGCTATCGAAAGCGGGCCGCGCCGCGGGAATCAGTTGCAGGGTTGGTCGGCGGTGGTGGGGTCACGGTCCAAGGTCGCGGCGGTCGACAAGGCGCTTTGCGGTGCGCCGATGGGCGGGGACAGCGGGCGCGATCCGGGCATTTTCACCGCGCATGGTGCCGGCGAAAGCGGCGACAATGAGCGCGCGGAGCCTGCGCCATGTCACGCGCGCTGTTCTCGGAACGTCTCGTCGTGCGGTCGAGTGACGTCCTGGTTGCTGCCGCTGGATCGTGCAGCTGCAGCGCGTCAACGCAAGTCGCGCCTTGTCAAGGCGCTTGGCGGGTCGGGAATCATCAAAGGCGAGCGTGAGGGCGGCCCGAATGCCTCTTGCACGGACCGCCGACATCTGCGTCCGCCAGGGCCTCGTTACGGACGAAGTTGCAGCCTCGTTGTTGTCGGAGCTGCTGCGGCGCGGGTGCGTGCGTTGCTGTTACTTGCGGGCGCTCACTGCAAACTCGTTGACCTGTGGAAGTGAAACGAAACGAAGATGTGTGTTCGGATTGCGTGGCGAACAATTTTCCGTGGCGGTAAACTCAGGATTTTGTTAAAACGGCTTGCCTAATGCATGGTGGAGCAAGATCGGTTGTTCTTGCATTTGATGCGATTGCTGCAAGCAACACACCCTTTGTGGCAGCGCCGATGGCGGTCGTGAGGAACACCTTCGATCTGGTCATGGGCTTCCTTGATCTCGCAGCGGATTTCACAATGAGTGTATTTCCCTTCGCACCGACGACGATTCAACTCCTTGTGATGCCAACATCGGTGCTCACCTCCATGATCGCTGCGCTTGAGCTGACATGGATTTAGCTCCATGTACTGACGCGGGAGGAAAGACACCAAACGAAGCTCACGCTACTGATGTGGATACCAAACGAAAGATTTTGCACCCATGCCAGTCTTGATTCATGACTTGGACCAATTTTGGCGACATCCGCTACGTCCGACTCAAGTAGTAGCCGTGTCGTAGAAGGCAATCTCATCTTGGTATCTGGGAGCATTGGAAACAGTGGTCACATCAATGACAGGGAGGACACAAATCAATTCAATCATCAATCAACACCAAAATACAACTGTTCATACAAATCATCGGTTCGAATCAAATTCATGCGCAAAACACTGTAAGCGACTGGTGAAACTCAATTTTGAGAGCTCGAACGGCAGGGTGTGTGAGCTCTACCATCGCCAGACTCGAGGTTGCGATTCTGGCATTCGCAACGCGCTTGTGCCAGGCACTCATCTTGCTCGCGGCCACTTGCACGCCATGAGACCCGCTCAGGTCAGCGACCCACTGAGCTCGGAGCTTCTTCGTGGCGGCATGGATCATGGCATGTGCTTTGGCGTCAGGCACGTTGACGTGAGCAAAGGCAGCGGGTTTGGCATAAACGCTTGCAACGACGCCATTTACGACTAAAGTCCCTGATTTCGTTACGGGCGAGAAAACTCCGCGACCAATGACGTGGCGAACTGCTCGGACGCGACAGGGGCGACTGTCACCCATGATGAAGAGCATGCCTGACACGACATTGCCAGCGCGCCTAAACTGGGCCTTGCACGAGTCCGATGCGGCGACCAAGACGAAATGTTCATCAGTAAGGACGAGCGGTTCGGAGTCGTCGTCGAAATCGATCGCGACAAACATAGACTCGACGTGCGGATCGTAGTCGAAAAAATCGAGCACTGGCTCGAAATGGCGCACACCGGCTGAGCAAACCTCAACCATATCGCCAATGCAAACGTCACGGACGGGCACCATGGCGCCAGACATGAGCCGCAACAACGTTGGCCCGGAAAAACACCCCTTGGAGGGCGCCAGTTGCTGTTCCTCATCCGGTTCAACCAGGGATTTCGGAACCGTTAGAGACGAGGGGTCTTCGCCCTCAATGGGTGAAACAAGCTCTGCCGGCTTCACAGTCTCCATTCGCATCGTGACCTCCTTCCCCTGATTTGCCGTGTCCACTGCGCCGGCGCCCTTGGGCGCGTTGATGTTGCTTTGGCCTGTGACATTTTCTTGTTGACCCTTCACGCTTGTTTGGGCGTGAGACTCGAGAGATTTTGCTGCTTGCTCCACCCGCTCCAAATCCGGGCGTACTTGATCATGTTGCACCAACGACGTGGCGCTGTTGCGAGAGGACGCCTTCCATTCCTGTCAAAAAATGTTTTCGCGATGTAAGCACAGATCGCGGCATGTTCAAATGTTGGCGACAGTTCAACTGTACCTCGAAACGGTCCAATGGAGCCGACGTCAGCCTGCTGTCGGCAGCAGTCGGTACGCCTGCCTGCGCTGCACTGCTGGAGCGCTCCATGCGGCGGAAAGATAAATGAGGCGGCGTGATGCCGGCGTGGGGCACCGAATCCCGCTCGATCTAGAAAATGCACGGGGGGTACGTTCAGAATGATCAGGAAGAAACAAGAATCGGGAGCGGCAAAATCGCAACAGAAGCGGTCGAAAAGCTGAGAATCGTACCGAGGGCGCGAAATATGGAGGAAATGGTTGCGATGAATGCGTTTGGCCCATTCCAGCATGCCCAAACGGTCCAGGAGCGGGATTGGTCGCCATGGCTCCTGGATCCAGAACCGCCCCTGGCATCGGCGCTGGGAAAGGCTGCATGGGCACTGCCTGTTCCCCCTGACGTAGAGGTGCCGGGACCGGCATCGTGGCAAACATGGGTGCAGGTGCTGGGTGCAGTGGGACTGGAACGGGCATGACCAACCCTGGCAGAGGTGCAAGCGGCATTGCAAGGCCACCCCCTGGACCGACCCGCATCGGATCCGGCATGGCGACATTGATCTGCGGAGGCGGATGGGCATGGGCCAGGTGGGGATATCGATTGGGCGCTGCACGGGCGGGAACGGCGCAGCTTGACAAGGCAGCAGGTGTGCATTCTGTTGAGGGTTCCGCGCTGGCTGCGGAGGGAGTGCAGGTCGAAGCGGTACGTCCATTCCTGGCAGCGACGCCGGATACATGGCTGGCGGCAGCATGCTAGTATGTGTCAACTGAACCGCCGAGTCCGTTCTGGTCTGTTGGTCATGGGGCATAGACGTGAGTGAAGAAACGAAAGGCAAAGTATCGTCGAATCCAAGAAAAGAGGGTGTTGGACTAAACGAGCGTACCTTGCGGAGAGATGCCGCTTGCTGAGCTTTAACGCTCGATATGATCGGCCCCCAGCTTGGACACCATTCACCTGCCTCCAAATTTGTTCGGCAAAGCTCAGGGTGACCCAACAGGCCAAGGGTCGGGCAAACAATACCCGTAAACAGTGGACGCATGCGAAAGATCTTGATTCCAGCAGCGCTCGACGACTGCCCAGAGCGTGGGCGAGTAGCTAGCTGCCGTTGTTGGTGCAGGAGGCCGCTTGCCTTGTTGGATCGAGAACATGATGACGTTTGGCTCATGCTCATTGCTGAACGGGACTTTGCCTGCAATCACCTCGTACACGACCATGGCAAACGCAAAAACGTCGGGCTCAAACTGGTATTTCGCACCGTGCGCGTACCGCTCAGGCGCGATCCAGCGCACATTACCCGCAGATGAGCCAGGAGAGTACGCTGACGCACGAGCTCCAGCAGCGGCCAGAAGCCGTGCCATGCCAAAGTCGCATACTTTTGCGCGCCCCGAGTAATCAATCAGCACATTGTTGGCCTTGAGGTCGCCGTGGAAAATGCGCTTGCTATGCAGGTACGCCATGCCCTGCGCTGTCTCATGCAGCAGCCGTACATGTTCTTGCGGGCGGCCCACCGCGTACGACGACAAGTCACCATTTTCCATGAGCGGCATGACAAAGAACGGCGTCTCGCACGTCAACGATACGCCCAGCAACGGCAGAACGTGCGGGTGATGCAACGAGCTCCACATGAGCGCTTCCTGCGCAACGAGTTCACGGATCGACGAGTCTGCCGAATTTCCACTGCCCTCGAGTCTCAGCAACCGCTTGATGGCGACGCGCGTGCCAGTAGCGTTCCACGTTGCACGCACAACAAGGCCAAACCCGCCACGGCCAATCTTGCCATCAGGAGCGTCGGAAAAATCAAACGACGTGACACGCAAATGCTGAAGCGCGCGTTCAGCGTCTGAGCGCTGGGGTTGGACGCCAGATGTCACAGAAATGGAGACAGCAGCGTGCTTGTAGACACGACCCAAGAGGATTTGCGATTTTTCGCACTGTTCCTTGGCCTGCAAATCTTTGATCCGACTATCGAGTGCGGTGAGCGCTTCGAGCACGTCTTGGTGCTGAAGCTGCAGCTCTTTGTACAGCTTGCCGTGATGCATTTCAAGCAGTTGCTGCATTGACTCAAGTAGAAAGTCGTGGTCGCGCTCAGCGGCAGCCTTGAACTCGGCGGCAATCTCTGCTGGCGACAAATGCAGATTCAGCACAAGATTGATGTCGCTTGAAATCGCCGTGACAGTGTCCCCGGCCTTCTCAAGAGCCTGCTGATACTGGCTTGACGTAAGAATGCGTGTTATCAAGGTTGCGTTTTCGTTCTGCTTGGCCATGTCGACCACGCCCTCGAGCGTTTCAAGCAGCAACTTGGTTGCAGACACGACAGCGGGCGGAAGGTCCTTGTTGCCGGCATTTTGAGCTGCGGATTCGAGGGCCTCAAACAAGATGGTACAACGGCGAAGAAGCACATCTTCGACGCTTGGTTCTTTGCGAGGACGCGCGACGAGAGACGAGACGACAAGTTTTTCAAACACAGGAAAGAGCATCTTGATTGCCTTGATGCCATTGTCGAACGTGAAGGCGGTAGCGAGAGCAACGGCGACGGTCGCCATGGTGGCAGCTGGAGCAGCTGTAGGTTGGGAAGGTTCTTGCTATCAACAGCAATGGGACTCCGCGGCAATGGGCCTTGGGTAAGATAGCAGGGACGTGGTCGGAGGGAGGTCCAACTTTTATTTACCGCGGGCTGGGGGTCATGTTGAGTGGGTGTAGAGGCAACAGCAAGTTGCGCATCCATCGCGTTGAAGCGCGTTGGAGCGCCACACCTTGAAGTGACATGGAAGCTTGCCACCTCGCACCCGAAGCAGCTCAGCCCCGCTCCTCGAGCTCCAGCGAATCATCAAACGTATTGATGTTGACGCTGCGAGCGTTGCGAGCCGATGGTGTGAGCGGGGAGTACAGCGGACGTGGTATGCACGCATGCTGGCTTCGGAAGCATTGAGATTACAATCTGGCCCGCTTTGTTGTGATCGTGGGATGCCCTTCACAATAAAAACAGGATCATGTGAAGACGGTCGAAGCAAGAGATCAGATCACAGCAATTATGACGTCCGAGTGGATGGGATCGTTTTGATATCTCAAATGTACCAGCGCTGGCAGCAGGTTGGATGTATACTTGGCAGCTGAAGCTGAGCGTCATCTGGACAAGCAGCAGCCCTTGTGATAAGCCGTCCCGCACCTTTTGAGATCTGCGGGCGCGTGCAGCGAGGGAGACGAGTTGTTCCATGAATGCGTATACCACTGAGAGAACCTGCAATTCCTGAGCCTGTCCGTCAAGCAAAAGTATTCCAATCCTTCTTGTCATTCCTATTTCACTCCCCAACAAAGCTCGCCAGATGCGCATCTGCAGCGTCTCTGCACATCTTCGCCGCACGCTCCAACTGTCACAAACCCCCACTCGCGGAAACTTGTTTTGCATGCATGCGATTAACGCTCAGAACATGATACAGCACTTATTTTGCACGTGGCGGTATTCGTCCATGGAAACTGGTATTTACTCTTGTTCCACCACCGCCACGCGCCAAGATTGGTGTGAAGTAGTAACAAGTCAGACCGTAGCCTTCATGACAACACCCACGGCCGTTGATTGTCACCAAAAATCCGCTGCTGCCGGCCCTGGTTTGCTTTCCATCTCTGTGGAAGACGCGTTTCCACTCGATCATGGCCGCCATGGTTGGCGCACAAAATGGACGGTCAATGTCTTCACCGACTTTGAAGCATGGCGAGTAGAACATGATGATGATGATGAAGCGGGGACCTGGATGACAAGATTGTCAGCTTTCCTGGCAGCCAACCAATGGAGTGGGGTTGAATCGGAATCGTACAAGTTGTTTTGGATATCCACTAGCAAATATCGAACAAAATCCCGAACGGACCGTGTCTGGAGAGTGGGGAAGATGTCAAACTGCTCCCGATCATGGGATGCCTACAGGCCGACCAGGCAAGGAGGAGAGGGACGCGTTTGATCACAGTTGATCAAACAGGTTGGTCAACCGTCAATCCGCATCAATCCGCGTCAATCCGCCTTTGCCGCGTCGCATCTCGTCAGTATTTAAGGGAATCCAGTTTCAAATGCGTTGCAGGTGTGCATCCAGGGCGAGAGATGAGCTGACGCGGAATTATTTCTTGTTCGTTGTTTGAACCCGAGGCGATCAACATATTTTTGTTGAGCGTTTGGATGCTCTGACACGGATAAGTTTGTGACATGGAGGGTCACAAGGCCGTTCAGGGTTCGCGGTCAATGTCCATGGGCCTGAAGTCAACAAAACTGAAACAAGTTGCAGGTGGAGCATCACGCACAACCGCAAGATTGACAAACAAAAAAACCATGTTGAATCAATCAATCGCGCGGACATTCAAATCCACACGCCGCGATCCCAGCGGCCGAGCCTAGCCGGCTCCCTACTCGTCGTCGCTCTCCTCCTCTTCACTGTCCTCCTCCTCAGCCTCCTTGAGCCATGTGAGGAACGGCGCCGCGGCCTCGCGCACGAGCGTCGCCGTCTTCTTCTTGCCCGTGAACTTCTTGGTGATGCGCCCGCCCCAGGCCAAGATCACCTCGTCGTCAACCAACTCGAGTTCGTAGACGTTCTTGAGCATGATCGGCACCTTCTTGTAGGCCTCGGCCTCGGCAATCGACCGCTCGAGCCCGCCGAGGAAGTACTTTTGAGCGCGCGCGTTATCGGCGAGCAGCGGGCGGAACATAGCGGCGCGGCCTTGAGGTCCGGGACCATCGAGTCGACCTTGACAATGGCCTGGGCGAGCACGTGCACGGCCATGTGCACGGGCAGTCGCAGGTCCTTGATCTCGGCCTGCACGTCGGCGGCGGTGGCCTTGGGCTTGGCGAGCACGTACTGCGCAAGCTGGTCCAGCGGGTCGTCGGCGAAATCGTCCTCGTCGTCGTCCGAGTCGGCAGCCTTCTTGGCCTTTTTCTTGCCCTTCTTCTTGTCGTCGAGCTTGAGGTTGTCGAGCCCCTGCAACAGCTCGGCTTGGCGCGCGCGCTGCGCCTCCTCGGACATGTCGACCGACCAGTCGTCGTCCTTGGACTTGGCCGCCGCCAGCGTCTTGGCGTCCTCCATGATCTGCTTGTGCAGCTCGTCGCCCGACCCGGCCTCGTCGCCCGAGTCGGCGGGCGTCTGGTCCTTGGACATCTTGCCCTTCTTCCCGCCCTTCTTCCCGCCCTTCTTGCCACCCGAGATCGCGCCCGGCGGCGGGTGGTTGAGAATGAAGTTGGTGAGCTTGTGCCGCATATCGACGGCCGTGTCCTTGCCGCAGGCAATGCAGTGCCGCTCAATCATGCCGTTGATGATCTTCAAGTCGGTTTCTGGGTTCCCGCAGGCGCCGCACAGAACAAACTTTTCGATAAAGCCCGTGAGCAGTTCTTGCAGACGCGCAGCGTCGTGCGCGCCGTTGACAATATAACGGTCGTTCTTGGGCTCGTGCTTGGTCTGCGCACCGAGTTCCGTGCCAAAGTACTTGCACGGGTACATGGGCGGGCGGTTCAACGCCTTGGCCACCTCGTTCATGTTGGGCACGACCGTCTTGATCCCATTGC
Organism: Allomyces macrogynus ATCC 38327; assembly: GCA_000151295.1. Taxonomy (NCBI): domain Eukaryota; kingdom Fungi; phylum Blastocladiomycota; class Blastocladiomycetes; order Blastocladiales; family Blastocladiaceae; genus Allomyces; species Allomyces macrogynus. The sequence continues at coordinate 573,549 of GG745357.1, read as the reverse complement.
CCTTGCCCTCGATCTTGGACTGGACCGCTATTGGTGGACAGGAACGGAGGTCAGTCGATGCTCATTTGAAGAGGTGTCGTCGCGTCACGTCGCGCGTCGACGACGACGCGTCGCGCACCGCAATAATAACCGACAATGACATACGCGGCATCTTGTACCGGTAAAACAAGTCATCCTTGTCACCGCCAATGTTGAGGAGCGACATGGTGGAAGCGTTGATGCGGGTTGGTGGTGCGTGATCAAGCGACAGGTCGTTTATTCGACGGTCGACGGGTGCGCCGGGGTCGGTGCGCGGGGCGGGTAAGAAGAGAATGCGGGGAGTGCCGGATCAGCATCCACGGTGGCAGCGTCCGACGTGGGTTGCGGCGGGTCGTGGGGGGATGTCGTTGACGGGCGCGGGCGGTGGCTGGCAGCGAGCACAGGAGCGAGCGCGGCGTGTTGACCATGTCACATGCCGTCACGACCCCGACTGCCACGCGTCTGCCCGCACGACAACGACGGCTGTTGCGGTTTGCTGCCCGGAAAATTGACCATTTGTCCAGCAAATCGACACCCGGCACCCCGACTCGCTGCAATCCACCGAGATCCACGCTCAAATTGAAATGTCGGTCTCAATGTGCAATGTGCGCGCGGCAGCGCTCATTCCCGCTCATCATGGCCGCCTGCGACGGTCAGCACCGGTCGCCTGACCATTCCACGTTCCAATTTGACATGAGAGTGTCCCGGAGTGGGTGCTTGCCGCGCACCGTTTTGATACGACACTCTCCATTCTTTCACCTGACAAAGAGCTGCGGTAGATGGTCGACCTGTGCCATGGTCTTCGATCAAACGTGTAGCAGCTGTCGCTAGCCACGGGACCCGACGCCGCTCGCGAGCGACGATCCCTAGCATTCAGACGCAGCACTCGGCCTTCGGTGCCAGCTGCATAGAGCTAGACGATGGGATGCATGTATTAGTCTTTTTTTGAAGTAGTTTATTTTTAACTAGACTGTATTCGTAAGCGATACACGAACGTACTGCCTGACTGTTCGGTGC
>GG745357.1:530688-548801 GCA_000151295.1 Allomyces macrogynus ATCC 38327 | reverse complement strand
CTCATCGACGGGGCCAGTCGGGACGACGACGCGGCCAGGCCCGAACGTGAATGGCGAAGCCAACGTGTGCGGCGACATGGGTGGGGCCCCGGTCCCTGGGTGGAGCCAAAGGGCCAAAGAAGGCAAGACGTGCCGGCGCTATGCGGAGCGGGACTGGTGGCGGTGCATGAGGGTGAGGGGGTGGCGAACCGGTGATTTGCTCGAGACTCTCGCTGATGCCGCGCACGGCGGCCGCTATTCGGGCTGATGATCGTGCGGGTAACTTGTGCGGCGGCACGCCATAGTCATGGCTGCTCGTAACGGGGTCGTACTTGGTTTCGGCAGTGACGCCGCCGGACCCAGCGCGCAGTGCGTCGAGCGATGCGGAGCGGCATTTCATAGTCGGTCGGTAAGCGATTGGAAACTGGGTCGTTGGACGGGGGGTTGCTTGCAAATTCGATCCGGCACGGGCGGCAGGGACGGACGGGCGGGGCAAGGGAAGACGCACGAGCAGCCAAGCGACGGAACAGGACTTGATCAGGGGACGACGGGCTCGATCAGGGTTCCGTGCCGCGGCTTTATAGCATTTCGTGGGTCGAGAAGGGGTTGACCCCCACGTCGCTGGGGTTGCCGGGTTCCTGCTGGATGGTATCGGTGCGAAGGAGGAACGCGGGGGCATCTCATTCCCGCTTTTATGCTGGTTTGCGATGTCCATGCTCGTCGTTCAGCTTCATGACCGTCTTTCTGCTCTTTGTCGTCAACTTTGTCCAGCGCTACGACGGAAGCGTTCGCGGGCGGAGGCGGAGGTCCTCTTCGCTTTCTCGTTCATCGCCATCTACGCTGTCGCGGCGGCTGCATCACCCCTGCGAGCGGTCACGATCGGTTCTCGGCCAAGCTAGCGCGGTAGCTTGCCGCACGAACGGGAAGAGACGGCATGCGCTGGCATGTATGCATGGCGCGCGGACGACGCGACATGAGCCTTCGCGTCAAGGAGAGACGCTCGTGGGAGACGTGCGGGTGGGCGACGGTCGCCGCGAGCTGGGCGAAGTGATGTGAGCGACCTGGCGGAACAGGAGACGACGAGGCGGCCAGGCGCGGTCACGTTCAGCACTTGCTGTGCACGTGCGAGGGCGCTCTTGTGCTCTTCAGGGCTGCGCTGACTCACGCAACTCCTTGCTGCAAACTGCTAACGTCCTGCACGAAGACCCAGTCTGCTCCGCTTCTTGCTGCACAAAGCCCATCCATTTCCGCAACGACGACCATCGACGATACGGCCTCGTCTCTTGTTGCACGCTGCTGCAACCACCCGCCATGGCCATCGCCGCGCCGCCGGCGGCACCGACAATGACGACCACACCCGGCGCAGCAACACGACCCCCAACCCCGCCGCACCCGCCAACCCCGCCATCTTCCCGCTCCATTGCGTCCCCACCATCGCTCGCCGCGCGCGTCGAGGCCACGTTCGACTCTATCGCGCGCCGCGTCCCCTACGTCGCCGTGACCGTCCTCATCGGGTGGCCGCTCTACGCGGTCGCCTACGCGCTGCGTCCGCTATCCATTGAGGTCGTCGGCACCGCCGGGCACACGGCCGAAACGACCATCGCCGCGATTCTCGCAGCGCTCGCCATGTTCGCGTACTACCGCGTGGTCATGACGGATCCGGGTTCGCCGCCAGGCGTACAGCCGCCCGGTGCGCTGGGCAGGAGTGTGAGCGCGAGCGATGTGGTACTGCACGATATGGCCGCTTCCCCAGCGTCGTCGTCGGGCGACGACGGTGGTCGTGCCGACGCCGATGCCGGGCACTGGCCGCACTGGATGACGGGGACGCGGCTGACCGAGTGCCTCTGGTAGCCATCGACAATGTGGTGCATTCTTGGCTCCTCACATTCGTGCGGGGATGGGAGTTTACTGGATGTCTGAGGGTGCTGACTCGTTGGTTCCTTTTTTTCTGGAGCCCGAGTGGTTTCTTAGCCCATTACAAGTAAGTGGTCGTGTTTGGTCAATCCGGTGCCGGACGTTTTCGCTGATCAATTTTTGGTTTGGTCCAGTCAAGGGGAATGGCGAGCGACGATATTGTCGAAAGTGCCAAGTCTACAAACCCGACCGCACGCATCATTGTACGGATCGTCGTGCTCGGCGTCGTTTTTTCGTGGTCCTTGTGCGCTTACCTTGTTTTGTTTCGCGAGCATCAGGTAGAACGTGCAGGAAATGCGTCTTGAAGATGGACCAGTACGCTGCGCTCTTCCTTCTCTCCCTCAACTCCCGCTCACCACCACGACCCTGGCCATCTTGTCCCCAACTAGCCACTGCGTACGGCCTCCTCTACTCCTCGGACCCATCCCGCCTTCCCTTGTTCTCATCGCTCTCCACCCTCTCCACCAGCCGTGGATCAACAACTGCGTCGGGTTCTACAACTACAAGCACTTTCTGCTCTTTGTCTTCTACACGGCGCTCTACTCCCTCACGATCCTGATCTGCACGGCGCCGCTGTGCTTACCCGCGCTCCAAATGAGCACCGACGACGAGTACGCGGCCGCCGCACAAGTCTTGTCGGTCACACTGGTCGCGACATTGTTTGGGTTGATTCTCGTTGGCTTTTTTGCGTTTCATGCCAGGTACGGCCCACCGCGTACGGTCTGATTCGTGCGAGCTGGATATTCACGAAATGATTGGAGTGTAGTTTGGTCCTGCGCAACATGACGACCATCGAGAACATGGAAGAGCAGCGGTACGCGGTCGCCAACGCGGCCGACCCGAATGCGCGTCGCGTGAACCCGTTTGATCTGGGTTGGCGCGCGAATTCGGTCCAAGTGCTCGGGAACAGGGTCGCGCTGTGGTGGGTGCCGGTCACGTCGCCCGTTGGGTGCGTTTGTGCGGTTTGGATTCTTGACGTCGTTTTTGGGTGTAGACTGACGCGATGGATGGGTGGCGTAGTGATGGTCTGTCGTTCCCGATCAACCACAAGATGTTTGCGGCATAGCGAAGGGAGGTGGCGATGGGCGAGCCCGACGTCCAGGTAGGAGGAGGGAGGGGATCGGTGCGCATATTGAATCTAGATGTCCCAATTTTGCGTGTTTGGTGGACAGTCCGAGTGGGTGGAGACTGGTGAGGGGGGACGTATCGAAGTGTGGCTACGATGGCAGCGCTTGCTGCGTTGGATCTTGCTCGCCTTGATCTTTTTAGGATGGCAGCTTGGCTTTCGTTCAAAATAACGCACGAAACAGGACGAAAAATCGACTTTCCTCAACCCCGCCAGCACCGACCCCACCACCACAATCCGCGCCGCCACCGGCCATGGACCCAGACACCAACTCCGCCGACGGCCCGGCGCACTGGTCAGGCCTCCCTCCCGCGTCCGCCCCCGCGTCGCGCGCCGGCACCACCAAGTCCGCCACTACGCTCCGCGGTGAAGAGCACGTGCGCGTCGTCGTGCGCGTCCGCCCGCTGGCGGCGCGCGAAGCGCAAGACGTGCGCGGCCTGGTGGTCCTGGACATGCAGACGGTACAATTGATGGACGGCAAGGTCATGACCTACGACCGGGTCTATGGCGAGTCGACGACCCAGGCGGACCTGTTTGAGGATTCGGGCGTGATGGCGCTCGTGAACCGCGCGATCGCGGGGTATTCGGCGACGGTGTTTGCGTTTGGGTAGACGGGGTCGGGTACGTTGCACGTCGCGCGGCGTTGAAAATGGTGTGGTGCTGATTTTGGGTGGGTGGTAGGCAAAACATACACCATGACGGGCCCAGACGCCGCGACCCCCACTGGCGCTGGCGTCATTCCGCGCGCGTTGCGGCACCTCTTCGAACTGATCGCGCTAGCGCCACCGGAATTCAAGTACACGGTCCGTGCCGGGTACCTGGAAATCTCCAACGAGCAGGTACAGGACCTGTTGAACCCGTCGGGCGCGGCCCTGCCCGTCCGGTGGCGGCGCGAGCGCGGGTTTAACGTCGAGAACCTGTTTGTCGTCGAGTGCGAGGTGCTCGACGATTGCCTTGCGGTGCTCGAAGAAGGGTTGCGCAATCGGACGACGGCGGCGAATGCATTGAATGAACGGTCGCCGCGGTCGCATAGCGTCTTGACGGTGTATATCGAGTCGGAGGAGGTGGCGGGTGCCGAGGGAGGGGAGGGGCCGCCAACGCAGCGGTTTGGCACGATTTCGTTTGTGGATTTGGCGGGCGCGTTTGCGTTTCGAGATTGTGGGAGAGCGGGGTCCCAAGTAACTGACGGAGCGAAGGTAGCGAGCGGGTCAAGGAGTCCAAGGCCACGGGCGAGATGCTCAAGGAGTCGTCGAATAATAACCAGAGTTTGCTCGTGCTCGGTACGTTCATTGGTGGCAGACTCTGTCCGTTCGAGCGGAGCTGACTCGCTCTTGCGCGGTTGCTGACGGCGGCCATGTTTTGGCAGGCGCGCGACGTTCCGCGGATCGCGGACGAGATTGGCGAGTGGGTCGAGAACGTCGCGCAGACGGGGCGGTTGCCGGCCGCGGAGACTGGAGGACAGGGTGGAGAGGGTTGATCTGGACGTGGGGAAGGTGTTTTTGTTGCTGGGCAATGTCGGGTTGGGTGTGATGTGTTGGATGATGTTGGATGCAAGTGGTTGTCATTTTCAACTCAAAAAAGTGTGGCAGACACATCAAACCGATCCACACTTCCAACAGATCAACATCCGCTGCAGATTCCATTTTGCATCAACAAGCGGAACAAGCGCAATCCACACTTTGCGCTATGTATCCGCACGACCAGCTGTAAGCGATCCTCCTGCTCCTGTCGCATCAGCCACGACCATGAACGGCCCAAGCCCGTAGCAGCCGCACTCAAGCAGCAAGAGCCGGAGCCGGACGCTGTAACCGTCTCAAATCTATCAGCTCCCGGCACAACGATCGATTCCTAAATCGAAAGGCTTCAGGAACAGCCGCAAGTACCAGTTCAACCAAGCACGACCAAGGCCGACGAGATCTGGTCCGCAAATCCTGATTGTCACCGTGGCTCCGATGAGACCATTTCAGCGCCCGTTCCGTCAACACCGCCCGCTGCGTCTTCATCACTCCCAGCCGGCATCCGCCCATTCACGCCGCAACCTCCCCCCGTCGCCGGCACCGTATTCCCGCTGCGCACCGTGACGTCCGCCATCGAGAGGCACCATCTTGTCTTCCGCAAGCCCACCCGGCCGCCGGATTGGCCCGACATGGAACGCACGCTCGACATTCTTTACCACGAAGACAGCCTGATTGTCGTGCACAAGCCGCCGAGTTTTTTGATTGACGCCGACGAAGTGGTCGGTGCAAGAGTACTTGCAACGCGCGTTCCCACAGTACCCGCTCGTGCACTTGGTGCACCAGCTCGACTATGCGACGTCGGGTGTGTATGTTCTCGGGTTGAATTCGCGCGCGGCGGGGAGAGTGTGTAAGATGTTTGCGAAACGGATGGTGCGGAAGGAGTATGTCGCGGTGGTGCGCTGGTGGATGGAGAAGGATAAGTACGTTTGTGAGCTTTTTGGACGCGCAGTTGCCGTTGGATCATGAGCTAACTGCGGTGTTGATCAAATCCAGGTACGAGGTCACCGGTTTCATTGGAACCGAACCCGGCAACCCGCTGCGCATGTACATTGCGCCTGACGAGACCAAGAGCAAGGTCCATCCATTTTCCACCCGCATCCTTTCCCTCGCCATTTCCTGAAACTCACCTCCTCCATCATCCAGTTCGCCGACACGATCGTGACCGTGCGCCGTCGGGGATACCTCCTCCCGACCCCCTTTCCCGACGCTACGCACCTCTCCCCCTCGCCCACCGATCCCCTCCCCGTAACCCTCGTGCACCTCCACCTTAAGACCGGCCGTCGGCACCAACTGCGCATCCACCTCGCCTCCTTGGGCCACCCGATCATCGGTGACCTGACCTACCAGCCGCACCCCCCACTCGGCAGTCCTTCCCACCGTCCGAACCGACCCACGCGGCGTACACGCGCGAACGAATGCACTTGCACGCGCGGTACATTCCCTCCCACTCCACTCGGCGCGGACGCGCGAGGCGCGTGTCTGGCCGTTTGATTCGGCGGCGAAAGTGGAGCTAGAGTTTGCCCCGTGGGTCGTGTGTTTGTGTGAGAAGCGGAGCGCCGGGTGCATGTGTTCGGAGCGCAAAGGGGTGTGGGACGTGAATGTGAAACGGTGGGAGGCGGTGCGAGTGGAGGTGGTGAAGAGAGCGGTCGAGGAGGAGCGGAAAGAAAGGGGGAAGCGCGCGGCGAGGATGGCGAAGCGGGAGGCGGCGAAGCGGGAGCGTGCGGAGGAGGGGGAAGCGGAGCGGGTCGAATGATGGGGCGGCAACTGAACACTTCGAGGGACCTGGCGAAATAGAAGGCGGTTGTGTGATTGACGCGCGCTTGAGATTGGGAAGACCGTCTTGCTCATGGGTTCTATCGAGAGAACACTTGCAGGCACTCTCAACACCCGATCTTACACAAAGAAGAGGTGGATTATTCCGACCGCGCCACTGAAGAATACGGCTCTCACAAATTTGTTGAAGAGCGATTGGCCAGGAGCGCGGCTGGCGCGTCCGGTCTCTTTTTGCGAGACAGACGGCCCTCGTCCCCTGCTCTCGTCGTCTGTTACATTCCAGCCAAAACAATGGAATCTTCCTTGCCCACGCATTGTGCCGTCCATACGGTACCCACCGCCTGGTGGCCCGCTGGCCGCCAATTTAGCGGGTCTTCGCGTCCATGAGGCCGACAGCCTTCATTCTTCAACACAGGTTCTCATCGCCATGGTCAGGCTGCACGACGTCTGAATTCCCGGTCGCGTCGTTTTCGCCCACAGGTAGCGCTCCGATTTGCAGGTCTCTGCTATGCCCACGAGTTGCACCAGCCTCAAGACCTAGCCCCAATGCTGCCGCATCGTCGTGGCGGGCACCACCACGTGTCGCTTGTTGTTGCATCAATGTCGCCGCTTTCACTACAGATCCGGCAAAGCAACCAGAGCCGCGCTGGTAGTTCTCGTAGCGCTTTTGCTCTCGGGGGAGCTCCTCCGCAATTTTCTCCCAGACAAATTCCAAGATCTTGACCAGGTCCTGCTGCTGCTGCTGCTGCTGCTGCTCCGGCTTGCAGGTCTCCATTTCCTTGATCTGTTTCTGCAGCGTCTGGCGCTCATCGGCCTTTTGAATGGCCCCCTCGAGTTGGCGTTCGGCTTCCTTGCGCTGGCGTTTCAAGTCATCCAGGAGCCGCTTGAAAGTCTCGCGCTGCTGTTCCATGGCCTCCTCGTGCATCTTGTGCATTTTTTCGCGCTCCTTGGCGTTCTCAGCAATCATTTTGTCAACAACTGCCATGAGCCGAGACTCCTGCTCATCAAAACCGGTGGCTGAGATGGCAGACACATCGTTGGGCTGCATCGTAATGGACGGGATACCGTTGATGAATTCGAGGACGCTCTTCATGGCTACGTCGGGGAGAATGTAGTCCTCAGCATCACGTGCGTCATCGACCTCAAGCGCGAGGAAGATGTCCTTGGTCGAGTAGGGGCCTAGTGATTGGTTGCATCAAATTTTTCCAAGGAACCCTTTTCGTCAGCTGAAAGTGCACAAAAAGCGCCTGCAAAGTGGTAACGGCTCCAACAGCAACTGCAACCGCGATTGCCGTGGTGGCGGTTAAAGGCAGCAGATGCAAAACAATGATTCACGAGGCTGATCATACCAGAGTTCAAACTGCACACAAATTCGTTGCAAAAATCGGCGTCGTTCAGAATAAGCGAGTGAAGCCGCTTGGACAGCTTGTTGACAATTATACCATACGGCACGTCTTTCTTGTGGATAGCATTGAGGACAATGGTCATTATTGCCAAATCGGTCGAAAGTAAACGCCCAGCATTGGTCGTGACTACAAAAATGAGTCGGTAGTGGCCCTTTTCGTGCTGCAAAGCCTCGGTAATCAGTGCCGCAGCGCGAGTCCAGTGTGTAATGTTGGAGAGACCAGGAGTGTCAATCCACGTCACGCCATCAATTGGAAAGCGGAGCAGAGTATTGTGCTGGATGCCTGCACCAGCATTGACACCAGCCTTGGTCACACATTCCCGAGCGACTGCATTGATGTGCGTCGACTTCCCACTTCCAGGCTGAAGAGGAGAGAAAGCAGGCGCAGAAAATATGAGGGGAGGTCATATCAGGTGGTCAGGGGCGAGGGAAAGGTAGCAAAGCCAGTCAGTTTGCATGTTCAAGGGCTGATCTTCGTTTTGTTGCTTCAAATTAAGTGGATATTCGAAAAACGCACGTTTCCAATCAAAACGTTGACAAAGGGGAGATTAGCAGCTCCACCACCAGAAACACAATCATCGAGGGGCTCGAGTTGCGCAACAGGCGTGTCACAAATGAGGTCAGCAACCTCAGCAAATGCTGTGGGCGACGATTGGTTCTTGGATTCCGCAAGATCGGGCACCAGCGGGCAAAATGCGATGTCCTTGGGGTGGCAGGTGTCTGTTCATGTTGTCCAGGGCAAAATGCACCAGTTTGGATTGGCACATGTGTGGTCAGGTCAGAATGAGTGGTGACGATAACAGATAGTAGGGGCGAGAGCGGAAGCAAGAAAACAGATTCCAAAACACGAACCCGTCTTGATCGTGCCCATGACTTGCTGACGCAGCGCAGAGCGATCAGCATCATCAGGTACCTTGTTCACAACAACGCCAAACTCAACCGCGGCATTTTGAAACGCGCTCACAACGACGTGAGTCAGGGAAATGTCGCTCTCACGCAGCTTCTTCGTTTCCTTGTCGACGCACACGACAAAAATGACCTTGGCGCCATGCGGCTTGCGCAGATTGTCACACACAATGTGAGCAGCATGGGCACGCTTCATCGGGCCTGAGATCCCCGAGGACACGACATACTCGACGCCCTTGGCGACAAACACGTTGAGCCCGTCAAAGCGATCAGAGCCACTTGCAGGGGCAGAGAGCTCTGTGGCATCGACGCCGTCAACGTGCGAGTTGATAATGGTCGATGTGCCAACACCAGCACTCCCAATGACAATGACGGTCTCCTTGGGGTCTTGGTGCAAGGAAGTGGTGGTCATGGCGGCAGCAGACGTTGGGTACAAGAGAAATGGCGGTCAGCGTTGCGAAGTTTACTTCTTTTCGGTTGAGGTTGATAGCGGAGAGATGCAGGGCCTGGGCGGGGTACGGTTGTTTCTGCGTCAGTTGGCTGAAGCTGTTGATTCGGCGCCTCAGTGGTCTGCCAACCCAGCTCAGTTTTTGCGGACTGAGCTGGGAGGATAGCGAACTAATGAGCCCATGACTGTCAGCTGATCCGGCCAGCACACAGGGCGCGCCATCCAACACAACTTCGCGCGCGCGACTCGCCGGACCCCAACTAGTACTGCCCGGGTTCCAGTCGGTCGCGTGCAATGACCTGGCGGGTCGCGCGCCGCGCTCGTGCAGCATCAGGGCGAGTTTTGCGCGATCATGCTCGAACCGCTGCAGGGCGAGGGCGGGGTGTGGCCGGTCGACGAGTCATTGTTACAAGGATTGCGCTCGCTCGCGGACGAGCACGGGTGTATCCTCATTTTTGACGAGATTCAGTGCGGTCTGTCGCCACGGGTGTATCCTCATGTTTGACGAGATTCAGTGCGGTCTGTCGCGGACGGGCCGGAAGTGGGCGCATCATTGGTCCAAGGTCACGCCGGATATCTTGACGGCGGCCAAGCCGCTTGGGAACGGTACGTTGTTGTTGTTCACTCGACTCTCCTCCGTTCGAACTGTCGCTCACGCCCATCGTTCCTCAGGTGTCCCCATCGGCACCGTCATGGTCAATACGACCGTCTTGACATCGCTCGCGCCAGCCTCGCATGGCACGGTGCCGCGTTGGGTCGCACGTGCTCGACCGGCTCACGGCGCCTCCCTCCTCGCGCACGTGGCCCACATGGAGTCGCCCGTGCGCGACCGGCTCGCGGGTATGCAAAAGACGGCGCCCAAGGCCGTGACGGGGTCCCGCGGGCGTGGGCTTATTTGGGGGCTCGAGCTGAACAAGAGCATCCCGGACGCGGGCAAGAACGTGGTCGCGGCTGCGCGCAAGAACGGGGTGCTTGTGTGCACGGCGGGCAAGGACGGGAACGTGGTGCGTATTGTGCCGCCGCTTACGATCGTGGAGAATTTGTTGCACAAGGGGCTGGATGCGATTGAAACGGCTGTCAAGGCCCTGGTTGAATGAAATGGGGTTAGAAGAAACAGTCACTGCCCTCGTCAGCTGCATTTCACATGCAAGCACGATCATGATGCGCCCTTGTTTGCGAAATCACTTCAAATTCGAAACAATCCACTCTTCCACTTGGCTGAATCTGGATCACGCTTGATTGATCGAGACAAATCAATCGCGATTGGGTGTCGTCGGACTGTCATTGTCCGCTCAGAGCCCCGGAAATGTTCTGTTCATCGAAATAGGTGTGCAAGAGCAAATCGCCGGCTATGTATTCGTGACCCGTCGTTGTACTGTGTACTGCAGCTTTATTGCTGTTCGCGTGAGTCGAGTGTTGGGCTCTTGCTTGCGCTCCGATTGTCGGAATTTCGGCTGTTTTTGTGAATTTCGGCTGTTTTTGTGAATGTCGGGCCAGGTTTTTCCACAAAATAGAAGCAAACTCAATTCACACGAACGAAGACTGACCAGCTCAGCGCGTTCGAAGATGAAGTTGAAAGAGTGTGGAAATCAAAAGAAAATGTGTAATTGGTGAAATCGACTCGAATTTTTGCTATTTCCAAAAGGTACTGGGCGTTTACAGTGCCCGTCTCCTGTCATTCGACTTGACTTGCCAGATCAAACGGGCCTTGGACATGTTGAATCGTGTGGGGAAAAAGAAAATAGCCCTTTCGGCCTTGGTGAACTGAAGAAACTTATGAACCTACGGGCCACAAAATATTTGAGAAGTGAAGGTCCAACATGACTGGAGGAAGCCATTGAATCGAGTACATACGAGAAACGATAATTTGTGTGCCTCGGCGCGGGACGCTTCGGCATCGAGACTCTTTTGGAGGTGCTGCAGTTCCTGTTCGAGGGTATGCACTTTGTCCTCACGCTCCTTGATGCGCTTCTCCCGCTGTCCAAGGTCGTCCTTGATGCACTTCTCCCGATGGTCGAGGTTCAATTCGCGAATTCCGAGCTCTTCTTCCTTATTCGCCAGCTGGTCCGTCCGTTCACGAATCTCTTCGATCATCATCTTGACCATGTCATCCTCGCCCTAGGTATGTGAAACGGTGGGGACGAATGGCAAGGGGCAATTTGGGGTCAGCACAGATGAGACAAAATGACGGGTCCAAGGACAATACAGTGGCAGGAAGATGCTTACACTAGCCGTGGACTGCATGATATCTAGCTGCGAGCTGGTTCTGGCGCTGACAGTCTCATTGTGACCGAAACGGCCACTGCTGCTGCTGGTGCCATGGTGCAAATTCTCGCCATCCTGCACTTGGGCTGCCGGGCCGATTCCAGGCTGATGATCAGTATAAGCAATTCTGGTGGGGGGAACTGGCCGCATCGCTCCCAACTGCAGAAGAAGCGTTGACCACGGAACGTTGCTGCAGCTGGTTTGCAGCAGCAACGCCATATTGACCATCCTGTGCCACCAAGGGAGACTCCATGGGAGTGGGATACGTCAGTGGATTATGCGCAGCAGGTTCGGCTTGCAGTGGAGCGGCGATCGTGGCGCCGCCAGTTTTGGGCACCAGGAGTGGGACCTTGTTGAAGAAAGTGAAGAGTTGATCCCAAACGTCAACAGGAAGGAGCGCCAACTCGGCATCTCTCGCGTCGGCAATCTCTGGCACAATGCAAATGGGTGTGTCATCCGCTGTCATGCCATCAACGCGATCACGCGCAAGGTTAGTTTGGCCACTCAAAGAGAGGAGAACAACAAGAGAAGAGGGAAATGTGCCTACCGATTGAGCATTACCAAGCTCGCCCAGGTACAGGGCTGGGTCAGCCTTGATCATGGCCATGGTCTTGCTCGTCGCCTTGTTGAAAACGATGCCAATTTGTGCATTGGCAATGACTCAGTGCTGCCTACCCAGGACTCTGTGCCATCCCCCACACCATGCTGCTGCGGCAGGTGTGGTTGGTATGAGTTTCAGCAAAATCTTCTTGATCTGTGAAGAAGAACATGAATGCGCTCGTCGTGCTGAGTTTGAATGCGCTCGTCGTGCTGAGTTTGAGGATCAGCGCCTTCTTGACGACAAGCGCTGCTGTGAGGAGGAAGACTGCTGCTGCCAGGAGCATGCAGACGCCCTTGCAGCACGCGAGGAGGAGCGGAGGCAGGAGGATGAGCAGGAGAGACGGTGTGAGGAGGAGCGTGCGTGGGCCAATTGGATGACGATGATGCTTGCAATGGTGCTGGTGGGAAGCGTCATTGTGATGGCCACAACTCTGATTCTGACTGATGTAGCTGCTGCAAAGCGCCATCGCAACCCCCGTGGTTCAGATGAGGACCTTTGATGTTTATTTCAGTTGTTCCCCCCTTTTCGTGGGTGTTTTTCTTCTTTTCTTTCATCGCCTGTTGTGCCGTTTTTTGGTTGGTGTCTGTCTTAGAAAATGAATCCAGTTTTTCTGACGCCTGCTCGTTAGCTTCGTCTAAGCACTTTTTCCTTGCACTATATCGCCAAAAGACCTTCAAGAACAGAGAGAGCATATCTCATCGCCCTTTGGGTGGATGGAAAGTTTGCACCAAGAAGCACTGTGTCAGCGCATGCTTGCCACCACACCATCACCAGCTTGTGACGCCCTTGGGGTCTATTCCGCGTCTGTAACAGCCATATATGCACTGGCGACAAGCGCTGCGCACGAACCTCCCTCCACCGTCGCGCTCAACTCGCTGCACCACACTTTGCGCCACTGGCAATTCGCGAATTAACTGCAAACTCGCAGTGACTGTGCCAACCCTCCCCACTCGGAAACCCGCAGCAAGACGACCTGCGCCAAACCCGCCACGACCGCCAGCATCATCTTGGACCAGCTAGTCACCCTGAGTTGGATGGCCGATGACGACATGCTCGACTTCAAGAAACTCGACAAGCTTGAGGAAGCAGAGTCGGCAAGCGACGCCGTTTACCGCGAGAAGCACCATGTCATGGTCAAACTCGTCGAGGTGCTTGCGCTGATGCGTGAGCGTCATGCGACGCAATTGCCGTTCGCCCACACGGCCAATTGCGTGCCGCCCTTTGAGCGTGCATTTGCACGACCAACTGTTTGTGGTTCACCATGCCTGATAGCATCTCCAAGACTCGGCTTGGCAGCGCGTTTACGACCGGGCCAACGATAAGGAAATGATGGTGTTCCTCGGCATCATGCGCGACGACTTCAAGTACTAATTTGAATATTTCGACATACTTCGGTTGGCAACCCGAACCTGCTTGGCGGCCGTCCGCCATGCTTTTGTAACAAGCAGGCTGCGCTTGCTCTGGTGTTGCAGATGTCTTGGACCACCGTGCCCCCAAATTTCGCTTGATCTCATTTTCGGCGCGTCAGTTGCAACAGTTTCGCGTGTGACGTCGGACGCTGAGTCTGTGTTGCTCATGGCTCTGCGTGAGATTCCAGAGGCGTGGATTTGCTGGCTGACAAAGCAGTAGCAACACGAGTTAATGTCTTTGTGTGCTGCACGTGAGTCATTGCTGCAAAAAATTTGGGGGTTCCTTGACGGTATGAACGCGGCCCTGTATATTCATTTCCTTGTCAGTGTTATTCACTCATGTGTCGATGTTGTCTTTAGGGAAGAACTATTCTGTCCAGGAGCCTGGCGGTGCAGTAAAGCAGAGCTCGTTCTATAACGGCACGATCTGATGCTATTCTGATACTCTCTGATGAGCGCTACATGCTCGCCAGGTTGGGCGTCATCGCCGACTCGTTTTTCCTCGTCTAGGGCAAGCTGAATGGTCGCATTTGCATACCGCTCAAGGTGGGCGACCTCGACCGCATCAAGAGGCGCGCACGATCGAGGCGGCGATTGTTTTGCTGCGCCAGGCGGGCGAGTGGGGGATGGGCGCTGTTGGAAAAGTCTTTAGGCGTCTTCAGGAGCGTCTTCACCATGATGCTGCTCGCCGGAATTTATGCTCTACAACTATCGTGTCTGTCGGACGGGTGTTTCACAAATTCGGAGCTTGTTTTACAACAACTCGTCATACGCTGAGGACGCGCTTTACCATCAGCACAGTTGCGCGAAGGGTGGCATGAGCTCTGCACAGCTCGATGTGTTCATCGCGCGTCTTGTGCGCTGTATCAACAAGGGACGTGACATTGATGAAGAGCTGGATGGGTTTTGATGCTTTTTGTTTATGCGTTCCTGTTGCTGGGCCATAATTTGATTTACACGTTGCGCGCCAATGGTTTCCTGTCGTTGGCACCAATGATCTTGTGCTCAAGCTCGTGGATGCTGAGCGGTGCGCCATGATGCTTGACGTCCAAATCAATGGTTTGCCGTTTGCCGCATCAATCGATTTGGACGCGACGGGTTGTGGGGTGTGTGGCGGTGTGCGGCCGCTAACGCTCACAACGTCCAGCAAGCATCACCAGGCCAAGTCCTTTCGCCTCCAGTTGCTCTCCGGGGGCCCCTTGATAAGAAAACAGCTGCGCGACTTGCTTGGCGAGTGGTTCCCTGTGAGTCGCGCGTGTCTGTGCCGCGCGGTTGACGGGCAGGTGCACTCCCTTGTGTGCCTGCAGCGTGCGATTGGGCGCGCCCAGATCCTCGCTCGCCTTCACGGCCGCCCGAACTGGATCCGCTGCACTTGCGGCGTCCAGCGGCCACGGCCTTGACGTGCGCTGGTGCATGCACCACCGACAATGGCAAGGACGCGAGTTGCCAACTCTGTCACCGATGCATGGATGGTCGGGCGTGGTTTCTGTCAGCTCCTTGGAATGGAGGCATGTGCACCATCACCATCTTCTTGGCACTGAAATGGATGGACAGCCATGACCACCCAACTCGACCGCTCCAGGGTGGACTTTTTTTGACGATGGTGACGAAAGATTTCCACTTCCCGTGGGCTATGTCGTGCATGCGGCTCATCGGTGGTTTGTGGTCCTGGTCGTCCACTTGACACTTCGATTCTTTGTTGCAAAATGACTTGCTGACTGGCTGCTGACCCTGTCTTTCTGCGACGCCACGCCACTACCAACTGATTGCGTTCGGTGCAGTTCTCCTCTCTCTCATTGAAGCTGAACCCTGTGGTGAACAGGGTTGGCGTGAGGTCGAGCAAAGGCTCATCGAGTGACTTGGTCGCCAAAAGAAGTTGGATGGAACGAGCCTGGTGGCGAGGTGCCCACTGCCACAGTTTGATTTTCGGAATTTTTTTTCGTTCCTGTCGATTCTTTCTTCATCGGCGCGTGCTGTACAAAAATGCAATCCTTGACCTTTGGGCCGTTTTCCAAACAACGTCCTCTGCAACGTTTTGACGTTAGCATCTGCAACCACGTTTTCTGACGACTTGTCGACAACCACACGGTCAGACGTGTGGACCAGCTGATCGCTGGCCGACTTCGCGTGTGGACGACGGTCGTGCAGAATACAAGGCCCATAGCAACCACCAAACACGACTGAGTGAGCGGCAGCGCTGGATTTGAGTGGCACAGACGGCGACCCTTCTTTGGCGATGCAGCAACGCAAACCGACGCAAACAGGTGGTGCAGGCGGTGTCGTATGTGGGGCGCAAAATCGACTCATACGCAGCTCAAATGCGACTCAGATTTGTGGTTTTGGAAGCTTTCCATTGTCGCGCACATATGCTGCCTTGAACTCGGTGGCCATGACCTCGAGTTAGAAATGAAGGTTGAAGATAAGATGCAGGTCGCATGCGATCGGAGTCAACGTATCGCCTGCTTTCTTGGGCATCTCTTGGTATTGCTTGGCGCTTGTAAAACGGTGCTTCCTTTACTTCGGTTGCCAAAGCGGTCACTTCCTTCAATGTATCGTAAAGCAGCCGTGTTGCGGTCATAACAGCCGTTGGCATGTTTTCCACATAAACGTTGAGTGCAAGTTTGTGATTCGCTTGAGAAGCAAGCTGGCGAGCTCCGGGATCTCGCCTTGCGCCGCCAGGGCCTATTCGATGAGGGATCCGAACGACCTGAGCAACTTTGAAATTTCTTGCAGCCCGATCGTGAGACTAAATCCGATTGACGCCATGCTTGCGACTTGAACGAAGGGGACTGATGAGGCAACGCCGAGGGCAAGGGGGATGCGAAATGGCGAGTCGTTTTCACGGGAGGATCATTAAGCAGAGGGCATCGCTCGCATTTATATTCTGGTCGGGCATGGTCAACAGTGAGGAGCGATGAGCGCCTGACTTGGCTTACCCATCCAACTTGGAACTGGTAGTGATTTGCACGTCACAAACATGACGTGGAGGTCCCTCATGTGGTTGATTCTCGTGTCAGCCATGTCGATTACATTTTCCCGCTGGGATTCTCCCATGGAGGGTATGTAGCCTTCCAGAAAAACGGTACCGAGGGAGCGTGGACTGTGACAAGAGGATGTGAGCCAACGCAAAAATTGTCGGCTCTACTCCACATTGTTTGACTAGTTGGGCCAAGCAGGACGTGGGCCCCAAAAGGTGAGCAGAAATGGGGCAAGAACACTCACTTAAAACCAAGAGTCTTTTATTTGATTGGCGACCGTCCCGCTGGCACTGCTGGCACCTGATGGATTCGGGCGTCTATTCATGGTTTTGTGAGCGTGCACAAATGCAAGCCCGGTCAGCACGAGCGTGAAATGGCTTGACAATGCTCTCAACTAATTTGATCTCTCCTTGGCCAAGCTCACACCAAGACCATCACAGTCACGTTGAGCAAAGAAGGCAGGTTGTGCACAGGACTTACACGTGAAGTCACGGCTGTCCGCACAGCTCTGTCTCGCGCCTCCACCACGCCTCGCGACTTCGTCACGTCGAAAGAAGCGGACGGCCAGCATTGTCGCCGACTATGTTCCACCATCAACGACTTCGCCATACCCGCTCTTGCTGCACCGCACGCCGATTCCACCCACGATCACGCTTTGCGCTGCCATCGCGCCCATTTCGGCTCTGGACCTCAACCACGGGCACTGCGAGCCACATGCAGCAGCAGCCTCCACACCCCCCGAACAGAGCCAGCTCCCAGCACCCACTCTCGCGCAGGCTGCGCACGAGCAATTCTACGCGACCGTTCGTCATGCCGTGCTCGTCCTCGTCTTCATTGTGGCCGCCGTACCCGTCGCGCATCGTCTGCTGAGGCCGCCTCCGCGCAAGCGACCCGCTGTCAGGCGCGATTTCGATCCGACCCGGTGCCCTCGTCGCTGCTGCCATTAAGCCCGCGCCATGGAACGCAAGACGATGACGACGACACGCTCGCATCGTTCTGGATGCGGCTCGACGCCGACACGCCCATCGTGACCCCACCCGACCACTCCAGCACATCCTCATCCATTTCCGTGTTCGCGATGCCCAACCATCTCGATTCCCACTTTGAGACCCTCATGTCGCCGCCGGCGCCGCCATCGTCACAATCAACCACGGCGTGCACTCTTCCTGTGCTGCTGCCGCGCTCGCGCACGTCCGTCTCGGCGGCGGGACCGCGTGCGGCTGGTCCGCACCATCTGCACTCGTTCTGGCACCAGCTCGTCGCGTCGGCTTGGATTGTCGTCGCACCGCGCATGTTCCCGCTCGCTCGCGCACGATCTGTCTCGTCCACGTCGTCGATCGATCTGGCTGCGGCCGCCGCCACAAGTCCTCCACCGGCCCCTGCACCAGCAGCTCTGCGCAGTATACCGCCACAGGGCGGATTACTGCTGCCTTCACCCGTCCACGGTGACGATGACGCGACCATGGCGCACGCTGCATGCTCCACACCCAACGCGCGCGTGGCTGCCCACGACCTGGTCGCTGACCGCGGCCATAGACGACCGCGTTTTCCTGTCGCGGCACTGGTCGATCCCGTCGGTCCTGGTCGTACTCTGCCTCGCTGTCCTTCTCGCGGCGCCGCCACTGACCATTGGTGCAGCGGCGCTGCCTGATGCGGCCGCGGACATGCGGTTGGCCGCCGAGTCACTCGGGCTCGCCTGCGCCGTCCTGGTCCTCCCCTTCGCGTACCTCTACGCCGAGGCCGGAGCCCCCATCGAGTACGAACTCGAATCGGCGTGCGCCGCACACATGAT